>JAKWJA010002492.1:46209471-46700982 GCA_027704765.1 Solanum habrochaites
GGGCTTGGGGTTTATAATCGGAGAATGTGTGTATAATGACCTAAAAATAGTATATAACCCACCCCCAAAATACACAAAACACACCTACATAAATTGGACCATTTTAGACAAGTCAAACTTCACTTAAATTTTTAGAATTATCGTCTGAAAATAAGTCCGCGACGCGGAGCTGCTCCCGCAAGATTTTTTAAAATAAATTTTGAAACAGTGAAGTCCATGACATATCCGTATCGCATACCAAGATTTTGTCCAAAGGTTCACCAAGTCCGCGGTGCGGACTGGTTCCTTGCTAGTGCAAATGCATGTTGCCTTTTGGTAGCTTGCTTGGCCAAAGGTGGGGTCCCTTCGTGGACTTTTAAGACGATCCTTGGATGGTTCGGATCTGGACATTGCGATCCTATATACTTCATTTTATTTATTTAAAGTCTTTTTACAAGTTTTAGACTTCATACAACATACAAGGACACACTAGTCGCACAAACAAGGCTAGTCTCCGAACGTTTTGGTTGTTTCGTGACGTTTCACTTTCAAACATTGCAAACTGACTTCTAATGTAAAAATACATCATTTTAACTCATTCTTAACTACTAAAACACAATCAAAACTCTACTTTAACCTAGTTTATTTCGAGGGTGTAACATTTTAGGGTGTTATAAATACAGTGTTCTGCCTCCACCCTCATTTTTTTTAACACTGCTCGTGACTACTATTTTAAGTTTTGTGATGAAATATTATGTTGGCGTGATATAACACAAATACAATTTTGATAGTTGGAAATAAAATGATAAAAATGAATAAAATATATTTAGGCGGAAGCGTGGGTATCTCGCTCTCTTTAAGGAGATTCAAGATCATAGTAGCATATTCTACACCGATCCAACAGTAATACTCTTGACTTGTCCCCTCAATGATATGATAACTCAACAACGTTGTACAACTCAACCAACTCAAAATTTAATTGAAGAGTCTTAAGTTTCACAAAAAAAACATTTTCCTTCAACATATAAATACTCTCTTTTTCATTTAGTGAATATAGTTGAAGACTTGAATATGTTTTTTGTCTCAAATCCCTCTTTCACTACTATCCACTAATATGTTTTTCATACTTAAACATTTTCTCACTTCACTGCACTTGACAAAGGAAGAAACACCTCTATATTGGTGAAGAAATCTTCCATATAATCAAGGGTAGAATGAAGGGGTAATAATGTGAGTAGGTATAATGTTACATAAGTTAGAAGAAACTGTCATATGTGTTGCAAGAAACTAATGATCTTACAAAAATTAATCACTAACCTATACATTTAATATTAAAATGCATATACACCAACATATTTGAATTATTTTCATGTTGTTTAAGATTTTAGATTTCATTATTTGTATGATTTTTATATCTAGACCTTTTTTCAGATTATTGGAGATGTGTTTTTATGAATTATTGAGTTCTTTTGGTTCGCTCAATTAAAACAATTATGGTAGGTCATCATGATTTAGATAATTGAGTCCTTAACATAATTGATTGTGTAAATTATTATTCTCTTAATTTTGTAGTGTTTGGTATTTATATCAGAGGATAAAGTGTTCTTAACAAAGGTGATTTCATACCTAGAAAACTTTAATCCAAGATCTTTAATTAAAAATAAAGAAATATTTATCACTCTAGTATAGTCTTTATTTCCTAACTTCTTTTCACTATGAGTATACACAACTTTTAAACCTTTTTTTTTTATGTTCATCCTTTTTGTTTGTCCTTTTTTTTAAAATTCTTTTTCTTTGTTCTTGGCACCCATAATTACATTGTCTTTCCTCATACTCCCACTTTGCTTTAAATATGTAAGTCAGCTTGTAAAAGATATGCACTTGGCATTGAAAATAAAATGGAAGAAGAAAAATGCATAAAACATGTCAAAGTGGACCTAATTGTCACTATTTGTTTCCATAAAACGTGTGAAAGTGGGTCCTAATGGTTATTTCTTTGTGTTTTAATTTGTTTTGACTTGTTTTTGTAATTTAATTTGTTGGACTTATTTTTTTTATTAAGTCATCGTAGAAAAAATAAACATATTATTTTTTAAGGATTTTTTAACTTTTAATTTTCTATATATCATGTTTAAATACACAATTTATTTTATTATATTCTGTAAAATTCTACACCATCTGAAAAAGAATACAAAAGTCCCTACTTTATATGATGTATTAGTTGAATATATCAATTTATACAATGTATTAATTAGATATTCACTTTACGATAAACGATGTATCAAGATGTTACTTTACGCAATGTATCAGTCGAATGCATTAGTTTACCAATGTATCAATCCAAGATATCACTTTACACAATGACCAGGACGTACATAATTTATCGATACATTGAGTGAGGTATTCAAAATCAAGACGCGATGCATCAAGACGTTGATGGATGTATCCGAATCGGGAAGCAATGTATCCAAAAGTATTGGGCTGTATCCGGACTCCACCAAATTGAAGGAATTTTGTTAATTGAAAAAGTGTAAGGATAAATGTAACGTAATTAACTCTTAACACTATGAGATTTATGTAAAATCTATAAAGTTAGTGGTCATTTTAGTATATTTAATATATAACAATTTAAAGTCACATGAATGATAAAATATTATGTTTTCTTAAACTTTGTATCTAAATAAAAATCGATCAAATAGAAAACGAAGGAAATATAATTTTGTACTATAAAACATGTGAAAGTGGATCTTACTCTATTTGTGTTTCCAGCTGATGTCTGGATCGAGTTCGTAAAAATTTGATTAGATTTGCATCACACATTGTGGATCCATTTAAGGTAACGCGATAAGTGGGCCCTAATGTTACTAAATTTTTTTCTTGTACCTTCCGTCTATGCCACCTATGAAAACTAAGTAATCCATTATCTTATAAATATTCCACTATTTTGCTCCAACACTCTTGCCTCTACCTCTTCTCTATATATATTTTAATTTGGTGTGCTATATGTTCACTTATTTTTGGTGACTTAATTTGAAGAAGGAAAAAAAGTCTATATATGGAAGGTTTTGAATTCAAAATAATCAAAAGAGTGGATTTTCGTGCATGGAAATGAAAGAAGAAGGAGAAGGGTGAGTTGAAGAATATTATGCATCGCTTAGGCAAGTCTAACACTTGGCTTCCATTTTCAATTTCATACTCTCTTTTTTTTTTCTTTCTTAATTCCTTATTAAGTCATAATTCTTGTTTTTCTTCAAAATTTTAAATTTTATATATCATAAGGAAAATATGACAAGAAAAAGAAGAAACATTAGAGGGTTCTAGGAAATGGTCTCTTGTATCAAAGCAACCAAGACTAAGAAATCTTGGGAAGGTTCTGCCTTTATTTTAATTTTTTATTTTACCTTGTATTGTGTTTTTTTGAAGAGAAAAATCAAGTTTGATTTGTAATTAACATTTTAGAACATTCAAGAACATAACAATTGTGGTCTCCTTTCCGTCAATTAGTGCAATATAAATGCTTTTTGTTGTTTTTATTGTTTCTTAATAGATTCTTCGCATTTCATTGTTACCAACTCTATTTGAAAGATAAAATTCATCGCATAATTTTGGGGATTATTTTAGGTATCGATTATATGATATTTAATTGATCAAAAATTTTATAAAATATTTTTTATGGAAAAATAAGTTTTGATAAATTAGGAGAAATGATTTTTTTATGACATGTTAAATAAGTAACCCTCAGAATTTGATTGTGTTTTTAGTTAACTCATTTTCACTCGCTCCTTGTAGAGCTTATGCCCACAATCCCGTATATCCATTGCAAACTCATCCCCCATAGTATTTATCTTAAATTATATATAAAAACTTTTAAGTAATATTTATTATTCACGTATCAAACATAAAGAAAAAGTATATTTTCTTAAAAAATATTTCTTCATATCGAATACATCCTTTGCATAATCCTAACTTAAAATATAGAGAAATAAATAAGCGTAAATAATAATAATAACAATAATAATAATAATAATAAATATTATTATTATTACAAAATTTAGCTTGAATGTTGATTATTGTGCTTAAGGAGGCTGATGCACGATGCATATTAGTTGTAACTTGTAATAATAATGAAGAAGTATATGATCCTACTTTATTTTATTTTTTCACTTTAATAAGTGTGTTAGGTGTGGTCCCTTTAAGTGTAGCAATAATTCCACTTGAAAATTATTTAGGGCTGCTAAGGAATATTCAATTATTCTTTCACCAATCTTACACTGTTATTTTCTTCAACCATAAACGCAATTTTGCTTAATTTATTTATATAATAAACATTACTATTTTTTATTGAGAACATAGCAAGCAGCAAGAACTTAATGAGCATCTTATTGGATCAAGCAGCAAGAACTCATGATTGAATCCAAAGTTTTAGAAGGACAAAATTCTTTTTTTAAAAAAAAAAAAAAAGTGAATAGATATTTAGTTAAATTTTTGAGAAAAAATATTTATTTTTAATAAGCTAAAAAAGTTGTTTTCTTCAAAAATACTCTTTGAAAAGATCTAAAAATATTTTTAACATTTATCGATCAAACTCATATTATTACTTATAAGAAGATTTTTTTTTGGTTAAAAAAAACTTTCGATATTTAAAGAAAGTTTGAAAGATCAATTTGCCACTTGACTTTGTTTTTACCAGATCAATTTTATGGTCTCAATGTAAGTTTATGAATAATATAAAAAATATATTAGTGGACTGTAATTAGTTGCCTTTAAAGGAAATTTTTTTTTACTCTTTTTAAAAAATTATATATATATATATATAATATATATATATATAGATATATATATATATAATATATATATATATATATATATATATAATATATATATATATATATATATATATATATATATATATTATATATATATATATATATATATAATATATATATATATTTGTCGATGAGTCTTTATTTGCAAAGTTTAGAATGATGGACTTTTTTTTATAGATATAAATTTATGAGTCAAGTTTTACATTATAAAATAATGATCAAAAATCTCAAATCATGTTTTTTTTTAAAAAAAAAATCATGCATGATTTCAAATTACATATCCAAACATTGGAGTAAAATCATAGTTTCATATTGTATTTCATACTTAAGCTTAATACGTTAAAATCATACATAGTTCTTAGATATATACTTCTAAAAAAGCATTTGAAAATCATAATGTTCTAAGAAAATCTATCAGCACTTAATGTTTAATTACACAATTAATTAATGTCTTTCATATATCCTTAAATTGTTTAAGAGCCAGTATTTCACATAATTTTCTATCTGTCATCAAAGTTTTATTGGATCATCTTTCCTTCATGGCCTAGCAAGTAGCAACTATTTTATTATTACTAATAATAAAATTCTTTATAGTTTTTCTAATATTTTAGGTAAATCAACAAGTTTCATGACCACTATTATAGGATAAAGACAAGGATATGATAATTTCCCTTTTTGTCTCATTGAGAAAATATTTAATTCAAAATTACATAATTAAGTTATAATCATACTTGTCATTAGTAGAAAGGGACAAGTAATCAAAGGGACTTGAGTAATAAATAATAAAAGATAAAATAAACCATTAGGGCAATATTTATGATTTTCGATTGGTTAATGACTCATCAAGAACGATCAATCAATAAATTAGATTATTCGTAAAAGTGGTGTATTAGTTCAGATGGCAGCTCACCACATTCATTATGAAAGATCTCAAAGCATACAATTAATTTCATAATTATGATGATAAAGTTTGCTTAATTAGTTGCCCATATATTTTCATTTATATGATACATACTAATGATAGTTCGTGCTTTGAACAAGCCCAAACAAAAAATTTAAGTTTTTAAATACATTTAAGTATCATCGAAATGGTCTTTTGTTATAATGTTGTTTGATTATAATTATATGATTTTTTCCTGAATTAATTTTACATATTAATCTAATTTTTTATAACAATATTCTATCCCTATTGGGTCGTCTCGCTACTGACCCAGTACTGGCTCTCAAGCTGGAGCTGTGCTCCTTGCATCATTACGTTTTGTACCAATCATCTATGGACACAAGAGTGAAAGATGATAGAAAAATTTGTATTACTAGATACCAATTAAAATTAAGTTATAGCACGAAAGAAGGAAAAAGTGAGGATTTTCTTAAAGTGATGTAGCCTATTGCGGAAAAGTACAAACATCTCCGTATCATTTAAAAAGACTCTACTAGACTTATGACTTATTTTGATAGGATGAGATCAACAAACCTAGAGCTCTAATATCAAGTTTTGTCATGAATATATGTGTCTGAAAGAATGGACAAGAAATGATAGAAAAACCCTTGGCAATCTAAAAGAGTGGCTCACCCTTCAATTCTAAGTCAAATGTCATTTAACTATCAGCCACTAGAAGATAATATTTGTCCAACATGAAAAGAATAGGAATGATATAGCTATACAAACCACAATATTTTGGTAGGATCACACGACCAGTTAAAAATATGAATGTAAACAATTTACTACATTCTACCATCACATGTCAACGCATACAACAACAATCACCAATATATGTGGACTCTCAGTCACAATAATATGACACACACAAAAAAATACTTGGATGCATGTCTCACATTATCACAAATACAAATCTTTGGTCCTCTCAAGGAACCATAAACGCATACGGGGTACTCTCATTGAACCCATACACAAGCTATTATTGTACTAGCGTGGTATCTGAGCTAACCAGAGATAGTAATTATACTAAGTGTGGTATCCAATTCAACATTTAGTAATTATACCATGCGTGTTATCTGAGCCGCACATTAGGTTCCTATACCGATGTAATACCCCATAAATATTTTTCAAACTAGGACTCGAACTGTTAATCGTAGTGAGTGAGATTTCACCAAGGAATTAAAAATTTCTTAAGTATTAAAACCATTTCATAAGATTTAGATCCTTGAGTTCCAAAAAGAATTAAATTGGGAATAACAAAAATCTTCTATTTTGAGAGTTTAGCTAAGCATGTGTTTTGGGTCAACTTCAAACGATCATAATTCCCAATATAAGATGAGTTAGGTGTGCAACAACATACCATTGGAAATATCTTTAAATTATATTTCCAAATCCTACAAGTTCGCTAAATTTCGAGTTTGGATGAGTGATACATGACCTTTTGAAGTTAAGCTGTCCAATTAAGGAAAGTTAGCCGAAAATAGTGAGGGGTATTTTGGTTGTTTCCTTATCCAATAAGATTTAAATTGTTTTAGGCATATTTTAGGGATATAATACTTTTAGGTTCAATTTTTATAATCATAATAAGCACCTAGGTTTTAATTGAGAGTTCAAGAAGATGCAAGAAAAGAAAAGAGGAGAGAAGAGGCAAGTATGAAGGCATTCGTCGACGTTCTTGAGTCTAGTTACGGATTTTCGCCATGGGTTTAATCTGTAAGAGGTATGTAAGCTTCCATAGTGTTGGTTTATTTCACCCACACGCCAATCAAGTATTTTGTTCAGCGAAGTTTCATGCTTAAAGTTTAAAGATTAGAGTTCCTGATGAGTTCTTGAAAGGTATTCTTGAAGTTCATTCTAAATCTTGTTGTGTTGGAGTTTTGATGATTTCTTGAGATCAAATTGAGTGATTTTATTGTTGTTTCAATTATATTAGAGTGTAAATAATCTTAGTAATTGAATCCAAGTGATTGAGGAAGAAATCGTTCGAATTTAGGCGATTTAAGGTGAGAAAACGAGTAAAAGTGCTCGACAGAATTTCTGGGTTGGGGCCTGGTGCGGCGCGCCTTCCAGAGTGACCCAAACCCATATCTCTCCGTCAAGGGTTGTTGCTCCACGCCACCCATAGCCCCAGGGTCATCTTCCCAGTCTAGTTTGCCTCCGGTAGCTCCGTTTGAGTTCGTTTAAAGTGCATCTTCACTCTTTTCCTATTCCAAAAAATCTAAGATACTTCTAAACACCTAAAATCAGTAATATCATGATCATAAACTTGAATTCATAATTCATATGCAAGGTATAGTTGAAATTTAAGTTTTTAGAATTCTTTCGAGCATACTAAGAATGTCCCTTTGAGTCATTTTGAGGAGTTTTCCACAACTTCTAGTAACTTGTTACAAGAATCAACTAAGCTAGTATAAGGATGAAGAGAAGCTACTCATGAGTATACCTTGTCATCATGAGATCCTTCATGTCATGAACCAAAACTCTTGAATTTATAATTCACATTCAAGAGAGAGTTAAGAGTAGAGTTGAAGAAAGTCTTTAAGTTCAATTATGAATTCTTTGAGATCCATCATTGATTTGAACTAAGTTTTGAGGAATTAAACAAGAGAATGATAAGAGTCATATACATGAGTCCATGTAGTTAGGTATACCTTTGAGTCTAGTGATTCATACCCATAATTCCGCATTAACTTCGTAAGTTGAGCATCTTTCAAAGAAATGGTATCTTCAAGTTCTAAGCCTTTAAGTGTTGAGTGCCTAGTCCATCTTTGAGATTGATTACTAATCATGTAATTATTTCTTGTTACCCATGATGTTATTAAGTTGGATTGTTCATGTCCATAATTCCACATGAACACCATAAGTCAAAGAATCTTGAGTTGAGGAGTATCTTTGAGTTCTCGAGTTTAGTAGTTCATGCTCACAATTTCGCATAAACCCTCCAAGTTGATAATAATAAAATCATCCACATGAGATCATGAACCTTGAATCAATACTTCAATTCAAGGAAAGTTAAGAGTCAAGTCTAAAAGTTAAGAAGCAATTCAAAATAAAGTTATAAAGTTTTCTAAAGTCTTTCACAAACGTTTTCACTTTATTTTAAAAACTTAAAGTCAAGAAAGAGTAAATAGTTGAGTTAAATTCTCAAAAGCTATAAGGGAACTAAGTATTCCCTAAGAGTTAAGTTTCAAGTTAAACAAAGAGTAAAGTTGATTTCATTTCTCAAAAGCTATAAGGGAACTAAGTATTCCCTAAAGGTGTATAAATGTTTCCAAATTTAAGTTAAGAGGAAACTAGGAGTTCCAAAAGAGTTTTGAACAAAAAGGGGAACATTGATTTCCAAAAAGGATCTTTTTAAAGCTAAGAGTTCAGCAAATTATCTTAATCCAAAGGAAGAAAGTTTATTAAAAGTATGAGATAAAGTATGTCTTGGGAGTAGTATTGAGCACCGATGTGAGTGTTCATATTAACTCAAGTCTCCATGTAAATCATGAAGTCATCATGGAAATTGACGGACCATGCTTTTTAGATGATAAAGTAAGTTAATCTAGTGGATCCACTAAGGTAAGTAAAGTCCTATACCTATGGCAAGTCATAGGATGGTCCTTAGGCAACGTGAGGAAAAACATTGTATCATTACTTAGGCTCAAAGTTATGGTTGTCGGTTAGAGAAACTCCCATAGTATTAGTTACATGATTAATCAAGGGGTCTTGCTTAGTATGAATGGGGGTATGGGACTTCATTCATGCATTTCACAGGTAGACTATGAGAAGGTGCATGATATGTATTTTATGATATTATTATATTGAGTTAACATCATGTATTTAAACAACTTTTATTTATATTGCACTTGTTTTAAAGTGCTTTATATTGAAATGAGTTCGTTGAGTATCAGGAGTTGAGTACCTTAGGTTGAGTATCTTGAGTCCATTTGTGCTTTATTGAGTCAAGTATCATATATTTGAAGTTCAGTATCTAATCTTTGAGTTGAATATCTAATCCTATCTTATTCTTGATTTGAGTTGAGTTGAAAAAAGGTAAGTATGTTTCCTTTTTATTCAATTATCAAGCTTATGTTGTGCTTTAGAATTCCACTTACTAAGCCAATTGGCCTGCATCTTTTGGTGATGCAGATACAGGCATACAGTATCATCAACGGGAGCTTCCTTGATAAATCTAAGATTTCGAGTTAGCTATGGTGATACTCCTTGTTTACGGAAGATTTCATTTACTTTTCTATTTAGTTAGGAGGTCGTGGGTCTTGTCCCAACTTCCATCTTTATCATTTAGGGGCATCATATATAGTCAGGATAGTTGAGGAGTGTGTATTAATCATTTTTTAATTAAATGTTTTCAAGACTAAAGTTGCCTATTTTATTGATAGCTGAATATAATATTTTATTCAAAGTTGTTTGTTTCAGTTTCATGAATTTTTATTCAGTTTTAAGCTTTTGTATGATTAAGTTAATCTTCCGCTTGTAGTCAGCCAGGATGAGGGTTCGCTTGGGGACCAACAATGATCTTTGAGTTTTGGCTACGTCCAGGGTGTAGGCTCGGATCGTGACAACCAACGTGGTAACCAAACCTGCCAACAATCAGAAACAATCGTGCACAATTATAAATACAATGAACAATACCACTTGGAAGCCACAAGTCACATAAATAGTTTCATTGCATAACATTATAAACAAAATGTCATTTCACATGATATCCTATGTTTTCCCTAGCAAGTATTGCAAACAATACTATAGATCACTAGAGATGCATGCGTGCATGAATACATACATAAATTAAAAAATATATACAACCATCGCTTACCTCAAATCAAGTCTCTTGAAAAATCTAAATAAATTGAATTTTTCCCTTCTGAAGTGTTCTGGCTTGTTCTTATCTAAAACAAAAAATAAATACCACAATCAATCATAAATTACCTAAAAATATTTGGATTATAACCAAATTCTAACCCCAAGAAAACTCATAATCATCCTCTCCAAATTATGTTTTTTTTCCACAATGCAATCAAATTGAAGTTCTCTCTCAAGAGTACTATGTCAGATCTAAGTCTTAAGAATCAATTTACAAGAACTAACCTATCTTTATCGAGAAATTTCATGGAGAACTGAGTGAAAAAAACCCTAAATCAATCCTTCCAATTTCAAAAACGAAAGTCCATAGAATAGTTTGTTTTAGAGATGTTTCATAAAATCTCATTTTACCATTCTATAGAGGTCAGCCCACTGTAGCGTCCTCGCTATAGCAGAACTTACCCCATAGTAGTACCTGCAAATGTCTGCTATAACAGAAGCCTTCCCCGACAGCGACTATGCAAAAGTATTGAGGTTTCAGAAATTCCTGGAAAATACCTTTTTCACAACACTTCTTATCTTTTACGTCCAAACCTATCCCCTTCACTATCAAAAAAATATTATAGCCTAAATCGTTCATCATCAACCTAGTCATATGATTGGGATGGATCGCTACACATTTTGTAAGAGTGGATTTTCCATGATAATACCAAACTAATTTTTAGTGTTATGATGATTCATGATGTTGTTCATATCATTACCGAACTATATTGTCACGACACGAGAGAACCCCCAAGTCATAACACGGCGTACTTGACCCCGAAGGTGTCTTGTACAAGTCTCTTAGTATTAATTCATCATATAGGCAATAAAAATAGTGTGGAATTAAAAAATTTCTCAATAAACCCAACAATCGAATACTCATTTATAAAATGACGGAATCATAAGTCTCAACATATCCATCTTAGACATAACATCAACATCATAGGGACATATCCCTTTTAAATTGAAAGAAATACTAAAATATCTATTACATCAAAAAAGGAAACATGAGAGTTCTTTGTCCTCGAATCCATGAGGCCATACCGAGTATTGGAGAATAGAAATCCAAGCCTTCAACTAGAGAATCTGCCTAGCAACCTCAGCCTACACATTGTAGTAAAAACATGAAGATAATGGTGTTAATACAATTAAGCACTAAGTATGATGACCATGAAAAAATATGCTAAAAGGGGCATTTTTTTGAAAGTTGTATTTTATGCCATTTGGTAAAACTTCCTATACATTTAACAATAAAGCATAATATAAGTCTTAACCAACATACAAGTCACAATATCTCATGTAAACCATTACCTTTATATTTTAACCTGCATCTCAGGTAACCATGCATCAACTAGTACCAACATGCAATACATAAGCACATACATTAAGTAGATCATTCATCATTCGAGGACCTCTATCTAAAGGTACCCTAAGACACCCTTCAGTAAGACATGAAGTGGAAACCCATACTACCTCTTCATACCACATCTAAGCGTTCCTCAAGGCTAAATAGAAAAGAACCTTTACATTTCAACATGACATACTAAGTAACTCATTTCATCAACATAAGGGAGACATGCATCACATTATAGAGACAAAAAGTCAACATTCTTTATTAGCTTTATTTAGAGGACTTTCACACATTAGTCATGAAGACTTAGAGAACTCACTTAAGCACCTTCAGAGCCTACTCGTTCCATGTGTAGATAGCATCCCATACTACTACCTACACATTGTAATACCTATCAAGTAA
The DNA here is from genome assembly GCA_027704765.1 of Solanum habrochaites. Taxonomy (NCBI): domain Eukaryota; kingdom Viridiplantae; phylum Streptophyta; class Magnoliopsida; order Solanales; family Solanaceae; genus Solanum; species Solanum habrochaites. The sequence goes on from JAKWJA010002492.1 coordinate 46,221,818, forward strand.
CTAGAGTGCACATCCCACAAGATGGGAATAAGACTTTAACCAACATAGACCATGCAAGCTAGACATGGAATCTGATGCTCTATCCCTACATAGTAAGGAGGTGGTCCACTTGCCTAAAGGAGACCAGTTCATATATCTTTGGTGAATCGGTATCTAGGACCTTGTGCTCACATAGTTGTGGGATATGAAATACGTTCATTGAGATTCAGCCTAATGTTGGGAAAACCTCCATCTTACCATCTCCATTAGGTGCTAAGCCTATATTCCCATAGAATAGCTTTATCAACAATATATTGGTGTACTTGAGAGGGCCACTAACAGTAGACCTACCGACCTAAGACACATACACATGAAGGAGGACACCACCATTAGGTCTATCGCTTCAAGGTATAATGGATAGATAATTGATCTTCCTAGGAAGATCCACCACCATTAGGTCTACCACTCCTAGGTTCATTATTTCACAAAAGAAGGAGACCACCACCATTAGGTTTACCGCTTCAAGGTTTACATTCACATTTAGCACCTAGAATCCTCACGAAAGGCTACCACCATTAGTATTACCAATATAAGGTTTAGCCTAGATTATTATATAGAGGTTACAAAAAATAGGTCTACTAATCAAAGACATTCATTTAATGACGAGCAAAGAGTCTACCAATAATATGTCTATCAATTTATGATCATTTTGACATTAATTCAAGATATATTCAATATTCTAGAAGAGGATGCACTAGCCTATCAACTCACGATGCACATTCACCTTTACATTCATTTATACAAAAATAGGATGCCTAATCCTACGAATCCAAGATACACATTCACATTCTATACAAAATCATCATATTACTATTGGAATCATACGTATATGCTTCAATGCATAATCACCTTAATTTCATTGAATTCACATTCGTATAGCTATCAAATAAGCACATCAAACATAAATGGATCACATATCATTATATCACAATTCTATATTAATTCTATATTAACTTGAAATTAGGTCAACTTGAACTTTCAAGTTTATAATCAAAATTCATCAATTCACGAACACTTAACCATAATTATACATAGTTAATGATACAAATCAACAATCTAAATCAATTTACATATGAATCCATCATCATTCGTTCATAATCGACAACCTTCCAATCAATTTAAGGGATTAGAATAAGACATGGGTTCTTGAAGGAATTCAATGTAAAATAAACTTAAAAACATCAATTAAACCTTAGTTCATCAATATAATTTCTTTGAAAATATTTAAACAAAGAATTCATGCTTAGATTAGAAAGTAAGAATTTAAATCATTGAAAAGCTTTGAAATCTATTTTGAATTGACTCCTTGAATGGAATATTAATCAAGGATGAAGGATAACAATACCTTCTTATATTAGAATTCATGAAAATGGAAGAAGAATCTCCTACAAAAACCCAGCCCTATCTTGATCTTGACCTTGAGCTCCAATGGAGTTTCTAGAGAGAACCTTCTTGGGTGGGAAAGGTTTTGTTTTATTTTTGAGAGTTCAAGTATAAATGGGGTTTATAATATACTTAAAATACCTAAAAACACTTAAAATAACCATCCATGCACTAAATTATCCAATGGAGGAATTTACCAAACCACCCTTGGCTTGCTCGAGTTGCACCATATACGTAGGCCCAAACCATGCCCATTAATCCACAGACTGTGGGTTTGTCTATTGATTGTGGATTGGGTCAGTGGTTTTGTTCAAAGGATAAAAAATGAAGTCCTGATCCACTGCTAAGACCTACGGAATGGAGATCAATCTACAGGGCGTGGATTGCAACCGTAGGTCACAATTTTTGACAAATTTTTGGGACTCTCGAGTAGTTTTGAAGGAGTCGTACCAAGACGTTTAACTCATAAAAACATGATGTTCTAAGTACTAGATTCACTTCTACAAGGTCAACCCTCAAACGCCACACCAAAACTATACTATAATTCACTACAACATGCTAGTTAAAATGACTACTTTCTGGACGTCATGATCGTTCCTTGACGTTTGACCTAAAAACACTTTAAACTAAACTCCAAAAGTTATTACTCCTATTTTAATCAAGTTACCAACATCAAACACACATATCAGGCTCTATTTCTTCCTATTTCATTTTTAGGGTCATTACATATATTGTAATTGATCTGTAACTCTGCATTATCTGCTTACTAAGTCGTGGTTCTTTTTCCATATTTTGTATACTATAACTATGCGATGATATTATAAGTACACTGTGATTTTGTAATAATATTTAACTTTCTCTTTCTTTGTTGAGAACATGGAATCTTCAGGCGATTGCTTCGTCAGCTCAACTATGAGACCTTTACTTTGTCATCTCAACTATGAGACCTCTATTATCTAAATCCAAGGGTAACTTACTTACTACGGACTGATACATATAGCTGTTTTCTTTCTTCATTTTGCAGTTGCATGTCAGGCCTCAAGACTACAACCTGGATATGGCTGGCACTCGAGAACCGTTGTTGGTCCCCTAGCGAACCCATGGCCTGGCACACTACTCAGTGGAAGACTTATTAACAACCCATGGCCTGGATCACTACTCAGCTAAAGACTTATTAACAAATAGAAACTTCAAATTCAATGATTAACTCAACGTTGTCTCAATAATAACTTAACTCAGTAAATATATCAAAAGTTTAATTTAACATAAGAGATCAAGAATAAGGAAACAATAACTTCAACTATTATTATCTATGAATCCTTTAAATTCTATAATAGATGTTGGGACTAAACCCACAACATCTTTAAAAAATTGAAATATACATGTGCAACCCTCAAGAAAGCAAAGAGGATCACAAAACTAATTGGAATGAAAATGGTATCAGTGAAGTGCATGTTGATGAACATGAACACCCGTATCTACATCATAAAAATATGTAGGTCGAATGACGTCAAGACATTAAATGTAAGAGTATGTAGGGGTAAACTGAGAACAATAGATAATTGAACAAATAAGCCTGGAAGGAATAGTTGCACCAATTCAACTCAATGTAATGAAACAATGATAGATGCAAGAATTAAAACTATAAAATAGAAGATAAAACTCAATAATTTATAAAAATACAATAACATATTCTTTACTTTTATTTGGGATACTCTCTAACCGACAACTATTATTTTGAGTTATATGTTGATATATTGTCTCTCCACGCTGCCAGAACTATCTTGGTTATAGATTACCTCACCTAAATTAATTCACTAAGATGTGATTAAAAGAAATAATGAATTATCTAAAAATTATGATCTTTTACCCATATTAGCATACATAGTTTATGAGGATTTGGAATTGTCTGAACTCATTCCCATATCGGTGCTCAAAAGATCCTTTTAAAAGAGATAATACTCCGAAACTCCTCTGCACTTGTGAACTTATTTTGAAATTGGTGTTTCAATATTTTAAATGTTAAAGTATTATATACTTGGGAAAACTTAGTTCCCTTAACTTAAATCTCCACATCCTCATACTTATTTACTCCCGATGTAGTTCAAATCTTTAGTTAATTGAAAAGGATTCTCAATTTTGACTCAAAAGGTCATCTTAATATTTCCTATTAACTTTATTTTAATTTAAATAATGAAAATTAATATATGTGATTAGGATATGTAGGATCTTTCAATGATTAATGAATATTTAGATAGTGAATATCAAGGAGAGAACGTAGGTACGGTTTGAGGGAACACACAGAGAGAAGGATCGAAGATTAAGGGAGCAAGCGATCCTGACGCACTGAGTGGTGTGGGTCACCAACCCCCATACTACAAGGTAGTGTTTGGGGTGCACTTCTGGCATAACACACCAGGTCCCAAACTACTAACTAGTAGTTTGGGCGATATGGATGGTACGATACACCACCCTCTCCTTCGAAATTTGACGAATATTCTTTCTCAATTTTAAGTACTAACTAATCTAGTTCTTTCATAAATCCAACAAAAAATCAATGAAACCAACTCAAAATCTATCAAGAAACATCATTGATTCGCAAAATCCTCATCTCAATAAGGCAAAACTTCCATTGTTAAAGAATGGGGCTAAAACTCAAGAACATCTTTAAAATCTCAATATAAACAATCCCATGGACGAATTCATGAATAAAATTACATGATTGGAGTGAGGGTGAATAAATTCAACACTATGATAAGTGTATACACGTCAAAAGAATCCTTGTTCTTGGCAAAATTCTTCAATCCTTGGAAGAATGCTTGAAAACACCTCTTTTCCTTTTCTTGAAACGTATCCCTAAAAGCCTATGTGTTTAGGAATGTGGAGAAGTGGTTTAAATCATATTAGACCCTTAAATTGGGTGTGAAAAACGTCTAAGGCTTAGTGGGATAGGGAAAAGACCAAAATAACTCTTTGATTAAACAGATGAAAATCCTTAGCTAGAGAGGCTCCACTCAAACCATCATGACTTTTTACTCAGAGCTAAGAATTTAGCACACTTGGCAGCGTTGGAAAGATGACCAAATAACATTGATTTGATACCTTATGGGCTACCTAATTGTTTATGTGCTAAAAGATATGGTCATTGGAGTCTCAGGTGTTACAATACCCCCTCCCCTTGGGAACATTCATCCTCGAATGAGTTCACATTAAGCAAATCAAGGGTAGGAAGCATCTAACTACCTCAACCTAAACACCCAACATGCAATTTACATACTTAAAATATCAAATTAATGGTATTTTACAAAGAATTAGTACCTTAGTTTCAAATTTCTCCAAAAGGAAAGAGATATGTTCTTCATATCCTCACAAGAATACCAAGTAGACTCCTCAAGAAATTGATTTCCCTATTACACTTTGACTGATGCAACTTCCTTGGTCATCAACTTGTGAACCTCACAATCCAAAATATGAATGTGCATTTTCTCATAAGATAGATTGTCCTTAATTCCAATGTTTTCAATAGGTACAATAAGTGAGGGATTATCCATAAACTTATTTGATATAGAAATGTGAATACTGGATATATTGTTGTAAAACCTAACGATATGTTCGACTTATAAGCTACATTTTTAAGTCTCTTAAATATCCTGCAAGGACCAACGTATCGGGGACTAAATATTTCCTTCTTACCAAATCTCATAACACTCTTCATGGGTTACACCTTCAAGTAGACCCAATGATTAACCGTACATTCTAGGTATCTTCTTCTAACATCGGTATAGGTTTTTGATGACTTAACGCTTTTTCGAATAACTTTCACCTTCTCCATGGCTTGATAAATCAAGTCTGGCCCTATCAACTTAGCTTCACCAAATTCAAACACTCCAATAGGATATCAACATCTTCACCCATAACAAACCTCATAAAAAGTCATTTAGATATTAGAGTGATAGTTATTATTGTAAGTAAACTCTATGAGAGGCAAATGATCATCCCAATTACCTTTTACGTATATGACACATGCCCTCGACATGTATTCTAAGGTTTGCATTGTGCGATGTGCTTAACAATCAGTCTGAGCATGGAAAGCAGTACTAAGGTTCACCTTTGAACCAAAACCTTTTTGGAAAGACTTCCAAAACTGAGTGGTGAATTTTGCACCTCTATATAAAATGATAGACGCATGAACTCTATGAAGTCAGACTATTTCTTGAATATATTTAATCTGGCATAATCTTCTACTAAACTAGTAGTCTTTATTGATATGAAATGAGTTAATTTAATCATTCGATCTACAACCACCCAAATTGAATCATGTCGCCTATGAGCTAGCGTCAAACCAATAATGAAATCCATATTGATCATCTCCCACTTTCATTCCAGAAGAGTTATATTATGAGCCACGCCACTAGGCCATTGGTTCTCTACCTTGACTTTTTGGCAATTTGGGTTCTTGGCAATTTAAATCTTTAATACATATCTTCATCCTACTCCACCAATAAAATTCTCTATATTTAATAAAAATGAGCTTATTTTATGATCCTATCTTGGAGTTCATCCATCCTTGGTACACACAACCTACCTTGACATCTCAACACACCATATCCCCCTTGTTCAAAAGTCATTACTTTCTTCTAATGAACATTCGTTTTTAGTAAAAGTAAAACAAGGTATTGTCTTGTTGCTCCTTAACTTAAGACACTAGTGATGATTCAACCCAATTCATCACCACCACTCTACCTTCATTGGAATTTAACATACGACTCCCAAACGTGCAAGTCTGTGCACATCTTTGGCCAATTCTTTGTTTACTTTCTAAATATGAGTAGCACTTCCTATAGACAACCTTCTGAAAGAATCATCAACAACATTAACCTTTACCTGGGTGATAGAGTATACTCATGTCGTAATTCTTGAGTAACTCTAAACAACTCCGATATAGGAGAATAATCTCTTTCATACTGAAAACATATTGGAGACTCTTACGGTCGGTGAAAACATCTACCTGAACACCATAGATATAGTGAAGCCATATTTTTAGAGGAAATACTACTGCTGCCAACTCGATATCATTGATGTACAACGAGTTTACGATACTATTGATACATTTAACTTAAGATTTGTGTGTGTCTGAAGTTCATTTACGTTATTTTTATGTTTGTTTGTTGTTGCTTCAGGAAATAAACTCAGGCGTGAGGATTTGAGGAGATAGCTGAGGAAAATGCATAAGAGAGATACCTATGAAGGCATCTACGAGTTGTAGAATGAATTACGATCTGTAGGTTAGGGTCGTGGGATTGCTACGCAAAAGGTAGTACAGAAGCTCAGGAAAATATGACCAAGTGTGGAATCACGAGGGTGACTTACGGACCGTCGATTGACTTATGATCCATACTTCAACTTTGTATAAGTGATTTGCGAAGTGGTTCAGGAACCTGATGCCAAAATAATCTAACTATGAAGAAACAGACTCGACTTATAGATCGTTGTATGACTTACGATCCATATTGTAAGGTCATAGAAGATGTCTGAGAAGGTCTAGATATAAAAAGATGGAGAATTGGCTAAGTATGGAGCCACTACATGGACTTACAGACCGTAGGTCAGCCTCATAGCTTGAAGACGTGTCCTGTAGTTTTATTTCCTTCTTCTGTTTCCCTTTTAATTTAGGATTTGTTTTCTATAAATAGGGGATATAAAACTCATCTTTGGGGGTTAGAAACTATTATATTGTTTTGATTTCTTGTTTTGGGGGGTTCGCATTTCCCAGTTTATCATTCTTAATAGGTAATTTCATGATTTATTCACCTATAAACATGAATTTTGTTTTTATAATATAGGTAACTAAATCCACATCTAGGGTTGTGGGAACCATGAGCGATTAACAAAGTATGATAGTGTTTTTGCATGCATTGATAGTTCTTTCGTTTAGAAGTCTTTTTAAAGAGTGCACACGTTAGAACTCACATTGTTGCTACTTTCCGAACCAAGGAGGTAGTTAAAAAAAAGAATTATTAACATATATTTAGTGAGATACTATCTAATAGGCTAGTGTCGATTTGTGTAAAGTAATAACTAAGACATACATCGATTGTGATATCTAATACGAGGTAAAGGTAAGAGTTAGTAAATTATACACACGTAGCTGGACAAGGTGCGGGGTGAAATTCTTTGAATGTCAGACCAAGGTGCGGAGTGAAATTCTTTGAATGCCGAACCAAGGATTTAGAGAGATATAACTTATCACTTTTTATACACTAGGAAGGGATTGTTATTGCTAATATTCTGCGTTATGAGCTTGTGGGGAACATGTATACCCTAGTTCTTTCTCTCATCTTGATAACAACCAACATTAGCTTTTAATTATTAAACAGTTGAATGATTTTTTGAATTTGTTTCAACCTCCCCCCCCCCCCTTTAATTAATTTTTTCGAAAATACTTTGACTAAAAAGATATAATTGTGGGATAAAGTTAAGTCTAAACAATATTCCTAGTAGGATTGACCAAACCTACTAGTTGGATTCTTTACTTGATAACGATCGCTTATGCTTCTTTAGGGAGGTGTAATTTGAGCGTATCCATCACGAGTCAGATAATTTTTCTCGTGATCTTAAATTGTCTGGAGGCATAGACTATAATCTTAGAATTCCTCATCAATACACAACCCAGTTTAACTCCTGATGCATCACAATATACCACAAAACATTTTTCACCCTCTGGTAGGGTCAAAACTTGGGAATAGTTAGCCAGGTTTTCAATTCCTAAAAGCTTTTCTAATAAGTTTTAGACCATTGAAACTTAACTGTCTTCTGAGTAAACATCAACGGGGCTATAATATAAAAAGAACCCCTTGACAAACCTTCTATTTTAACCATTAAATCCCTATAAAATCGTTATATCAGTTATATATGTGAATCTAGGCCAGTTCTGCCCTAATTCAATCTTCTAAGTATCTACTGGAATTCCTTCATCAAATAAAATATGGCTTGAGAACGCCACAGACTCAAGCCATAACTCATACTTAGAAAATTTAACATACAACTCTCTATCCTAGAGAGTTTGGAGAACTATTCTGAGATGACTAGTATGATCCTCCTCATTCCTCGAATTAATCAATATGTCATTAATGAATACAATCACAAGCATGAATCCATGAATGTTGCAAGAGCATTAGTCAAACAAAAAAACATAACAAGAAATTCATAATGACCATAACGGGTCTTGAATGATATCTTTAAGATATCACTATTTCTTTTACTCTTAACCTTGAAGTTAATCAAAAAGATCATCAATTCTCGAAAGTGGATACATATTCTTCATGATAACCTTGTTAAATTGACAGTAGTTGATACATGTCCTAAGAGAACTATCTTTCTTCCTTTTGAGTAAGACCGAAGTACCCCAAAGTGATACACTAAATCGAATGAAACCCTTATAAGAATATCTTTAAACTACTCTTTTAACTCTTTTAACACAACTGGAGTCATTCTATATGACAAAATAGATATAGTTTGAGTATATTGAAGATGTCTATGCCAAAATCTATTTCTCTTAGGAGGGACTCCGAGAAGATCATCTACAAATTCCTCTAGAAACTTACTCACAACTTGAACTGACTCAAGAAGCAGTTTTTCAACACATGAATCATTAACTTTGGCTAATTTACCACTTCAAAACTATTTTTTTGGCCTTAAGGTATGAGAAGAAGCGGCCCTTAGGCATTGCTGAACTACTCCTCCATTCTAAGACAAAATCATTAGGAAACTAAGACTTAACTACTCGAGTTCCACAATCAACTGAGGCATAATAATAATGAAGGTAGTCCATACCTAGAATAACATCAAAGTCCACCATGTTTAGCTCAACTAAGTAAGCCATGGAGTCTTTGTGGTTGAAAGAGAGTGTACAATCACATTAAGCTCTCTATTCCAGAATAAACTCACAACCATGTGTGGAAATACTAAAGGGCTCAAGAGGTCGTTTGGAAGAATATCAAATCTCATAGCAATATAAGGATTCACAAAACATAAACTTCCACCAAGATTAAGTAATTCATAAACATCAAAAGTGAAGCATTTGATCAGACCTGTGACAACATCTGATGAATTTTCCTGCTCATAGTGACTTGTTATAGCACACAGATGGTTTGCACATCCTCATGTGTTTAAAGTACCTCCTCTTAGAGCAGCTTTATCTATCAAAGCCGCGCTTGAAGTACCTCATCTTGGAGTAGCTCTATCTATCAAAGTCGCTGAAGAATATTGGGCTTTGGTGCCCCTATTACCCTGCTTGTTCTTAGGACACTCTCTTATGTAATAAACCACCTGACCACACTTAAATATTCCACCAGAGCCATCATAACACATTATTGGGTGATTTCCAACCATATTTAGCACAATTAAGAGTCCAGTTAGCCTCTTCTGCCACACTACTCAAACGTTAAGTAGGTCTAGACCTGGAATTTTGGGAGTTTTGATTCCGGAAATCACCTCTGTTCTATGGTGCACGTGCACTAGCCAATGATGGAGTACGTCCAGGTGGCCTTTTTTTGAAAAGATGACCGGTTCACATTTCCGATATTCTGTTCTCCAAACTCATGACATGTTGTCTTAGACCTCTTTCTACAAAATTCTTCCCTAATATTCAACTTGTCGTCCTCAACCTGCTACACATAGATCATAATCCTTGCTATTTCCATGTATCCTATCAACATAGTCGTCTTACATTCCTTACTTGAAAACACAAACACAAACAGACTCATCCTACTTCTCATATCCACCACCATTATCCACGCACAAAGGGACAACCAGGTGAACTTGAGATTGTACTCTTGTACACTTATGGACTCCTACTTCAGATTCAGAAATTCCTTCACATTTTATTTTATTAGCTCATGGGAAAAGATTCTCCCTAAGAATACATTTTAAAAAATAGCCCAACTCACTAGTAGTTCCCCTTCAGCCCGCCCAGTTATTTTTCCATTGGTCGTACCAAATCCTAGTGACACCCTTGAGTTGGTATGCAGCTAATTCCACACGCTTTGCATCAGTAACACACATAACCTCAAACACCTTCTGCAGCTCTTCCATGAAGTTCTTTGAATCCTTAATGACGTTTGGCCTTGTGAATTTTGGAGGATTCATCCTTAAAAACTCATGGATTCTTGATGTATCTGCCACATCTTCAGGAACCATTCTTTGTTGATCAACTTGATAGGCCACAACTTGACTCAACATCTTGATAACATCCTGAAAGTCAACATTGGTGACCTATCTCTGAAGGGGTTGCAATTCTGGTGCATTGGTACCTCTTGGTCTTGTGGATCATCATTTCTCCTTGCAAGACGACCTCGAGTCGTTCCTAATAGAGGCATGATCTGAAAAAATACACGCAAGCACGAACTAGAAGAGAACTTTAATATAATTAGACTATCACACAAAAGAGAGTAAGAAAGAAGTGAAATATTTCCTAAATGTTGTAGTCTCCTAATTATAAATGTGGCGCGCTTCACACCGATAACAAGGACTCTACAGACATGGGTTCATAAAAACCCTTGGACTCTTGAACTTTGTACTATGATACCAAGTTGGTCACGCCTTGAGCCTATACCCCAGACGTTTATGACACTCGAGAACCATCATTAGTACCCAAAAAAACCTTTGGTCTGCCTCTCTACTACGTGGAAGATTTACTAAACAAATAGTAACTTCAAATGCAAAGATTTACTCAGCTTTGTTGCACCAATAAATCAACTTAATATATGTCTGAAATGCTTCATTTAACATAGGAGATCGTCTTAAAGTTTTCAAAAAAAACATCAAGAAGGAAACAATGAAAGACTCCTTAAATACTATTGCGTATGAAACCTCTAAATACTACGATAGATGTCGGGACAAGACCCACGACATCTTTAAAAAACTAGAATATAAACATGGAACCCTCTGAAAAGCATAAGGCTAATCAAAACTAACTGCAATGCAAATGGTATCAATGAAGCCTCTATTGATGACCCTGAACACCTATATATTCATCATAAAATGATGCATGTCAAATGACGTCAGTACATTGAATGTACGATCATGTAAGGCGAAATTTGAAAATAATAGATAACATAACTCATAAGGCTGGAGGAATACTCAACTCAATATAATGCAATGATGATAGATGCAATGGTTAAATCATTATAAACAGGAGATAAAACTCAACAATGTATTAAAATACAATAATATATCTTACTCTAATTTGCGATATTCTCTAACTGACAATCATCAGTATGATCTATGTGATGATACATCGTCTCTCCCACGCTTCCAGAATTGTCATATACCTTGTCGAGGTCTAGAACGCCTAAATTGAGTGGATCCACTAAGTCATTCTTAAAAGCAATAAGGTATCATCTAAATAGTATAATTTTTTACCCATGTTGGCTTACTTGGTTTATGAGAATATTAAGTTGTGTGAACTCATCCCCGTATCGGTGCTCCACACTATATATATATATATATATATATATATATATATATATATATATATATATAATATATATATATATATATATATATATATATATATATATATATATATATATATATATATATATATATATATTCGCGTAACTCATTGTCAAATGTAAAAAACATAAGTCTTTCTCAATTTCAGGAAATTACTCAAAAGATCCTCTTAAGAGAGGTAATACTCTGAAACTTCTCTAAACTTGTATATTTATTTCGAAATTGATGTATCTCTCTTGTAAAGGTAAAAGTATTATATACTTGGAAATACATAGCCCCCTTATACTCATTTTATAACGTGAACTAAAATATTCTCATCCTCATACTAATTTACTCAAGACTTAGTTCAAATATTTTGTTAATTAAAAAAGGTTCTAAACTATAACTCAAAATGTCCTCTTGAACTTTCCTTTTAACATTACTTTAATTTAACGAATGAAAATTAAGAGATGTGATTAGGATATGTAGAAACTCTCAATGATTAGGGAAGACTTCAATATTGAATACCAAAGAGAGAGCATAGGTACGATTCGAGGGTACACACAGAAAGAAGGCCAAAAGAGTAAGAGAATTGGTGCATTGAGTGACACGGGGTGCCAACCCTTAAAATATGGAGAAGTGTTTGGTGTACACTACTGGCGCAGTGAGATAGGCCCCAAAATACTGACCAATAGTTTGGGCACTACTGTAAGTGCGGCACCCCACCCCTATGCCCAAATATTGACAAATTTTCTTTACTCAATTTCAAGCACTTACTCCATCGAAAATTAAATGATTTCCTCCAAGACCTCTTTGATTCATAAACCCAACACGAAATCAATGAAAATCCACTCAAAATCTATCAAGAAACATTACTCATTCGCAAGGTCCTCACCTCAAGAACTCAAAACCTCCATTGTTGAAGAATGGGGCTACCACTCAAGAACTTCTCAAGAATCTCAATATAAACAATCTCATGGATAAATTAATGAATGAAACTACATTATTTTCATGAGGAATAACAAACTCACTACTATGAGAAGCTTACATACCCCGAAAGAAACCTTGTTATTTGCAAAACTCTTCAATCCTAGGATGAACGCTTGAACAAACCCCTTTTTACTCTACTAGAAACTCAACCCTAAAAGTCTAAATGTTTAGGAATGTGGAAAAGTGGTATAAATCATATCAGACCCTCAACTTGGGTGTGAAATGTTTTGATTAGTGGGGTAAGGAAAAGAATAAAATATAATGAAAAGCCTCTACAATAGAGGTTACACACAAACCGCCATAACTTCATACTCAAATATCCAAATTTAGAAAACTTGGCGGCATTGAAAACATGATATAAAGACCTTTTATTTGATACCTCATGAGGCCACCTAACTTTTTATGTGCTAAATGTATGCTCGTTTGAAGTTGACCCAAAACTAAAAATTGATCGAAGTTTGAGGTGTTACATTGCATCCCCTATACTAGACTATTAGATGTTTTGGTACCATGACTTTCATGGATGAGATCAAACAAGCCGACAAACAATGGGATGCTAAATTTTACTAAATAATGTTCGCAAATGGATTCTAGATTAATGAGTGTGATAAATATGTTTACATTAATAATATTTTGAATCATGAAGTCATTGTTTTTTCATATGTTGATAACATGTTAATAATAAGTAAATATATTGATGATATAAATGCTACTAAGTGCATGTTGTCTAGCAAGTTTGATACAAAGGACTTAGGAGATTCTGATTTGGTCTTAGGGATCAAGATTCTCAAAACTCCTCGCGTACTAGCCACTACTAGAAAATAGGCCTATGGAAACAAGTCCAAATTCGTTGCAATAAGTATCCAAACCGTTGCAATAGGCCTAATGCAACTGTTCATGAACCGTTTCATCAGCTCTTTTAGCAATAGACCTATTGGAATGGTCTTTTGCAACGGCTCATTTACAATTGCAATAGATAGACCTATTGTAACAAATTTTAAATCGTTGTCATAGGTCATTCTATTGCAACGTTTATGTTTTCTACTACAACAGTTCAAAACCATTGCATATATTATCTTTTGCAACTGCTTTTAGGCTACTACAACACATTTTTGTGATTTTAAAGTAGTTATTAATAGCTATGTAATGGTTATTTGAAGTTGTTGCAACAGTTCTTAGGTTCTTCATCAACAGTTTGGTGGTCTATCACAGTATTATTTCCTTAGAAAATAAAATAAAATATACTAAAATATATACAAACCACAAAGGAAATATTCAATAAGAAGATCATAGTCCAAATTATCCAACTTGTATCATCCAATATATAAAGTATAATATACAAATTTTTTGACATGTTCAATAGTAGGCATACACAACTTCGATAATAAAAGAAAATTTAAAGGTTTTCACTATTCAACCAATACAGTCTTCATTTGTTTCTTCTATCCCTTCCTTTATTCACCTACAAGATGATAAAAAAATATGATCTATATCAGATTTGTTTATGTAAAAAGAACACAAATATCTACATTTGAGCTCTTGCCTTTATCATTGTAATATGACGAACTACAATTCCAAGAAGCAATTTCTTATAATCTTTTATAGCAAAATAAAAATATACAACTCTCAGTTCTCCAAATTCCAATGTGGAAAAGAGACATTTCTAATTCAAGCCAAATATATATTTTCAGCAATGTATATATATCAAAGAACATTTATTTTTATTTACTAGGAAAAAGAATATCTTTAAAAACTACTCGTGACATGACAAGTATAATGTTACAAACTTCAAAAATCCTTCTTTCATTCATAACTTTTATATACTTATTCAAACTACAACACATAAATAACACTTCATTGACTCGATCTTAATTCAAATTACATTGAGTAAATTGATGAAACATAAGGAAGAATAGATACTAAAATCCATGTTAGATATGTAGGAAATTGTAAAATCTCAAACTTGTTTAGAATTATTTGGTATCGAAGAAAATTATCAACATCTAAATGATGAATTAGATACCAAAACAGAATTGCATAGAAACTTTGTATAGGTTATATTGTAAGAAGGGCTAATTTAGTGTGTTTAATTAGAATATTAATCTGATCAATTAAAGGTTGTTAGTAATAAACTAATGCGACTGTAGAAATAGAGTGATATACAAAGTCATATGTGATATTATATTGGTGGGTATTACAGACCATTCATTTATCCACAACATACAGAAAATCAACCAAGTTTTATAATCAACGTTAACTTGAGTGTAAGTTGAAACAGAGTTAGCTATCATCAGGACATCATATCCAGGAACTCAATGTCAATTAAGGAATATCTAATATACACAAGGAGCTATACGAAATAGTGAAGATTCTAAGCTTCATTGTCATTATTGAACCTAGCACAAACCTTACACTCATGCATCTAATGGTAACTAATAAAACTATAAAATCTTTTCTTGTGTAAAGAGAATGCTACTTTCAAATCAAGTTTTTATATACCCACTGATAAGCTTGTACAGCCGGACGGGAATCACATGATGTTATGCTTAAAAGAAAACAAGACAAGTTTCACCTTTGATACAACTTATGTGACTAGCAATCTCAGGCTTGAGAAATACGAAAGCAATAGGCTAAATGTCTATCTATTACATAATATTTCTCCTAATTTTATTAGTATTTACTATTAAATCAGCTTCATTTATCATATTCCCTAGAATGCAAAGGCTAATTGTTTGAACTAATAACAACATATTAAGTTGATATATTTGAATTGTGATTATAATATTGAATGAGTTATCTGACATTTTATTTTATAATCAAAAGTACATTTCTTAGAAAAATGGGATCTAGATGTTGTGCAATACCTTTAATGTGCAGAGCGGATGTTGGTATGAGATGTTCTTAAAGTGCAGCGACTGCAAATCATTTTGTTGTTATTAGAATCAAATGACACTTATTTGACAAGAGGGATGAAAAATTGAAGATTTTTACACTTGTAAGGGAAACTAATATCTCAAACTCTTTCAATGTTTCTAAATGAAAAATTAAAGTTGTACATAGTATTATCACTGATAGAAGCAGAACAATTATATGGTGAGGGCCAAGGAGCTGACACATTCTCATTTAAATAACAAATGAAGTCAATTCCTGAAGTTTGGTTATATGTTAAATCAATACACTTCTAAACTTGTTATCATAAATAAATAATTTACTAATATTATGGTTGAAACTAAAGGAATCAACAACAAAATTCAAACTTTATAGCTTGATCTTGACATATTCAAGATAATTAATACTAACTTCCCTTTGAGAATCAAAGAAAAAAATTTCAAATGAAAATTTGCATTATATATAAATAAGGTTTAACTTAACTACTAATTTTAGTTTTATACCTTCAAATATGATATTGAAGTCTATAAACGCTACAACAACATATTCATTACTAGTAAAACTAAAAAAAAAAATCCTACTAATGTTTACTCCCAGATAACAAATTTATAAACAATATAAGAACATAGTAATTTTTAACAAATCATCGGGTGGTGTTAGCAATGTGAAAGTTGATAGTTATCTACCATTTTGCACCAAATTTATGGGACATAGTACAAGACTATGAGGTTTCAATAATAAAAGCATATAAACAAAATTGAAATGTAAAGAACTAATACCTTAAACGATGAGTAATCCACTAAAAATTTGCCTCTCTCTTTCTCTATTTGCTTCTTAAACTGCTGTCTCCAGGAAAAGCTCTCCAGTTTTGATCATTGGACTTACTGTAGAAGAATCATTAATGACTTCTTTCATCAAATTTGATTTCCTAATTTCCAGAAAAAAAGCACCAAATTTGGTACTCAATCTGAGCATGGTGATAGGATAATTAATACTTCAAGTATGAGTCAAATGGAAAATAAAATTCCCTTTTATCTCACTTCGCTAATTTGGAGCTACGGGTTAGTTTGGGACATTCCCTTTTACCAAACAATTGCAGACAAAAACTGTAAAAAGATACATAATACAAAAAAAAAGAATCTAAAGTTTTTTAGTATCTAAACTTGCAAGTTTCCTCAAAATACCATAGTATCTACCCAATACATTTGAAACCCTAATATCTGCACATACAAACTTACAAATATAGATGAAACTTACGTCTGTTTCATCGACAATGATGATGACATGAGCAAAAATTTGATACAAGTGCTTTGCTCCTGCGTGCTTTAACGAATAAGAAGATGAAGCAGTGGTATGGAAAAAGAGATAAACGGATACAGGAAGTACAAAAATCCTAATTATAAAAGAAAAAAGTAGTGTCAAATATAAAATGTTTCCATATATATTTTTATTAATTAATTGCATCTATAGAGATAAATATTGTATCGAATATATAAGTGTTGCAATAACTATATGTATAGCAACAAATTTTTTGCTAATGCAACGGTTTAATTAAATTAATGTTCTAATAGGACAAAATTCTTATGCAACGGTTTAAATCGTTGCCATTGACTTGCTATCGCAACAGTTTCTTATATGTTGCAAAAAAAGTTGTTGCCATAGCTCCAATTTCTAGTAGTGAACATTATCTCAATCTCATTATATTGAAAGAGTATAAGACAAGTTCAAGTACTTGAATTTCAACGATGTCAAAAATCCAATTGATATAAGTTTTTCATTTCAAAAGAATGAAAGTGAAAGTGACTCTTGGTTGGAATATACCAGAGTGCTGAAAAGTTTGATGTATATTATGAATTGCACGCCATCAGATATGTGTTGTTAGAAAGCTCAGTCGGTTCACTAGTAATTCTAATCAAACTCACTGGATGACAATGAAACATTTTTTGGGGCATCTGAAACATACACAACGCTATGTTTTGCATTATAATAAATATTTTGTCATAATTGAAGAATAGTGTTGCAAATTGGATCATCGGGTCAAATGATGTAAAATCCACAAGCGGATATGTTTTTACACTTGATGGAGGAGAAGTCTTGTAAATCCTCCAAACAGACATGTATTTCTCGCTTTACAACGGAATCTAAATTTATTGCCTTAGATAAGGTTGGTGAAGAAGTTGAATTGCTCCAAAATTTCTCAGAGGATATTTTATTTTGGCCCAAACCCGTAGAACCTATATGTATATATTGTGATAGTTAAGCAACAATAGGTAGGGAAGGGAGCATTATATACAATGGAAAATCTCGTCACATACGATAAATACATAGTACCGTAAGAAAATTGATCTCTAGTGGAATTTTCATAATTGACTATGTGAAGTCAAGATATAATGTGTCAGATCCACTAACGAAAGACCTAGTGAAAGAGGCAGTTTAAAGATTATCTAAAGAAAAGGGTTTACGTCTTAGGACAAGTCATCAAGGCGGTAACTCTACCTAGCAGACTAGAGATCCTAAGAGCTAGGTTTATGGAGAAAACAAAGTTGGGACTGATGGTACGACATTGTCAATCAACTCATTCCATTCTCATGATGAAGAAAATTTTCAAGAGTAAGGTTAAAATATTAAGGCTTGTTAATGAGTTAATAAAGCTTAAAGTTGTTAATGATTTGTTATGTTTGACATATTTGACCAAATATGTATCTACGAGAGGACATGGTTAGAAATCATTTATATGAGTGTCAAGTGTAAGACTCTTCAAAGAGAATTATTGTAAAAGTGTATTCATGTCTGAGACAAAACACAACTGTAAGGATGATAAATGGTAAAGGGTTGTTTTTGTGTCATATGGTTGTAAAGGTATACATCAAATCTCGGCGTTTCAATTATATCACATCTATTGATTGACCGAGTATATCGTACATATGTTCACTATAGAAATTTCAACGGAAAACTTACTTATCCAAATAAAATTGATCGTTACTTGTAAAGCTCGCACTCGTTTGTGCATTCCTTATGTTATAATCATTCCCCATTCATGTGGGGAATTTTTGGGTATATAGAAATAATTCATGGGAAGTAGAGGAGATGAAAAGAGGAATTTGAAAAGGCTCTCTTATGCTTTAGTAAAATGCACTTCTCCCTTATGGTGGTGGAAAGAAAAGTTTAAGTGTTTAAATGGAGAAACACTTCTACTTAGAACCGTCAATATGGGCTAGGCATGTTGGACCGACCTGGCTTAACCCGGGATTTTATAGGGCTGGGCTATGATTTTTGGAGTCAATATAAGAAAAGGATTTTTTAACTCGGCCTGAATAAGTCTGCTGATTTGTGGGGCTTGAGAAATATCGGTAGGGTTGGCCCGTGAGCCAATAAAAAAATAATTAAAAAAATATAATATAATATAATATTAAAATTTAAAATTAAAGAGAGTCCAAACTCAAAACAATTAGGTTAATATTTCTATTTAGATATTTATACTTTTACTTGAAAAGAAAAACTTAATAAATATTATAAAGATAATTTTATTTGTGGATTTGATTAACAAGTAGTAATATTATCATTGTGTAATATTCTTTTATTGATATTTGTGATAATATTTAATTTATAATTTAATTTAATAATTAAAATATACATAGAATTTTTTTAAAAAAAAAGTAGACTGGCCCGGCAAGCTTGTAGCCCACGTTGTTATTGGTTGGGCCAACCGTTTTCTGGCACACATCAAAAATGAGTTAGCCCATCCCGACCCGTAAAATATTGAAGCATGTATGGGTTAGCCCGGATGGGGTAGGCTAACCCATATTAACAACTCTACTCCTACTAGTTCTTAAAAGTAAAGCTGTCAATATGGGCTAGCCCATCCCATCCACGCTAACCCATACAAACTTTGACATTTTACGGGTCAGGTCGGCTAGCCCATTTTTGGTGTGGGCCAGAAAATGGTCGGCCCATCCCACAAGTACGTAGGCTATAGGCTTGTCGGGGCAGCCCACTTTTTAATTATAATTTTTTATAATTATTAAATTAAATTATAAATTATAATTTAAAAATATTATCATAAATATCGACAAAACAATATTATATTATGTTAGGCCTCATTTGTTTTTTGAATCTTAATCATTCAGATATGTCTCATGTATTAGTTTTTAAGAACTGGATCTTAATTATTCAGATTCAATTCATTAAGTTCGTTTGTTTTATTTTTTTATAAGCCTCTTAATTGGTCTGGATATATCTGAATGAATGAAATCTGTAACACACTCTTAAAACTATTCAGACTAAAAAATAAGACTCCTATCTTAATTCAACTAAATCACAACAACTCGTAAAAGTTGTTTTCTTATTTAATTAATATTTAATTACATGCTTGACATTATAACTTCCTTTATTCATATTAACTTAATATACATCTTTTGCTTTCATAAATTAATCAATATATTTGAATTGATAAGCACACCCATGATATAATATTTAGCACGATTTTAAAAAATAAGAAAGTATTAGTTATTTGATCGATAACAATAATAAATTTCTATAATAAAAGAAAATAAAATATTTTTCTAAACTATATATTTACTACTCTATATTAACTATTTTAAATTGCATTATATTAGATTCTCAAAGTATTTTGAGTGCAAAAATTAGTCATATTAATGATGTAACTTGATGTAGAGTTCTTAGAAGATAAATCATATTACCTTGTTACGGTAAAAAATGAACAAACTATTTTTTATATGAAAAAAAAAACTATTTTACTAACAAGGTTTTGATAATATTTTATTGATATAATATTTAATTTCATATGTGCATTCATACATTGAAAACAAACTGTCCCAACAATTTAGTGCTAAGATTCAGAGACAATATTTTAATATTCAGATGTTTATTCAGATTTACAAATCTAGATCTTAATGCACATCTTAATATTTAAGCGCGTATTCAAATTCAGACGTCTTAATCTTAATGAAAACAAATGAGACCTTAATGTCACTACTTGTTAATCAAATTCACAAATAAAATTATCTTTATAATATTTAGAGAAAATACACAAATACCCCCAAGACTATGACCGAAATCACAAAGACACACCTTACTAAGGTCGTATTACCCCCCTGAACTTTTTCTTTCTTTTTTTTTGTAATTTTGTGTACCTCTTTGGCTTACGTGGCATTCAAATATCTCTGACGCGCCTCAATTGCGTGGAGTCACATAGAGTACCACATAAGACAAAAGGTGTACAAAATTACAAAAAAAATCTTCAGTGGTAATAGGACCTTAGTTTAGTTAAGGTGTGTCTCTGGGATTTTGGTTATAGTCTAGGGGGTACTTGTGCATTTTCCTTGATATTTATTTTTAAAAAAAATTCAACTAAAAGTATAAATATATAAATAGAAATATTAAACTAATTATTTTGATTTTAGAATCTCTTTATTTTTAAATTTTAATATTATATTATATTTTTAATTAATTTTTATTGGCCCACTGGCCGGCCCTACCGATATTTCTCAAGCCCCCCAAATGAGCAGGCTTATTCAGGCCGGGCTAAAAAGCTCTTTTTCTTAAATGGGCTCCAAAAATCTTAGTCCAGCCCTATTAAATCTCGTGTTAGGCCAGACCGGCCCAACGGGCTTAGCCCATATTGACGGCTCTACTTAAAATGGTTGGAAAGGGAGATCCCCCTCACGTCGTCATCATCGTCGCTTGCTAGGCTCGGCTTCGGCTATGACTTTGACTTTGACTTTAGCTATTTCTTTCGAAAATAATCAATCAAGAGATTTTTTTTCACAACGTTTGTTTCGATTAATTAATTAAATTAAAAGGCCAAAATTTTTAATTATTTAAATAATTAACCGAAACAACCCGGTCCAACTTGGACCGTGAGATACTTATTTAAAACATCTTTCCTGTTTTATTTGAATTTCTCACCGTTGGAGATAATTGTTATGAAAGGTTGTAATTTTCACGAACAATCGTGATCGTTTGTAATGTTGCAAACTTTTATCAATGGTCGTGTGGTTTCTGAAAGGTTGCAACCTTTCAAAACCTATGCTTCTTTGCTATAAATACTTGTGAAATCCTCAGACTTATTACTTGCGAATTTTTCTGAACTTCTTCTTGTTCTTCTGCACAAATTCATTTGGTCGTGTTTTTTACTATCGTTGAGTGGCTCGTTGTCACCATTGTTTTGAGTATCAATAAACTAGTGAATAGATCATGCTATTTTGGGAGGATATATTCCAATTCAAACATCGGATACTAAAAGAAAATAATTTTCTTAAGTGTGCATTCAGTGGGCTCAAGTTTCTTTCCTTTCTGTTACATATGATTATTACATATTTTGGTACGTTTTACGGTCATTAGTTTTTGTTATTTAATTTATGTTCTTTCACTGTGATTTAAATTTGGAATCTACGTTTTCTGCAAAGTTTTATTCAGTAATATTGATATAGAATACAGATTGCATAACATAAATAAGCTTAGAATTCCCATTTCTAAAAACAAAAACTGAGACAGAAGTATAGATCACAAATCTTAACTAATGGTTCATGAATTTAGTTTTCAAACTCATTTCATATGCTTCTTATATTTGTTTGATCGGCCAGCACACAGTCATATTTATTGGGCAGTTTCTTAGCATAGTTCAGTTTTTCTTTAAGATAAGTGAGTATTCAAAGTGTCGGTATGCACAATAAATGTTTTTTTTTAGTAAAACACACATTGACAGTATATGTAGGAAGACAACAAATTAGAAATGACAAAATGAAGAGATGATAAACCTCAAAAATGTAGCTAGCAGAACCAGTAATACAATCAATATAACCACCCCATTTTTTATCAACAATCACGGACAGACCCATATTTAGAGTATCGGGTGCTCGAGCACCTACTAACTTTAACTAAAATTGTATATGCTAACTGAAAAATAGATATAATCAATTCTTGAGCACCTGCTAACCAAAAAAGGTTGGTGGGTTCTTAGGTTCAAACAACAAAGTTAAAGCTTGTGCTGATACACTCAACAATGAGTGTTCGAATCCTGGCTAGCTGAATTACTTTTTTCATCTTACTCTTCTTTTTACACCTTTTCATTGTTCTTTGTTTGTTTTTTCTTCGTTTCAATTTATTGTTTTTTTCACTCTTTTTTTTTAATATTTCATTTACTAACTAAAATACAAAAAATATAAAATATTAGAAGGAAACCCTTCTTGGAAAGCAATCGTTAAAGGAAGTGATCACTATAACCTTCAAATCCTGGATCCTCCTATGCAATCAAAAGAGTAGTATAACTTTAAGATTATAAATATTTGTTGAAAATATTGAAGTGAATTGGAGAAAATATAAAATCTGAAAAAATTATAGTGGACACACAAGGATGGCAATAGGGCATGGCGGGTGCGAGGTGGGGCCGAGTTTAAGGCTATGTGGGGCTGGACGGATTAGAGGTTGTGCGGGACATGAGGGATGTGTGTCGGGTGGATTTTAATCTATGTAGGTTGGGGCGGGTTTAAAATTGTGCGGGACGGGAGGGATGCAGAGCGGGTTGAAGTGGGATCTTATATAAAAAAGAAAATAATATCTGGGGGGGGGGGGGGGGGGAGCAAGGGAGGTTGCTGGTATATGTGATTTTGTGCGGGTTCAAACTAAATTTTAACTTTTTACAGGTTACAAGAGTGAAAGAACATTATTTATTAAGATGATTTTTTTTTAAAAGTTACTGAAATATTCAACACAATAAACGAAAATGATTCAATAAAAAATAATAAAATTTCTTACATGTATAACATAATTAAAAAATGAATTCATTTTTATGATTTATTTTTAGTATTAAAGTTAACTATAAAGGAATATTCAAAAACTTATGTGGGTAGGGTAGGAAGACTTGAAAACGAAAAAACTTCTTATGTGGGGGAAACGAGGTGAATGAAATTTTTTACAAATTAAGCTCAACCAGCTCCGCACCAACCCATTGGCATCCGTAAGAAAACAGATGAAACAACTCTTTGCTTAATTATTTTAATTATAATTATTGAACCTGAATCTACGAAACTAAAAATGCACTATAAAAAAGGACATCTTATTTTCTTATTCAAGAATCAGAAATTTCAAGTCTAAAAATACGTTAAAGAATAAAATTCAATGCTTTAAGCCTTTACAATTTTTTGAGACCTCAAAAACTTTAAATGCAAATTTTATGATTTATTTTTTGCAAAATAATATTGAAGATAATAAAAATATATTTAAATTTATACTAAAATATTACACATTTTTCAAAATAAATATTTTAGAACTTTTAAGTAAACTACTCAAATCTTATATTAATAAATAAATTTTCTATAGTATCATCTAATACAGTCTAACATTTTATTAACACAAATCAATGCTTATTATTATAAATAATAATCATACCAATTCTATTACTTTGTGAAGTGAAATTTTTTATGTCTTTTAAAAGCAAGATGTTAAAAAAAATGTAAAATAAAATAAAAAAGGAAACATAAAATTTTATGTATAAACAGAATAAAATTTAACTTTTAGATCACTAATTTTATTGAGATCCTTGATTTCATTTTAGTTTAAATATTAAAATGCCTTAATGGAGATATTTCAAACTGAAATAGTAAAATATTTGAAACTTGAAAATACAAGTAATAACATTATAAAATAATGAGGGAAAATTAATATTAAAACACCCCAATGCATTGTCATGGAGGTTTTCTAAACCTCCTTAAAAAATATTTGCAAAACCTTCGTAACATATTGGTTTGGTCAAATTCCACATTTTGCAGAGGTTTAACCCTGTAACTCATTTGCTTATTTACCATAAATTTAGTCCCCGGGGTTGTAAGAGTAGAACATTACATTATTATCATTATTTAATTAGTAAGACTTCTAACTCTTCTATTTGTTGATAGGTTTTTACTTATTTATTTTACAATTGTTACTCTAAGGGTGAGTTTGGTATGAAGAAAAATATTTTTCATAGAAAATGTTTTCTTAAAAAATATTTTCAAAAAAAATCAGTATATTTTTGACTTATTTTCTCATTTTTGGTTGGTGAGTACAAAATATTCTTTAGAAAAGATTTTTTAGTGTTTGATTTATGAATAAATATAGCTTTTATTTTTACTAGAGAGTAGAAAATAATTTTTGAATTGAAATTGAAAATACTTTTTAAAATAAACTTAATTTCTTTGGGGGGAGGGTGGTGAAAAATAAAAATTTAAAATTTAAATTATTTTTGAAAAACAAACTTTAATTAATTTTTGGGTGGGTGGGTGGGTGGAGTGTCGTCGAGGGTGGGGTGATGGGGTGAAAAAAACAAAAAATTGAAAATATTTTTTAAAATGAACTTTTTAATATTTTTGGGAGGGGGGTTGGGGTAGAGGGATGGGTGGGGTGGAGAAAGGTGAAAAATAATATTTTGAATTTAAATTATTTTTAAAAAACAACACTTTAATTTATTTATTTTTTTTTTTTGGGGGGGGGGGGGGGGGGTGGGGGATGGTGCATTTTTTTTTTTGAAATTGTGGTGGTCAAATAAAATTGGAACAAATATTTCTTAAAACAAAATTGGGGGGGGGGGGAGCTGGTGCCGTGAGAGGGGATAAGGTGAGGTGGGGTGAAAAATAAAATTTGAAATTGGAAGTATTTTTTAAAAAATAAACTTTAGTTATTATTTTTTTCGGGGGGTGCGGGGTGGGATGGGCGGAGGGGGGGGGGGGTTGTCAAGGGTGGATGTGGTGTGGTGAAAAAATAAAAATTAAAATTGAAAATCATTTTTTTAGAAAAAAACTTTAAATTTTTTTTGAAGGGGGTGGGTAGGGGGTAGTAGGGGGCTGGCGGGAGGGGTGCTGGTGGTAGGCGGCTGGCGGGTATAACGACCATGTTCCATCGTTATTGAAATGGCAACGAGGGGGAAATTGGGGCTGGAATTTTTTTTTGTAGTATTTGAGTTTTCCCCAACCTTGTACAGATTTGAATGAAATTGGAGTAGTTGTGGTGTAGGAAAATCTAATAGCAATTGATTGATTTAACTATGTTTTTTATTTCATAAGGTGTTAGATAACCCATTAACAAATTTGTATGATCTTACGAAATTAAATTTGAATGTATAGATCTTCGGGTATTGGTCTTAGTGCGAAATATATTTTATGAGCGTAGCAAGTGAGAGGTGTGTTGTAAAAAAGGAAATTGATTTTCTTCTGAGAGTGTTCTGTTAAGAATTATGCCACTGTAGCAGGATTATTGTCGTTGTAGTGGGGCTGCTATAGCTGGATGGTGACCGCTGTGGAGAACAAGATGGAAGTTAAAATCGTAAGTTCGAGAGGGGAATGTTCTGTTACAAAGATGTAACATATCGCAAATTGAAATAGCTAGGAAGAAGCTTAGAAGTCAAAATAGCCAGTTCTACAAAGTTCTGGAAATTTTTTTAAGTTAAGAAAAACTATGTTTTTAGTAAACTTCAAACAACCATAATTATTAGCTCGGGATGAGTTAGAGGTAGTTCTTGATATGGATGGAAAGATCTTTTGCTCTATTTCGATATCGTATCAGTGAGTTATGCCTTTTGAAATTTGGGGTGTTTGATTAAGGATAATCCAATCTGGATTTGGGAAGGGCAAATTTGTCTTTTTCTTACCCAAATATTTTATTTCATTTTTGGGTAATAAATTGGGGTCTAAACCGATCATATTCAGTTCACGCTTTTATAAAAATAAGTTAGTGCTTTGAGAAAAGAGAAAAGAAGACGAGAAAGGAGAAGAGAAAGCAAGAATGTTCAAGATCGTTAAAGTTTGGCTTGTCGAATTCATAGGTGGTGATCCCTAAAAAGTTATATAAGATTTTTTCGTGTTGGGTTAGTTCACTTACACACCAACTTTTTTAAATTCAGCAATTTTGAGCTGGTTACATGATAAAAGGTGAAGTTCTTGAAGAAAATTGTTGAATTCTTGTTAGTTGAGTTGTTGCATGCCTAGTGTTGATTTGATTCATGTTTCCGGGTTGTTTTTTGAGTCAAATGTATTGAGTATTGATTGTACTAATGATCCTAACTGTTTGGGAAAGAATCATGGAAGCTTAGAGGGTTTAGACATGAAAAACGAAGGAGAAAAGTCGAGAATGCCTGTCCGTAGGGCCTTGGGGAACCACGTCTCGCATAGCCCCACAGGACAATCTCTGTCCGTAGGTCCTTGGGGCGGAGCGCCATCAAGATCCCCCCAACTTGGCCTCTGAGGTTTGGGGCTTGGTGCTCCACGCCTCTCAGAGCGCCAAGGACGCCAGTTCACCCCATCCCCCCCCCATCTTTTCGAGCTAGTTTTTAAGTGATGTACCTATGTTTCCTTTTCATTCTAACATTCTAAGGTATATCTAAACATCATGAAATCATCCATAAACATGAGATCATGAACCTTGAATCCATAATCTAATTCAAAGAACATTACGATCAAAGTCAAGGAAGTTAAAGAGTCAAGTTCAAAAGTTAAGAAGCAAGTCAAAACAACTTTTTAAAAGTTTTCAATGATATTTAACAATGTTTTAACTTTGTTTTGAGACTCGAGTTTCAAGTTAAGTTACAAGTAAAGAGTGGAGTTCATTTCTCTAAAAGTTATAAGGGAGTTATGTATTCCCTAAGAATTGTTTTAGACTCAAGTTTCAAGCTAAGTAAAGAGTAAAGAATAAAGAGTTGAAGTTCTTCCTTCAAAGAAATATATGGGGGCTATGTATTTCCAAAGAAGTTTGAAAGAAATTCTTTCACATTTGAACAAGAACGGAAACTAAGTTTTCCAAAGAGCCTTCGGGCTAGTTTTCAGAAAAATAGTTATAGCTTTATAAAATAAAACAAGTAGGAAAACTGAGATTTTCAAGATAGCGTTTGTGCTAAGTTTTTGAGAACTAATCTCATATCACAGGAAAAGTTGTTTTTAAAGCATATAAGATAAGTATATTTTTGGGAGTAGTATTGAGCACTGATGTGGGATGCAAGTTTCATATTAAGTCAAGTCTCAATGAAAATCATGTAGCCATCATGGGTAGAAAAGGGTCATTCTTTTTAGATGAATCCTTTTCACAATAGACTAATGGATCCATTAGGCAGTTCAGGTCCTATACTATGGCAAGGTTGGGATGGCTGGGCAGCTTGAGCCAAGTAACGCTCATCACTATAACTATTAAGTGATGGTTGTTAGTTAGAGAAACTCCCATAGAAGTAGTTGCATGGTTCCTCAAGGGGTTTTGCCTAGTACGAATGGGGGTGTGGGACTTCATCTATAAATTGCACAAGTAGACTTTGAGAGGAAGCATGATATGTCTTTTACTATGACTATGAATTAACATTAGTTTATTCCGTAATTTTACATACATCTCAGAGTTATTTTATATCTTTGTATACACACAGAGTTTACATCATGGTTTTAAACAACTTATCTATATTATGCGCTTGGTTTTGTACTACTTTATAATTTAATGAGTTCAATAAAAGAGTCAAGGTAAGTGTTTCTTTCATAATCTCTTTCAAGTCTATGTTGTTTTAGCAATCCAACTTAGATACTCGTACGTTTAATGTATTGATGCCAGTTGGCTTGCATCATATCATGATGCGGACGCAGGTAACTAGGATCAGCATCCGGCGCGCTATTGATCCAATGAGCATCTTAGAGTCAGTTGGTGAGTCTCCCTTCATTCTGAAGGATATCTTTATCATTCAAGTTATATTTTTTAGTTTTCAGTTGTTAGGATGATTGGGGGTCCTTTCCTAACATCCCTCTTTGTTATAGAGGCTTCATACACAGATAGTGTTAGTTTCTTTGGTCTTTTCATTTAACCTATAAACGATTAAGTCTTGAGTTTTCATTTTGGCTAGTAATTACTTTTATGTTTTTTCTTGAGTTATCTCTTGTGTCTTCCGTTGAGTATGTAAGCCAAGCCAAGGGTTCTCTTAAAGCCAATAATGGTCCAAGTGTCGGCCACTTCCAGGGTGTAGGATCGGGGCGTGACAAACTTGGTATCAGAGTATAGAGTTCGAGAGTCCGTGGGAGTCTATGAATCTGTGTCTATAGAGTCCTAGTAATTGTTGTGAAGCTCTCCACATCTATAATCAGGAGGCTGCAACATTTAAGAATTTTTTAACTTCTTTCATATTACTTTAGCGCATTGGAGTTTGATCTCTAGAAAGTTTCCTTCTAACTCGTGCTTATGCGTGCTTTCACAGAATCGTGACTTTACGAAGAGAAGTCAGAGGTCTTCCAGC
Organism: Solanum habrochaites; assembly: GCA_027704765.1. NCBI lineage: Eukaryota > Viridiplantae > Streptophyta > Magnoliopsida > Solanales > Solanaceae > Solanum > Solanum habrochaites. The sequence continues at coordinate 46,250,862 of JAKWJA010002492.1, forward strand.
TAGGTGGAATGTTAAGGAACAAGAATTACCAAATGCACCTAAAGTGCAACCTCAAAGAGAAGTTACTCATGCTGAATTTAGTGAGACTATCTAGATGTTAAGTCAAGTTGCGACCTATAAAATTGGATAGAGAGATAATCAACAGGAAGTGGTTGGTACTTCAAGGATCCATGAGCTTTTAAGGATGAATCCCCAAGCTTCATAGGTTCAAGTGTCACTAAGGATGCAGAGAACTTTATTGAGGAGCCGAAAAGCGTATTTGATGTAATGCATGTTGCTGAAGCAAAGACGGTGGAACTAGATGCTTACTTAATGAAGGGTGTCTCTAGAATCTAGTTCGACCAATGGAAAAAATAATAGGGTGGAGGATGTGTTAGTAGTGAGTTAGGTTGTGTTTGAGCATGCTCTCATGGGTCGTTTCTTTCCTTGTGAGTTGCGAAATGTAAGGATAAGAGAGTTTCTCACCCTTAATCCGGAGTCTATGAGTGTTCATTAGTACAGTTTAAAGTTCGCATAACTTTCCCACTATGCTCTGGAGATGGTTGCTGAAATGAGGAGCAGGATGAGTTTATTTTTTGCTGGGTCGTCTCGTCATTCAAGGCAGCTATGTTGATAGGGGATATGGATCTAGCAAGGCTTATAATCAATGTACAACAAGTTGATGAGAATAAGCTGAAGGGTAGAGAAGAGTTTAGAATAAGAGGGCTAAGATATCAGGGAACGAGTTCAGGAAGCAAAAGAAGAATAAGAGGGCTAAGATATCAGGGAACGAGTTCAGGAAGCAAAAGATTAATGCCACCCAGTCATCCCTCCTACAGAAATAGAAGAGACCTGCTCCACCATCTGCTGGTGCACCTGTACCTAAGAACAAAGGTGAGTACAATAGTCAGAATTACCATTCTTTCAATGTTAAACCTGCCTATTCTTAAGAAAGTAGGGTACAAAGGGGTAGAAAGTCTCTTGCATGGGACAGATGTGGTAAAAAAACACCCAGGTAAATGTCATGATGGAGGACAACTTGTTTCAAGTGCGGGCAAGAGGTTCACTTTATGAGGGGATGTCTTGAAATAATGTAAGGTAATGATAATAAGGGCAATAAGGACCAACCTTCTTCAGTTTCTCTACAAGATAAAGTTGCACCTCGAGGATCTAATTTAGGTACCGAAGGTAGGGGAGCGAACCACTTGTATGCTACAATACTCGCCAAGAGTAAGAGAATTCGCCAGATTTTTCACCGGAATGATCCAAGTCTTTGACTTTACTATTTATGCTTTGCTATACCCAGGGGCGAGTTTATATTTTGTAACTCCTTATGTTTCTTTGAATTTTGATGTTATTCTTGATCGATTTAGTAAACCATTTAGTGTTTCTACACCTATTGGTGAGTCTATTCTAGTAGAGAAGTCTATAGTGATTTTACTGTTCGTAAATCACAAGAATACATAGCTGATTTAGTTAAGTTAGACATGGTAGATTTCAATGTCTTTCTTGTTATGTATTTGGCTCATGCCTATTATGCATCAACAAATTTCAGCACTCGAGTAGTCAAGCTCTAGTTTCCAGAGAACCAATTATAGAGTGGAAAAGCAATTTAGTAGTGACTATGGCTCGTTCTATTTCGTACCTTAAGGCAAAGTGTCTATCACTTAGTCCGAGTTAATGACTCAAGTGTTGAACTATCTCTCATTCATTTAGTTTCTAGAGTAAAAGAGTTTTGAGAAGTTTTTTTTGATGATCTACCCGGAGTCCCTCTTGAGAGAGAAATAGACTTCGGTATAGACATCATTCCAGATACTCGTCCTATCTCTATTCTGCCATATAGAATGGCACTAGTAGAGTTGAAAGAGCAGTGTAAGGATTTTCTATAGAGGGTTTTATTTGACCAATTTAACTTAGGAGACATTTAAGTTTCAATGGTTTGAAGCTCGTGAGAAAAGCTTTCAGGAATTTAAAAATAAGTTGACTACTGCCCATTTTTTACTTTACCAGAAAGTACTCAAGCTAGTGTGGTGTATTGTGATGCATCTATAGTTTTTTTTTGGGTTGTGTGTTAATACAGAATTGCAAAGTTATAGCTTATGCCTCCAGTAAGTTGAAAGTTCATGAGAAAAATTACCAAACCCATGACTTAGAGTTGGTTGTTGTGGTATTTGCTTCGAAAGATGATGCCATTATCTTTATGGTGTTTATCTTGAAGTGTTCACCGATCACAAGAATTTTTGTCATGTGCTTAGTTAGAAAGAGCTTAATATAAGGCAAAGAAGGTTGTCTATGGGTAGTACAATCCATTTTGAGGAATATAAAAAAGAGTTAGCAAAGGAGGTGCATAGACTTGTATGATTAGAAGTTTGATTAATGAATTCCAAAGAAGAAGGAGCATTGGTGATGATTGGGTATGAATCATCATTAGTATCATAAGTAAAAGGAGAGAAAGACCAAGAACCTGTCAGGCTTGAATTAAAGGGAAATGTTCATAGGCAAAAAGTGATGGCTTTTGGAACGAGGGGGAGATGGTGTATCGAGATATCAAGGTAGATTGTGTGTACCAACGGTATATGATTGAATTACTTTAAAGTTCCACCCATGAAGGGTGTTATGAAATTTGGTAAGAAGGGAAATCAGTTTGTGGAGAAGTTACTTGAGAAGCTAAAGTTGATAGGAAGACGAGATACCCACATCTCTTCGAATCCGAAGAAGTTCCAAATTGAGGTATTAATCCTTTTATTGGCATTGATATTAAGTTGGCATGTTGTTTTTATATTTTGTTGTTGGGTGTTTGAGTTGAATGTAACATGTTATACCATAAGCCTAGTAATAAGTAATCTCATTCGAGAATGAATGTTCCCAAGGGGAGATATTATAACATCTCGCTAATTGAAATAGCTAGGAAGATGCTTAGAAGTTAAAATAGTCAATTATGGAAAGAATGAAAATCTGGAAATTTTCTTAAGTTAGGAAAAAAGTGAGTTTTTGGTCAATTTCAAACAGCCATAACTCCTAGCTCAAGATAAGTTAGAGGTAATTCTTGATATAGTTGGAAAGCTCTTGGAGAGATCTTCCCAACGTCGAGTTTGCACGATTTCGATATTGTATGAGTGAGTTATACCTTTCAAAAGTTGGGGTACTGTTGGATTAAGGATAGTCCAATCCGAATTCAGGAAGAACAATTTTTTCTTTTCCTTACCCAATTATTTTATTTCATTTTTGGGTAGTAAATTGGGGTTTAAAATGATCTTATTCAGTTCACACTTTTAGAATAACAAGTTAGGGTTTTGAGAGAAGAGAAAAAAAGAGGAGAAAGAAGGTTAAAGGAGAAGAGGAAGCAAGAACGTTCAAGATCGTCAAAGTTCGGCTTGTGGAATTCATCAGGGGTGATTCATAAAAAGTTGTTTGAGTACTTTTCGTGTTGGGTTAGTTCACCCACACAGCAACTTGTTTAAATTCAGCGACTTTGAGTTAGTTACATGATAAAAAAGTGAAGTTCTTGAAGAACATTGATGGATTCTTATTGGTTGAGTTCTGGCATGCCTAGGGTTGATTTGATTCATAATTCCAAGTTATTTTTTGTGTCAAATCTATTGGGTATTAAGGGTACTAATGATCCTAAGTGTTTTGGGAAAGAACCATGGAGCTTAGAGGGTTTAGAGATGAAAAACGGAGGAGAAAAGTCGAGAACGCCTGTCTGTAAGGCCTTGGGCGCCACGCCTCCTATTGCCACATAGGAAGATATATTTCCGTAGGACCTTGGGACAGCATGCCAGCAATATATCCGCAACTTGGTCTCTGACGTTAGGGGTCTGGCGCTCCACGCCTCTCAGAGTGACAAGGACACCAATTTACCCCATTGTTCCCCCATCTTTCGAGCTAGTTTCTAAGTGATGTACCTATGCTTCCTAGTTGATTCTAAAACTCTAAGGTGTATCTAAACATCATAAAATCATTCAAAAATGTGAGATCATGAACCTTGAATCCATGATCCAATTTAAGGAAAGTTAAGATCAAAGTCAAAGAAATTAAGAGCCAAGTCCAAAAGTTAAGAATCAAGTCAAAACAAATTTTTAAAAAGTTTTCAAGGGTCTTTTAAACATTTTAACTTTGTTTTAAGATTCAAGTTTCAAGTTAAGTAACAAGTAAAGAGTTGAGTTCATTTCTCAAAAAGTTATAAGGGAGTTATGTATTCCCTAAGAGGTGTTTTAAGACTTAAGTTTCAAGCTAAGTAAAGAGTAAAGAGTTGAATTTCTTCCTTCTAAGAAATATATAGGGACTATGTATTCCCAAAGAAGTTTAAAAGAATTTTTTTTACATTTGAACAAGAAAGGAAACAAATTTTCCCAAAGAGCCTTCAGGCTAGTTTTAAGATTAGAGTTACAGCTTTATAAAATGAAGCAAGCAGGAAACTGAGATTTCCAAGATATCCTTTGAGCTAAGTTTTTTAGCACTATTCTCAAATCACATGAAAAGTTGTCTTTAAAGAAAAAGAAAGACAAGTATATATTTTTGTAGTAGTATTGAGCACCGATGTGGGGATGCCAGTTTCATATTAACTCAAGTCTTCATGAAAACCATGTAGCCATCATGAGTAGAAAAGGGTCATACTTTTTAGATGAATCCTTCTCACAATAGACCAGCGGATCCATTAGGCAGTTCAAGTCCTATACTCTAACAAGGTTGGGATGGTCGGGCAGCATGGATCAAGTAACGTTGTATTATCATTATAATTATTAAGTGATGGTATTTGGTTAGAGAAACTCCCACATTATTAGATGCATGGTTCCACAAGGGTTTCTTCTTAGTATGAATGAGGGTATGGGATTTTATCCATGCATTGCACAAGTAGACTTTGAGAGGAAGCATGATGTGTCTTTTACTATGACTATGAATTGACATCAGTTTGTTCTGCATTTTTACATACATCTCATAGTTATTTTGTATATTTGTATACAGACAGAGTTTACATCATGCTTTTAAATAGATTATATTTATTATACACTTGCTTTTAAACCTCATTTTAATTAAATTAGTTTAGTTAAGTATTGATGAATTAAGAAGAGCGAAGTTAAGTGTATCTATCATAATCTCTTTCATGCCTATATTTTTCTAGCAATCCAACATGCATACTCATACATTCAATGTAATGATGCCAGTTGTCCTGCATCATATCATGATGCAGAAACATGTAACTAGGATCAGCATCTGGCGCGTTGTTGATCGACTGAGCACCTTAGAGTCACTTAGTGAGCCTCGCTTCATTCCGTAGGACATCTTTATCATTCAAGTTATTATTTTTATTTTTTAGTTTTTAGGATGTTTAGGGGTCATCTCCCAATATTCCTATTTAATTTAGAGGCTTCATAGACAGATAGTGTTAGTTTCTTTTGTCTTTCCATTTCACTTGTAAATAATGAAGTCTTAAGATGCCATTTTGCCTTAAGTATTACTCTTAAGTTATGTTTGAGTTATCTCTTGTCTTTAAGTTTTATGCTGGGTAAGTAAGCCAAGCCAAGGGTTTGCTTGGGGCCAGCAATGGTCTCTGAGTGCCGGTCACGTCCAGGGTGTAGGCACGGGGCGTGACATAAGATGTCATTGTAGCGGGATGATTGGCCATTGTAGTGCCGCTGCTACAGCGGGATGAGTGTCTTTATAATGGTAAAGACGTAAATTAAATCATTAATAAAACCCCTAAACGACCTCTTTGGCACTTATTGACTTTTAAAGGTAAAGAACGACCTTCAGGCGATTCTAAATCATTCTTTACCATTCTTAAGGCTCAAGGTATGTTTTTCATTCCCTGAATTCATTTTTTTATTTGTAAAACGTAATAAAATGTGCCAATATTGATGGCAAAGGGTTTGTTGATAGATTTTATGGTTGAAACAACCCTACATTAGTTAGTTTAGATCATGGGTTGATCTAGGGTTTGTAGTAATATTAATAATCCAGGTAATTAGTAATGGTTTATTGAATTCCATGTTATTGTGATTGTTGTAGACCGAGAACAAGCGAAATGAATCAAGAAATTTAGGGTTCAAGCTTGTTTTGAGGTAGGTGATGGTTGTGATTATATGATTATGTGATGTTTGTTTGTTTTTGCTTTATTATGATACTTATATATGTATGAATGTTGCAATATTGATCACCCTTGTTGTAAATGAAATAGTTGAATGATTGTAGCCATGAAATCATGATATAAATGTATGATCTTGATGATAGACTTGTGATTGTGATATGTATATGAGGATCAGATTTCTACGTTCCTGCAAGCTAATTTGAATCGGGTTGTCACATTCCAGCACAATGATTGAATCAGGTTGCCACATTGCAGCACAAATGTGGGATCAGATTGTCACGTTCCAGCAAGTTAACTAATTGAGTTTGGGTTCCGTGAGAGGACCAATGAGATGTGATAATTGTATGTTGACGAGCATGTCGATAATATTGTGGATGTTTATATATTATGCATGTGATTATAATGATGTTTGACTTGCTTATGTTACACTAGTAGGATAGTCGTGTGATCCTGTCAGCACACTGTGGTTGTGTACTAATTCTATACTTGCTCTTATTTTTGTTGAGTACAGGGCATCCTCAAGGGGCTATTGACAAGTCTCGCTTAAGAGATTAGAAATTATCACATCGACTTCAAGGGTGCGACAAATCTTCTGGGCCGGGCCGCCATGATTCTCTTACGTCTAAGTACACCATTTCCGGACTTAGACATTTGTTTAGTTAGTGATTAGTTAAGTATTTGGGGTTGTGCCCCTTCCTATTTAGACTTGTTATTTCGTAGTAGTTTTGGTACATTGACTTTCAGATTGTAAGTTTATCTTCCACAATTGTTTAGTTAGTTCTTCAGAATCCTTGTTAAGGTTTATGGAAATTTCTTACTTAGTTTATTTAACTTGCTTTTATGACTCAAATGCATTAGTTTTTAGATTATTTGCTTTAGTTGAATGTTATTAGTGGTTCTCCCACCGAAGAGTTAGTACGGGTGTCAATCACGACGGTCTGGGTTGTGACAGCGGGAGGGGGGTGGTCTTGGTTAGGGTGGGGTAAAAGATGAAAAACAAATTGAATTTGAAAAATAATTTTTAAAAGAAGCTTTAGATTTATTTTTTCTACAAAAAAAATGTAATTTGAAGTTGGAGGAAAGTTTTGAAAAATGTTATCTTCCAGTTTTGAAAGGAAGTCAATTTTCTTATATTTGAAGAAAATAAATTGATTTTAAATATATTTTCCAGAACATTTAACCCAACCATACATCAGAAAATTGGAAAAGATTTTTTGAAAAATGTTGTTTTCCTTCCTACCAAACACATCCTAAAACTTATTAATATGATATTTCTAATATATTATAATTATAATAATAATACTCATCAACTTACTATTCATTTGCTAAATAAATTCAAATAACATCAAGACATTAACATAAAGCTACATTAAAGACATTAACATAAAACTAAGAATTATCATTAGTTTCAAAACTTGGTTTTATCATATTTACTCCGATCATCCTTAAACACAAAAAATGAGTTTACAAGACAAATTTTGAACCATAAAATCAACTCGGATATTGAATAATCTAATACAATAGTAGGAAATTTTAATGGTTGTCAATAGAGTACATCAAATGGACCTTCATTTAGCTAGGTATAAAAATATTTTCTGTTACAGAAGATTCCATCTTTACAGACTCAACACCAAACTAGTTGATGAATGAACTTATAGTATCCTCCATTTGACAAATCTATTAACTGTTTTGGAGTTATCATACCCCTTTCCTTTTGATCCTCTTATAGGGAGATGATAAACAACTGTCACAGTTGCATTATCTGAGAAAACAACATCTGTCACTATTATAAGAAATCTAACCATGAAATATACTAACATCAACATTATTTAATTCTTAGTGTATAAATTAGATATGTTACAATTAAATCAATTGTACATATTTAAGTTTCTTCCGATAAAACTCAGAGAATGATTATGCTGAACTTTGCAGGATGTATGCTATTTTTTATTTTTTTAAAAAAAAAAAGGAAAACGACTCAAAAGTTGCAAGGGCAGTGAATAAGCATTAGCATAATGAAGTAAAACATAAAAGATAACTAGAAACACAACATTGCATGGAAAAAATTGAAAATAGAACTGTAACTCTATCCATATTTGATCCAACTTATGATTCAATTTCTTCGAGAGGAACTAAAAGTTTTACATTGGCAGAACCAGTATTAGGAGTTTGGGGTCTAAATTTCTTTGTTCTTTCTTACCATTGAGTTATCAATTGGTTTTGTTATGGATGCACAAGTTATTACTTAGTTTTCTAGCACAAATATAAAGTCTATGGAAAAGTTATTGTATTTGTCCAAACTCACCTAGCTCCGCTCGTATGTACACTTAATCCATATAAACTTGTCTCTATAGGTGGTTAATGTTAAAAGTATTGTTTTGAACATAAAAGCAGCCATTCTTACATCTGAGAAAAAACAACATGGAGAAGTTTGAGAAAGTGAGCAAGTATCTTACCTACATGGAAAAATTAAAGGCCATACACTCTAATACAGGCCCAAGTCTATAATATTTAGCTCTGGTTGCGAGTTCAGTAAATCCAACTTGCTTAATAAGAAATAAAAAGCTACATAGTAATACTTTTAATGTGGAGACTAAAGCTTGTGGAACATGTGGTGAGTAAACCAAAAGTCGAGGCACGATATGTTTGGTTTTATTTGTCCTGAATTTCTTACGATAAATAAACTTTTATTTTAAAAAAAGATTTAAGATTTGACTAGTTTTGTTTTTAAAAAAAGGTTTAAAACTCTATAAATAGAGGCTTAATCCTCCTAACTTAATCAGCCTTAAAAATATAGTCCTAGGTTTAGAGTTTTGGTTAAATAGAGGAAAATTTTGTGAACCTCCTTGTATTGCGTTTGAATTGGTTGGAGTTATTTCTTTCTATATTTTGTACTCTCATATTTATTGTAGATTATTCATCTACTTTGTGGATGTATGTTGATTGATCAAACCACATTAAATTTTTGTGTCTTTTGATATATTTTTCATTTGTCTTCTTCTCATGATCTTTTGAGATTTGTTTTGTTAGCTTACGCATGACATCTGACTATTTTCGATCCTAACATGGCGATGATCAAAGCTTCATGAAATTAAAGAATGCAAATATATTTCTCTCAGCTAAAACATGAAGGGCAAGAAATATTTTACAACATATAGTAATTAGTAGTTGATGATGAATGAAAACAATTCCATAGTAAAAAATAAGTTTCTATAGAGTACTTTGGTCTTTGGCACGACATAGACAAAGGTAAATGAAGAGGTTTGAAGGTATATTTCATTGGACCTCAAGTTTTTGTGGGATGAATTATAGATAACAAAAAAGAATTGAAATGTAAAAAGGGTGATTCAACTTTTGATAATAAGTATGTGTGACAAGCTTTTAATCAAACTGTCACGACCCAAAACCGAGCCGCGACTGGCACCCACATTTTACCCTCCTATGTGAGCGAACCAACCAATCTAAACCTTATCATTTCAATTTAATATCAACATAAAGCAATGCGGAAGACTTAAACTCATAAATAAAAGACAATTCAATAACTTCTAAAATTCAACATCTATTATTATCCCCAAAATCTGGAAGTCATCACCACAAGAACATCTATGATCAATTTACTAAACTAAGAGTATTCTAAGAAGCTAAAACAAATAAAAGCTAGTCTATGCCGAAACTTCAAGGCATCAAGACATGAGGAAGGAGATCCAGTCCAAGCTAGAAGCATTAGCTCACCCTGAAGATCCGGTGTGACGAAGACTGGCTTGAACTACTGTTGAGTCGAAGATGACGGCGCGTTTGCTGCATACCACAATATACAAAAGGAAAACATAAAAGTAGGGGGGGTCAGTACAACCACAAGTACTGAGTAGGTATCATCGGCCAACTCAAAATAGAAAGCAATATATCTCAGATAACATCATAAAATCAACTAATATTCTTAACAGGTGATAGCAACAAGTATAAACATCATGTATAATATTACCGATCATATCTATGAGGACTCAAACCTCCACACCACACTCTTTTGGGAAACATGTTCTTTAGATTGAGTATATTAGTATCTTTCAAGATTCATTATATTATTTACTCTCGTGTCGGTACGTGACACTCCGCTCCTCATTCTATCCTGGTACCGGAACGTGGCACCCGATCCATATACTATTCTGGTGTCGGAACGTGACACTCCGATCCTCATTCTATCTTGGTGTCGGAACGTGACACTCCGATCCTCATATACTATCCTGGTACCGGAACGTGGCACCCGATCCATATACTATCCTGGTGTCAGAACGTGACACTCCGATCCTCATATTCTATCCTGGTACCGGAACGTGGCACCCGATCCATATACTATCCTGGTGTCGGAACGTGACACTCCGATCCTCATATTCTATCCTGGTACCGGAACGTGACACTCCGATCCTCATATTCTATCTTGGTACCGGAACGTGGCACCCGATCCATATACTATCCTGGTGTCGGAACGTGACACTCCGATCCTCATATTCTATCCTGGTACCGGAACGTGGCACCCGATCCCCTAATCTCACTACTTTCGTTCATTAAGCCTTCTTTTATACCAAGGCATCATCATTAACAAAGTAGATTAGGGTTTCTTCAAGATTTAAGATTCAATAGCTTCATCATGCTTATTTTATCACAATCATATATATATATATATATATATAAGAGCAATCATGCATACACACAATTAAGCATATAAAAGACTTAATAATACTACCCAACACATATCATTCGCTATTAAGAGTTTACTACGAATAGTGTAAAAACCATAACCTACCTCCACCGAAGAATTGCGATCAACAAGCTATCTTCTCAAATTCCTTGCTATCCTCTTCGTTTCTCTCTCTCTACTCGATTTCCCTCTCTTGTTCTTTCTGTTTTTCTTATTCAAACCCTCTTTCTTTTACCCTAATTATCATATAATTAAGTTTAAAAGATGGCACTAATAATCCACTAATTAACTTAAGGTTACCTCTTTTAACCCCCAAGTAATTAGACTTATTAACATTAACCCTCTAACTTTATAATTACAGCAGGAATAGTCAAAAACGTCTCTTAAAACGTATAAAGAAATCCGACCCAGCCTGGGATTGCGCAACCTGCGACGGCCCGCGACGGTCCGTCCTGCAGGTCGTCGCAACCGTCAGAGACTCAATTTCCACCATAGAGTCTGTGACGGTCCGTCACGCCTGTGACGGTCCGTCCTGCCATTTCGTCGTGACGGTCCGAGAGTCGATTTTCAGTACCCAATTTCAGATTTTTCCAAGTGTTTTGAAACGAGACCCTGCGACGGTCCGTCGCGCCCATGACGGTCCGTCGTGGGGTCCGTCGCCTCAGCCTATTTTTCCAGAAATAAAATCTGCTGCTCAAAACGACTAAACAGGTCGTTACAATAGATACCAATTACTACCCATCGTCGTCCCCGAACGATCACAAGAAGGAAATCAAGGGCGAAAAGGAATACCTGAATCTGTAAACAGATGTGGGTATCTTTCTCGCATATCTGCCTCCTTCTCCCAAGTGGCTTCTTCAACGGGTCGATTCTTCCATTGAACTTTGATAGATGCAATCTCCCTTGACCTCAACTACGAATTTCTCTATCTAAAATGGCAACAGGCTCCTCCTCATAAGACAATTCTCATCAAGCAAAACTGAATCCCAACGAATAATGTAGTTTCCATCCTCATGGTATCTTTTCAACATCGACACATGGAATACCGGATGTACTACGGACAGCCCTGGAGGCAAGGCTAACTCATAAGCCACCTCCCCTACTCGCTTAAGTACTTCAAAGGGACCAATGTACCTTGGGCTTAGCTTGCCTCTTTTACCAAACCGCATCACCCCCTTTCATTGGCGAAACTTTCAACAAGACTTGTTCACCCTCCATGAACTCTAAGTCTCTAACCTTTCGATCTGCATATTCTTTTTGTCTACTTTGCGCCGCTAGAAGCTTCTCTTGAATAGATTTCACTTTTTCTAACGAGTCCCTCAAAAGGTCAGTACCCCAAGGTCTAACCTCGAATGCATCAAACCAACCAATGGGGGACCTACATCTCCTACCATACAATGCTTCAAATGGAGCCATATCAATGCTTGAGTGATAGCTATTATTGTATGAAAACTCCGCTAAGGGTAAGAAGCTATCCCAATGGCCACCGAATTCTATCACACATGCACGAAGCATATCCTCCAACACTTGAATCGTTCGCTCAGACTGACCGTCGGTCTGAGGATGGAACGAAGTACTAAGATCCAACCTAGTACCCTATTCAGCATGCAATGTTTTCCAAAACTTAGAAGTAAACTGCGTACCTCTATCTGATATGATGGATAGTGGAACTCCATGCAATCGAACAACTTCTGAGATGTAAAGTTTGGCTAACTTCTCTGCATTGTAAGTCACCTTAACCGGAATGAAATGAGCAGACTTAGTTAATCTGTCCACAATCACCCAAATGGAGTCGAACTTGCCCAATGTCTTTGGAAGACCAACCACGAAGTCCATTTCAATTCTCTCCCATTTCCATTCCGTAATGGGCATTCTCTGAAGTGTTCCTCCGGGCCTCTGGTGTTCATACTTTACTTGTTGACAATTTGGACATTTGGTAATAAAATCCACAATATCACGCTTCATTCTTCTCCACCAAAAGTGTTGCTTTAGGTCACGGTACATCTTGGTTGCACCCGGATGTATCGAATACCTTGAACTATGAGCCTCTGTCAGAATAGTGTTGATCAAATCATCGACGCGAGGTACACATACCCTTCCCTTAATCCTAAAAACACCTTCCTCATCGATTTTCGCTTCTTTAGCCTCTCCTTGCAACACTTTATCTCGGATCCGGATCAATTTTTCATCATTAAACTGCTTTCCCTTAATCTTGTCAAGGAAGGAAGATCTTGACTCCACACAAGCTAAAAATCCTCCCCTCTCATTTACTTCTAATCTCATAAGGTCGTTAGCCAGAATCTGAACCTCCCTAGCTAATGGGCGTCTAGAAGCTTGCAAGTGAGCTAGACTTCCCATGCTTCCCGCCTTTCTACTTAAAGCATCCGCTACAACATTCGCCTTCCCCGGATGATACAAAATAGTGATGTCGTAGTCCTTCAGTAGTTCCATCCATCTCCTCTGTCTCAAATTCAAATCTCTCTGAGTGAAGACATACTGTAGACTACGATGATCCGTATAGACCTCACACTTAACCCCATATAAATAGTGTCTCCATTGCTTTAGTGCAAACACTACCGCGGCCAATTCCAAATCATGAGTTGGATAGTTACGTTCATGCATTTTTAATTGTCTTGAAGCATAAGCAATCACATTCTTCTCTTGCATTAGTACTGCACCCAAACTAGAATAGGAGGCATCACAATAAACAATAAAGTTCTTACCCTCCACTGGCAAGGTAAGGATAGGTGCGCTAGTCAACAGAGTCTTGAGCTTCTGAAAGCTTTCCTCACACTCATCCGACCATACAAATGGAACATTTTGCTTAGTCAAGTTCGTCAGTTGGGAAGCAATAGAAGAGAATCCCTTGACAAATCAACGGTAATAACTGGCTAAACCAACAAAGCTTCTTATTTCTGACACATTAGTAGGTCTTACCCAATTCTTCACTACTTCGATCTTAGAAGGATCCACCATCACCCCATCCTTAGAAACCACGTGCCCCAAGAAGGACACTGCATCTAGCCAAAACTCACACTTACAGAACTTGGCATAAAGCTTTTTCTCCCTCAACATTTCCAATACCATTTTCAAATGCTCCTCATGTTCCTCCTTACTTTTAGAGTATATCAGTATATCATCAATAAATACGATCACAAAGAGATCCAAATATGGCTTAAAAAATCCCGTTCATCAAACTCATGAACGCAGCAGGGGCATTCGTAAGACCAAAAGACATCACTACGAATTCGTAATGCCCATACCTGGTTCTAAAAGCAGTCTTTGGCACATCCGTTGCCTGTATTTTCAATTGATGATAACCGGATCTCAAGTCAATCTTAGAGAAGACACAAGCACCTTGTAACTGATCGAACAAGTCATCAATGCGAGAAAGAGGATAATTGTTCTTTATGGTCACCTTGTTCAACTGCCGGTAGTCTATGCACATCCGAAAACTCCCATCCTTCTTCTTCACAAACAAAACCGGAGCACCCCAAGGAGATGCACTTGGTCTAATGAAGCCTTTGTTCAACAACTCTTGAAGTTGGGCTTTTAATTCTCTTAACTCCGCGGGGGCCATTCTATAAGGGGGTATAGAAATGGGGCGAGTACCCGGTTCAAGATCAATACCGAAGTCAATATCCCTATCTGGCGGCATACCCGGAAGATCTGCAGGGAACACATCAAGAAACTCACGGACCACCGAAACCGACTCAATCGAAGGTACTTGGGTAGTGTCATCCTTGAGATGTGCCAAGAAAGCTAAACACCCTTTACTAACCATTTTCTTAGCACGAAGAAAGGAGATTATACGCACCGGATTGGAAGTGTAGTCACCCTCCCACACTAACGGATCTGTCCCAGGCTTGGCTAACGTCACCGTTTTAGCATTACAATCCAAGATTACAAATTGCGGAGAAAGCCAAGTCATACCCAGAATTACATCAAAAACAACCATTTCTAAGATAACCAAATCTACATAAGTGTTGCTCCCCACAAAGTTCACCAAACAAGACCTATATACCTTTTCAACTACCACAGACTCACCCACCGGAGTAGAAACACGAATAGGCGTATCAAGTAATTCACAATGTAAATTTAGACCATTAGCAAATGAGGAAGATACATAAGAAAATGTGGATCCAGGATCAAACAATACAGAAGCCATGCAATCACAAACCAGAAGATTACCTGCGATGACAGCATCAGATGTCTCCGCCTCTGATCTCCCAGGGAAAGCATAACAATGGGCCCTTTCATTTGTTTGTCCGTTGCCCCTATCATGTTGTGATGTAGTGGCTCCAGTTTGCCCATCACCCCGGCCATTTTGGTGACCAACATTACCTCGGCCACCACGCCCTCCAGAATAACGGTCTCTGCCATGACCACCTCTACCTCTAGCTGTTGGGGGTCTATAACTCTGTTTTGGACAATACCTCTTGATATGCCCAGTCTCCCCACACCCATAACACTCAGGGAAGTGTTGACCGGTCTGAGGTGGACCCCCAACTACAGTCTGTAGTGAAGACTGAATGGGTCGAACTGAGTAACCTCCGGAACCCTGTCCTCTAGAGTAAGAACCATTAAACTCACCTCCCTTTCGAAACCTCTTTGATGTCGATACCATGGTGAATTCATCTGGCTTCACTCCTTCCACCTCTACCACGAAATCTACCACTTCTTGGAAGGATTTTGCCGTAGCCGCTACCTGTAAGGCTGAAATTCACAACTCTGATCTCAACCCCTTCACAAAACGGCGAATCCGCTCTTGTGGACTGAAACATAGTTGGGTGGCATATCTGGATAGTGCACGAAACTTAGCCTCATACGCATTGACTGACATCCTACCTTGCTCTAGGCTCAAAAATTCATCCCTTTTTCTATCCCTCAAAGTACGGGGGATATACTTCTCCATAAACAAGCTAGAGAATGAGGCCCAAGTCATAGGTGGTGCCTTTGTTGGTTGACACTCAACATGTGACCGCCACCACATTTTGGCGTTCCCTTGAAACTGGTAACTCACGAACTCAACACCAAACCGTTCTACTATACCCATCTTGTGTAGTAGCTCATGACAGTCAACCAGAAAATCGTAAGCATCCTCAGATTCTGCACCCTTGAAGATTGGAGGTTTTAATTTCAAGAACTTACTGAAAAGTTCATGCTGATCATTTTTCATTATAGGCCCAGTAGTCAGACGTGGAAACGTGCCTATGTCCAATGAGGCATCCATACGAGGGGCCATAGTGGCTGCATGATGTACCTCTGAAACCGGAGGTGTTGGTGCAGAAAACACTGGTGGTGCCTGACCCTGATCAGACAACCCACTAAGATAAGCGAGAACCTGATTGATCATCTCTGGGGTAGGTTGGGGTGGCATTTCCTCATTCTGTACTTGTTCATCCTCCCCATCCTCCCCTTCTCATACTACTTCCTCAGTCGGTGGAGGAGTCACCGCCCTAGCACCAGATGGGCTAAGTGCTCGTCCTCTCCCTCTAGAGGACGTCCTCCCACGACCTCTACCGCGGCCTCTTGCCACTGTTGCACTTCGAGCTACAGCCCCAGTGGCTGGCTCAGATGCATCTTGTCTTGCTGATGTTGATGTTGGCGTAGTCGTTGCTCTAGTTCTAACCATCTGCGAAATAGAGTGAAGATGGTCAGATACCAATTTGTATCACCTAGATACCAATTGGATCCAAGTAATAGCACGAAAGAAAGAAAGAAAGAAAGAATGGAATTTTCCTAAAGTCTTATAGCCTCTCAAGAAAAGTAAAGGTGTCCCCCTACCGTTCTTTAAGACTCTACTAGACCTGTTCTTGTGTGATGAGACCAACGAACCTAATGCTCTGATACCAAGTTTGTCACGACCCAAAACCGATCCGCGACTGGCACATTAAATTTGTGGATGTATGTTGATTGATCAAACCACATTAAATTTTTGTGTCTTTTGATATATTTTTAATTTGTCTTCTTCTCATGATCTTTTGAGATTTGTTTTGTTAGCTTACGCATGACATCTGACTATTTTCGATCCTAACATGGCGATGATCAAAGCTTCATGAAATTAAAGAATGCAAATATATTTCTCTCAGCTAAAACTTGAAGGGCAAGAAATATTTTACAACATATAGTAATTAGTAGTTGATGATGAATGAAAACAATTCCATAGTAAAAAATAAGTTTCTATAGAGTACTTTGGTCTTTGGCACGACATAGACAAAGGTAAATGAAGAGGTTTGAAGGTATATTTCATTGGACCTCAAGTTTTTGTGGGATGAATTATAGATAACAAAAAAGAATTGAAATGTAAAAAGGGTGATTCAACTTTTGATAATAAGTATGTGTGACAAGCTTTTAATCAAACTGTCACGACCCAAAACCGAGCCGCGACTGGGCACCACATTTTACCCTCCTATGTGAGCGAACCAACCAATCTAACCTTATCATTTCAATTTAATATCAACATAAAGCAATGCGGAAGACTTAAACTCATAAATAAAAGACAATTCAATAACTTCTAAAATTCAACATCTATTATTATCCCCAAAATCTGGAAGTCATCACCACAAGAAATCTATGATCAATTTACTAAACTAAGAGTATTCTAAGAAGCTAAAACAAATAAAAATAGTAGTCTATGCCGAAACTTCAAGGCATCAAGACATGAGGAAGGAGATCCAGTCCAAGCTAGAAGCATTAGCTCACCCTGAAGATCCGGTGTGACGAAGACTGGCTTGAACTACTGTTGAGTCGAAGATGACGGCGCGTTTGCTGCATACCACAATATACAAAAGGAAAACATAAAAGTAGGGGGGGTCAGTACAACCACAAGTACTGAGTAGGTATCATCGGCCAACTCAAAATAGAAAGCAATATATCTCAGATAACATCATAAAATCAACTAATATTCTTAACAGGTGATAGCAACAAGTATAAACATCATGTATAATATTACCGATCATATCTATGAGGACTCAAACCTCCACACCATACTCTTTTGGGAAACATGTTCTTTAGATTGAGTATATTAGTATCTTTCAAGATTCATTGTATTATTTACTCTCGTGTCGGTACGTGACACTCCGCTCCTCATTCTATCCTGGTACCGGAACGTGGCACCCGATCCATATACTATCCTGGTGTCGGAACGTGACACTCCGATCCTCATTCTATCCTGGTGTCGGAACGTGACACTCCGATCCTCATATACTATCCTGGTACCGGAACGTGGCACCCGATCCATATACTATCCTGGTGTCGGAACGTGACACTCCGATCCTCATATTCTAACCTGGTACCGGAACATGGCACCCGATCCATATACTATCCTGGTGTCGGAACGTGACACTCCGATCCTCATATTCTATCCTGGTACCGGAACGTGACACTCCGATCCTCATATTCTATCCTGGTACCGGAACGTGGCACCCGATCCATATACTATCCTGGTGTCGGAACGTGACACTCCGATCCTCATATACTATCCTGGTACCGGAACGTGGCACCCGATCCATATACTATCCTGGTGTCGGAACGTGACACTCCGATCGTCATATTCTATCCTGGTACCGGAACGTGGCACCCGATCCATATACTATCCTGGTGTCGGAACGTGACACTCCGATCCTCATATTCTATCCTGGTACCGGAACGTGACACTCCGATCCTCATATTCTATCCTGGTACCGGAACGTGGCACCCGATCCATATACTATCCTGGTGTCGGAACGTGACACTCGATTCATATTCTATCCTGGTACCGGAACGTGGCACCCGATCCCCTAATCTCACTACTTTCGTTCATTAAGCCTTCTTTTATACCAAGGCATCATCATTAACAAAGTAGATTAGGGTTCTTCAAGATTTAAGATTCAATAGCTTCATCATGCTATTTTACCACAATCATATTATATATATAAGAGCAATCATGCATAACACAATTAAGCATATAGAAGACTTAATAATACTACCCAACACATATCATTCGCTATTAAGAGTTTACTACGAATAGTGTAAAAACCATAACCTACCTCCACCAAAGAATTGCGATCAACAAGCCATCTTCTCAAATTCCTTGCTATCCTCTTCGTTTCTCTCTCTCTCTACTAGATTTCCCTCTCTTGTTCTTTCTGTTTTTCTTTATTCAAACCCTCTTTATTTTACCCTAATTATCATATAATTAAGTTTTAAAAGATGGCACTAATAATCCACTAATTAACTTAAGGTTACCTCTTTTAACCCCCAAGTAATTAGACTTATTAACATTAACCCTATAACTTTATAATTACAGCAGGAATAGTCAAAAACGTCTCTTAAAACGTATAAAGAAATCCGACCCAGCCTGGGATTGCGCAACCTGCAACGGCCCGTCGTGCCTGCGATGGTCCGTCCTGCAGGTCGTCGCAACCGTCAGAGACTCAATTTCCACCATAGAGTCTGTGACGGTCCGTCACGCCTGTGACGGTCCGTCCTGCCATTTCATCGTGACGGTCAGAGAGTCGATTTTCAGTACCCAATTTCAGATTTTTCCAAGTGTTTTGAAACGAGACCCTGCGACGGTCCGTCGCGCCCATGACGGTCCGTCGTGGGGTCCGTCGCCTCAGCCTATTTTTCCAGAAATAAAATCTGCTGCTCAAAACGACTAAACAGGTCGTTACACAAACTTTTAACAATAATTGACCTTTTTATAATAGGTCCTTAAGTTTTTTATTTGACACTTGCACCAAAATTTTAACTAAATTCTAATTTCTAAAAGAGGAAAGCCCCCAAATCAGCTTTTTTGTTCTCTTGATGTGCCTCTCTTTTCACATTTTTTTTTACTTCTAATCTTCATATCTATCGTTTATTTGTTAAATATCAAATTTCAAATTATTAACATGTGATTTGAAAAGGTTTAAGCTTTAGAAATTACTTAACGAGTATTTTTTTAATCATTTTAACAAGTTAATAATATTCTTTATGTGCATTGTTCATTTAAAATTTTAGTTTCTATATTATTGTTCTTGTCACTGATGTATAATAATTTTCAGCAACTAATATGACTACTAAATCTATAACAGTTGTTGAATGTTGTTGTTAGAATAAATTGCAGCAACTGCTATATCTATTTCAGCAGCTGCTGAATAACTTGCAATAATTGTAATATTTTAATACAATTTTTTTATGAACAAATTTTTGGTTCTAAGCTATATTTTCAGGTATCTTCAATATCTTCAATGGGAGATAGATAGTAGTACTCGTTGATTGTAATATGGTGAATGGATTGAGTCCAACAGTTGTTACATTTGGCGTTGAAAGAGTAAATAACTAGTCATGACAGTTGTGATGATTTTGCATTGAGATACACATATGATGATTTTGCGAATATAAAAACTATTATTTGGTTTAAATTAAATTGTGAGTTGAAAGATATTGTTATTACTTACATGTATAGTTGTGGTGAAAAGAAGAAGACAACTTCTTTTAAGATAAATGATCAACTTAGTTTAAGTACTTATTTGAAATATGAACCTAAATGTGTTTTAAGGATCTACATGATTGAAATATTGGTGGAGAATCATAATTTATATGATGACCAACACTATTGAATGATGAATGTGGGAGGTTGAATATGTATATTCCGAATGAAGAGTGTGAAGGTCAACATATTCTTTCTCCTGAAGTTCGGAATAGATTGTCCATCATTGGTGAAGTTGTTGATAGGCACGTACGATGAACTCATAAATTTACTTGTTCTAAAGTTTCATCCTCTTTGTATACTTAATTAATTTTTTCTTTAGCTTATAATTAATTAACGCAGTCATGCTCAAGATGATGAAACCGATTTTTACAAAGATATATTGTTTAAGAATAAATAAGAATTAGATATTGCATTAAAAACTGTCTGTATCAATAAAACATTTTAGATTGAAGAGGTAATTAATTCGCGTTCAGTATATTGTGTCAAATGTGAACATCTTAAGTGCAAGTGGTGGTGTTGAAAATTCTGATAGATTTTAGACTAAAAAGTATGAAAAGATGCATACATGTGGCTCGGAACATCTTACGATAATTTAAAGATAAATATCCCGAAGGTAAACATCCACCTACAAAAGATTTGAAAAACTCTATTCGTATTGAATTGGAATGTAAGGTTAATTATTGAAAAGTTTGGGCAATAGCGAGATTCAAAAGTCTTTGGTAAGAGGGACACATGAATGTGGATCTGGAGTTATTAATGTGTATAGTCATATGATTAGGACATCAAATCGAGAAAGTAAAACAACAGTGAAGATTAATGAAAATGGTAGGTTCAAGTATTTCTTTGTGACATATGGTGCTTGAATTCTTGGTTACACACAAATGAGAAAAGTCATAGATATTAATGAGATATTTTTGAGAATTAAATATGATGGTGTGTTGTTATCTGCTGTTGCATAGGATGTGGAGAATCATATTTTTTCCGATGGCATTTTACATAGTAGAATATGAATGTGATGCTTCTGACCGATAATTTTTCGAGCAATTGAGAAGTATTTTACTTAATACTTGAATTGTGCATAATCTTTGATAGACATAAAAGTACAAAACTTTGAAACCATTTTTTCAATACTTTGATGTTTATCAGAGATTATGCAAAATTCAGGAGTATCAAGTACAAAACTTCTCAATTGCTTAAAAAAATCGGTAGAAAGCATCACATTTAGAGTTTACTATGCAAAATACCACCGGAAAATATGATTCTCTGCATCCTGTGCAACGGCAAACAACAACAAACTGCGATATTGACTTCTCAAAAATGTCCAAACAACAACTATGACTTTTCTCATTTGTTCGAAACCAAGAATCCAAGCTCCATATACCACAAAAAAGTATTTGAAACTACCATTTTCATCAATCTTAACGCCGTTTTACTTTCCGGATTTGATGTCCTAAGCATATGACTATACGCGTTAACCACTCCATATTCATGTTTTCTTAGATTTAACACTTTATATGAAAGGTATCTAAACTGACTTTACTCGAGTGAACAACTCGCATCGGGGTGGGTTAGGAGATAGGTAGCAGAGTTATTTCAACTTAATTGGGGACTTTGTCCCGCCTAACATGAGGGACAAATCCTGAACCGGGAGCATAACCGTACACTGGATCATTTTAGATAGAAGTCTTATGGAGCGTATCTGCACACGATTTGTATAACAAAATTGAATAGACTCAAAAAATGTGCGAAAAGAGAAAATTTATATATACTCACACAATATCTAAACAATAAATCATCAAATAGCACATTAGCCAACAAAAAAATTATCCAAATAATCAATGTACAAAGATCAAATTCTAAAATAAAAAGTCTCTAGCAAAGTCGCTAGATCTGTCACACCTCTTTAATTACAATAGTTAAGGATTGTGACGGATTTCTTTTGAAAAATAAAATGGAAAAGAAAATATTTTTTTCTTTTTTTTGAATCGGCACTTGGAATTTAATTTTTTTGGGTGTTTCAAGTCACCTGTTAATTCCTAATTTAAAAAAGAAAAGACTCTTCATTTTTAACTTATGAAAACAAAGATTGGGTAAGAAATTCTATTGACCAAAGGGAAGCTATGAGGCACCCTCTTAGTCTCATGGTTCTAGTACGGTCGATTTATCAACTCATTTTTGGCTAAAATAATATAATAATGTAAATTTGTGTTAGTCACTAATTTTTAATAAAATAATTTGTCCAGGAGCGTCGCCACACAAAAGATCTCTTTTTAGAGAATAAATATACACATCAAGAATTATAATTGAACACATGATTGTATTTAATAAATATTATTTATTAAATAAAACAAATAATTAATGGCACAATTCCTTTAAAACGATAGGGAAAAAATCATTGAATTTATTTCAACATGAATACATGAAATATGATATCTTTTTTTTAAAAAAGTAATATATATATATATATATATATATACACACACACACTAGATGAGTGATGGCTCGTGATGTGCACGGGCCCAACATAGTTGAGAAATATGATTGGAAGGAAATTTCATATTTTTATCACTTGAAAAATTAAAATTTGTACAACTCAATCGAGCATATAATAATCACATAAATACAGAGTCAAATATGGTTATTTCCTAATACCGTAGTCAAACCAAAATAAATCATAATAAATCTAATCTCCCTGAACACTATATTTAACACAAAGGAGAGCTCCAAAGATATGTTGATGATCATCTTCCTCATTCTCTTCAATTCTTTTGTGAAATTGCAGGTATATGGAGGGCTAGGTATCACTGATTCTTCGTCTCCGTATTAAATAGGCATATTCCCTATGTGATTCTCTAGCATTAAAAGGAGAAAAAATCATAGATGAAGTGACTTAGCTGAAACATTTCACAAAAGCAATCACATTCCCTTGCCATAAATTGGACGACATTTAACTCAAAAACAATAACCCCGTAAGTAGGCAGTAACACAGATGAATGAATTTAACAAACTGATTGCTACATAGGATGACAAAACAAAAGATTTCAAAAACTTATAGGTTATGGCCAATGCTGCAAAACATTGACTTTTAATTATATTCAGACTCATACATTTTTTGGCATCTTCAACATTATGAGGATCCACCCAAAGAAAATATAGTATTTGAGTTCTCACAATAAAAAAGATAATATCATAGCACCTTCGCTGCTGGAACTTTCCTAGAAACACCATAATGTACTCGAGTAATGTATTAGTAGATCTCTTGAAACCTTTAATCGAAACTCTTTTTAAAATATTTTAGTTATATATACAAAATGTTCCTATGTCTAATAAGTAAGAAAAATATATTCTAAAAGCACATACATGGCATAACGATACAAATGCAAGCATGCATATAGAGAAACTTGTAACAAAGAGACAATCATGAAGAGGAAAGAGGATGTTATCTATGTACCACGGTCCGAAATGATAGAAAGGGTCGCTCCGTGCAACCTTAATATTTATTTTACATACACCTTAGCCAATTGATGCTCATTATAGTCTACTCTGACTGAATGAAGTGGGACGACTTATTCCATTTGTCAACCACTACCCAATATAATCAAACTTCCCCTAGGTCTTGGGGATACCAACCATGAAATCTATAGATATTATTTCCCACTCCCATTCCAGAATTTGCACTCTCTAAAGCAAACATGTAGGCCTTTGATGCTCATATTTTACTTGTTAGTAATTTTGACACTTAGCCACAAACTCTGCTATATCTTTCTTCATGTCATGCCACCAATAAAGTCTCTTCAAATCTCGATACATCTTGGTCACACCCAGACTAATGGAATACCTCGAACCATGGGATTCTGTCAATGAATTTCGAATCAAGTTTCCCACTCTAGGAACACAAACCGCATCAAGAACCATATCTTGTGTCTTACCAATCATAGTCTTCTTCCTAAGCTCATCCAAATTTTCATTCTCAAACTATTTGGCCTTGATATTCTCAATTAAGGTGGCTCTAACCTTAATGCTAGCTAACACCCAACCTTTTTTTTATATGCCCAACCACATGAACTTAGACTCCAAATATTGAATTTATTTAGCCATAATTCATTTTCTCACACCCAAGCATGCTAGACTATCCATATTCACCGCATTCCCACTTAATGTGTCTGCCACCATGTTAACCTTACTCGGATGATACTGGATGGTCACATCATATTCCTTGCGTAACTTTATCTACCTTCATTGTATCCGGTTTAATTTTTTTAGCGAATACATGTTGTAGGCTATGATGGTCAGTAAATACTTCACACTTAACACAATAAAGATAATGAGGTCAGATCTTAAGATCAAACACTACCGCTGCCAACTTTTAATCGTGTGCTGGGTAGTTTCAGTCATGAACTTTCAGTTGTCGCAATGCATAAGTGATGACATTCTTACCCTGCATTAATAAAGCACCCAAACTCGTATGTGAAGCGTCACAAAAAACAAAATAATCTTTACCTTCCACCGGTAGTGTAAGGATAGGTGTTGTGGTCAAAAGAGTGTTGAGCTTTTGAAATATCTCCTAATATTTTTTGGGTCCATTCAAAAGGTGCCTCTTTTTTGGTCAATCTTGTCAACTGTCTGGCGATAGAAGCGATTTTTTCATAAACCGATAATAGTAGCTAGTGAACCCCACAAAACTCCTAACTTCAGTCACAAAGCTAGGTTGGACCCAATTTTTAACTGCTTCAATATTTTGGGGATCTATCATTATCCCTTCCTTCAAAACTACATGCCCCAAAAGGCAAACCAAATCAACTAAAATTCCACTTAGAAAATTTCACATGCAATTTTTTTTCCTAAGACACCTGATAATATGAAGATGGTCGGAATGCTCCCTCTATACTTCTCAAATAAACCAAAATTTCATCACTAAACACTATCATGAATGAATCAAGAAAGGGTTTAAACACCCTGTTCACCAAACTCATGAAAGTTCCAGACACATTTGTTAGTCGAAACAACATAACTAGGAACTCATAATGCTCGTAGCAAGTCCTAAATGTCATTTTTGGTATATCATCACGCCTAATATTTAAGTGATGGTAACTAGACCTTAAATAAATCTTAGAGAAAATGGATGCACCTTACTGGTCAAAAAATCATCTATCTGGGGTAATGGATACTTATTTCTAATGGATACCTTATTCAATTGATGATAGTCTATGCACATTATCATACTACCATCTTTTTTCTTAACAAACAAGATAAGAGAACCCCATGGGAAAGCACTAGGATGAATGAATCCTTTATCAAAAAGCTCTTGGATTTGTGTCTTAAGCTCTCTTAATTCTGCTGGAGCTATACAATAAGGAGCAATATAAATGGGGTAGGTACTAGGTTCCAAGTCAATGCAGAAATTTATATCTCTATATAGAGGCATACCATCAGTAGGGAACAATTCTCTATATTCTAACACCACAGGGATAGACTCAATAGAGGGAAACTCAAGCTGATCATCCCGAATATTAGCCAAATAAGCCAAACAACCTTGCCTCGCCAATTTCCTAGCCCAAATGGAGGATATGATCATAGATGGATTAGGCTTGTACACCTCTTATGTCACGACCAAAATCTAGACCCTAGATGAGACCAGCGTCGTTGACCTCTCAGAGGTCACAGACAAGCCTACATACATCATCGTTACATCATCTAGGTTAATTTTAGCAGAAATTTTGAAAATTTTTGTTACTTAAAGTATACATAGACTTCGTAGTAGGATACATTATACGTATATAAGATTTATCTACATCAGTTCATAATTGTTCACAAGAACCATCTAATACGAAGATACTCAACTTAATGAAATAGTCATATCTCCATAAAATATAAAGTTGTCAGAATGGAACCAATACAATGTCTGAAAATAATTGAGAAAGAAACGCTAGTGGAACATATGCCACTAGCTCATGCCTACGTATATGCTATAATAAACCAGTAAGCATCCTCGAAAGCATGAGGACCTACCAAATCTAGATGAAAGCTCCACGTCTGGATAACTTCTGTGTCGATTTGTAAGCTCTAACGTCCAGCTGCACCTGCACCTAAAAGTTGATAGTTGTATGGGATTAGTACACACTTGTACTAAGTATGGGTATATGCAAGCACACACCAATGACATGCATGATTAAGAAGAGCTCTGTCCTAACGATATGATTTATGGAAAGTCAAATCAATGGACTTGCCAAAATCGGATTAGGAAAGTCATGTTATGAGAGTAACATGCATCATCATACATATCATATTGCACACAGCACATAACATATTGCATGTAGCACATAACATATTGCGTATAACGCATAACATACTTCATATCATTCATTCATATGCCATGAGACCTTGGAATCATGGACTTGACATTAGGACTTCCCAAAATGAGGGCTCAACATATGGGACCTTAATTAGGGAGTCTTCTTTAACAAACACAGAGTCTGCTTCATTCATTCATACGTACTTCATTTTCATTCTTTCATATACTAGTGCAGCCACCAGTCATACATAGGATGTAGTTTAAGACTCTCATCGGGTTTGTAGTGAAATGACCAAGAATAACCTAGTGTTATTACTTAAGTCTATCTTACCTCTTGATTATCCTATCCTAACACCTTTGGTATCGTTCATTTCATTATGTGCATTCGTGGAGGCTGGCCTCATTCTTTCATTGGGAACTTTAACCCTAATCGACCTAGATCATGTGAGAATCATGAAATCTAGTGTGTAATCCCCACACCAAAAAGAGGTGAAATCACCGGCCAAAGTGAACCAAAATATTCTAGCGTATATAGGGAATTGAACCCTGCTAGATCCCTATATTGGCAGTATAGGTTCAAAGACTAGGAGATATAAGGAGAACCATACCCGGCATACCAGACAATCTCATATCATGAGAGTTATGTGAACCTCTGCCCTTCCCGAGGGAAGGCATCACCGCTCATAGCTAGCCTATCGGTGCTTAGTATAAAGTTCCATTACATTCAACTCATAGATCATGGAAGCTAGCTTCTACCATGAGGACATCATAGCTCATTCGATGATCTCTCATCTCATCATGAGTATTAAATATGCATTAACTTCAATACTTTCATTAGAGTGTTCATAGAGACTGGTCTCTTCATTAGCTTTACACTCTCATAGGTGAGTACGTTTTGGTAACATTTACTTAGGATCATTTGAGATTGCTCTCATCTTTCACATTAGTCTCTTATCATATTGTCACCTCATTCATTAACTTTAACACAATTACTTTTCATAATTACTCACCCTTTCACGTGAATGTTCATTTCATCACATGCCAATGCACTTGGTCATTTAGTGTGTTTCACACTCTTACTTAACCCTTCTAGGGTTACATCATTTTATCACATACATATTAGGATCACTTACTTTTTAACTTATATTAGACTTATGAGTCCAGACATACAAGACATGAGGCTTCATTCATACTTTGTCTAAGTGATTCATGTTTACCCAAGATTATGTGGTATAAGACTTATGCATCTTGTAGATATGCCAAGATATTGATTTTGATCTTTAGAGGCAGCATTCATTAAATATTTACTTACGTATGACTTATGAGTCAATACGAAATTAGGCAAGGGAATCCGATTTCGAATCCCTTCGACAACACTTAATCTTATTTTAAACTTGATAATTGCATTTTTCAGATTTTGGCGGATCCTAGTTCGATCCCTATCAACCCCATAATAGTTCCTTTCTTTTTCTCATCTCTTTTTTTGTTTAAGTCAAGGAGGTTGTGGGTTCAATCCCCCACAAGCTCATTATTTTTCTTTTAATTTATCTCTGAACTTTCTCACCTATCCAAGAGGTTGTGGGTTCAATCCCCACTCTCCACATTTATTTTCTCCTTTATTTTTCTCCTAACTCTCTCATCCATTCAAGAGGGTTGTGGGTTCAATCCCACTTACCACATCTATTTTTCCTTGCATTTTTTTCACGAAATTTTTATGAAATTTTCATTTGGTGAGGTCATGTGTTCAATCCCCAATGACCTCACATTTTTTAAAAAAAGTTTAAACGAAGTTCCTTTTTCTTAAAAGTTGGCTGGAAATTGTAGTCTCCTCCAATCCATTTTTGTCTTAATCTTTTGTTGATTTTTCTTGTAGCTTTCATGTAATGATGTCTTGGGTTCAATCCTTAGCGATTTCACTTATTTTACATTCATTTTTCATTGCATGTTATACCACTTTGATTGGCCAAACCCAACCTACCAAATGCTGGAAATTTGTTCACTATTTTCAGCTCCTTGTTATCATCATTTGTACATTAGGACGTTTCATGAATCATTTGGTGCATATTTTAGTATATTTTTTTCATGGTTATATTCAGCCAAGAATTACCATTAAATCCAGCAACATTACACCACTTTTACACATCATGATTTACACAAACATTTGTACAAACATCACTTTTCACATACTTTCGGTTGACATAAATTAACATTCTTACAATTTCAAACACATAATCATGAACACATTATCACGAAAATCACACTTCAACCTTAAATTACCAGCAAGCATACCAACAACATTATATCTAACCTATTTCAGATTGAAATCAGAAGGATACTAGGGACAAGGAGTTTGACAAGAACGGGAACAACCCTAGTTTCAAAATTTGTTGAATTCGTGAAAAGGAAACTCTTTTGGAGAAAGGAGTCGAAGAGAGAAATCCATACCTGACTTTGGTGTTGTTCAACACTCAAACTTGCTTCCCAAAACCCATGTCCAAATCCCGCAACTTCAACACAAATCGACAGAAAACTTATTTTTTGCTTCACGTTTTTGGTTAGCTTGTTTTTTTTATGTAAGTTCTTCAAGTGTGAAGAACTTTTGGTTGTTTTTTCTGTTCTTGTACTTTTTTAGCAGATAGAACGTGAAAATAAAAAGGTTTGATCGTGAAAGTGACAAGATAGACGTGAGAACTGAGAGGCTCCTAAGTATTAGGAGTTTAGTTTTAGACTTTAGTCAAAAATAAGGTTTTGTTAAATTGTAGAATTTGATTTATTTTAATTACACGTGAAAGGACCATTATGCCCTTACAAAAATCAGATTTTAAACCCCAATTTAATTCACTTAGGAGTCGCTTCCGTCGAGTATCGAACCCGTAACGCGAAAATGGGTCCTTCCGGGTCGACTCGACCCAAACTGCCCCATTAATTAATTAATAATAATAATCTAATTTTCCTTTTTCTTCAATCAGAATTTAAATAATAATTAATTAAATTAATTCTCCAATATAAATAATCAAGTTAAATCGTTGCTCCCACCTAGGTTCGAACTGGGGTGGAGCAAGATTTTGCTCAATGGGAAAGTTTGGCCCTTTCTATACAAAATGCCCTTCCACCATATTAATTAAATAATTAATGTAATATTTAGGGTAATTACGATACTACCCTTAGCCTGGAAAAAGACCATTTTACCCCTAGACCCTCCAAACTTAAGATTTCCCCTTTAAGTCCGGAAAAGACTCATCCGGTAAATCTTCATATTCGGGAGCCCTACATGGATGGACCCAACCTTTCCTAGCTCAACTAACTCCCCAAGCTAGTTGGCTTGGCTGTCGCAAGGGTTCAGAGGTCTGGTTCTACGCGCATCAATCCGTGTGAACCCCGTCTAATCGTAGGCATTCTAGATACATTAAACACTAATAAGCATATCCATTTTTAGGGTTGTTACATCTTCCCACTCTAAGTTTACCCTACCGTGGATATCTAGAGTCACAAACTTAGTATTACAATTAAGCACAGTATAATAAGCACAACATAATAAGGGAACAACCATGTCATGCCTAAGATGATATCGAAGTCAGTCATATCCAAAATAACTAAATCATCCCAAGTCTTAAACCCCATAAACAAGATAGGATAAGCACGATAGACATTGGTGACTATGACAGACTCTCCAACTAGGTAGAAACATGGATGGGGGCATCAAGTATATCACAAATCATATCAAATTCTTAGTCAAATCGCACTAACACATAATAATAAGTAAAACCCGGATCAAATAACATATTATCCAATGGTCATAAATAAGAATAGTACATGTGATCGCCACGTCAGAAGGTTCTGCCTCACTCTTGCCCTGAAAGGCGTAACACTGAGCCCTGTCATTTTGATGAGTGACTTTCCTGCCTGGATGCGCTACACCTCTGCCTGCATTATCATTTTTTTGACCTCCATGGCCTCACTAATTTCCTTCTTGCCCACCTTTGGACGTCCTCGACCATTATTACCATTCCTCGTGGGTACCACTACTCTAGACTATTATTGCGTGGGTCCAACATGCACGGGTGGGGAAAATCTCTCCTCATATGCCCAGGTTCTCCACAATTATAACAAGTGTGATCAAAAGATGGCTTGGTTCCCACCAAAGGTGCGTCTCCATGGCTATCTTGATTTCCTGAGTGATTACCTATAGAAATGGGCATAGCGGACTGAATTGGTTGGGCTACAAGTGTCATCCTGCCTGAACCTCGGGAGTAAGAACCCGGAAATTTAACGGTGTTCTTAAATTTCTTAACCAATGTCGTAGCCTAATTGTCTCGACTCTCCCCCTCCACTTTCTTCACAAAATCTATTACCTCATTAAAACTTTTTCATGTAGAATTCATGTGCACAAACAATGCCTATAACTTATAAGTCAGTCCCTTAACAAATAAACAGATCCTTTCTTCATCAGTATTCACCAATTGCGTAGCATATCTAGAAAATGCATGGAACTTTGCCTCATATGCAGCCACAAATATACCACCTTGCTCTAACGACATGAACTCATCCTTCTTACAATCTCTCAAGATTCAGGGCACATACTTTTCCAAGAAAAGAGCATAAAACTGGGTCCAAGTCAGTGGGGGTAAAGCAGAAGATTTGCATTCCACATAAGATCTATACCACTACTTAGCCTCGCTTTGAAGTTAAAAAGTCACAAACTCTACTCCGTGATGATGGACATTTCCCAACTTATGAAGCCTCTCATAACAATCTAGGATGAACTCATAGGTGCCATCACTCTCAGAACCATGGAACATAGGTGGTTTCAATTTCAAGAACTTAGCCTATTTCTCATGCTCATTACCAATCATTACGGAGACCAAAAAAAGAAGAAAAAAAAGCATCATTACCTACAGTTTCATCCACCTTGGGGACAGTAATAGAACTAGGGGTTGGAGGGAGTTTGAGTTGCTTGAATGCCGCGAAGAACTCCAAGACCAACCAACCCTTTCAGGAAAGACATAATTTTTTGTTAACACTGGATATAAGGGAGGAATACATGTAGTCTCGACCTTCACCTGTTCCTCTTGTCCAACATCCTCATCATTCTCAACCTCTACATTCTCTTCTATCTCTTCATGATGCACATGAGGATTCTCAATTTTGGGAGCATCCTCAATTAGAGCTCCACCCCTGGTGGTTACTACCCTTCCTCCGCCTCTACCCCTTGATCTCTCCTACCCCTGCCTTGATAACGACCTCTTACTGTGGACTCCTTAGCGGGATCATTGACAGAGCTACAGGTCTGACACCATTAAAGTGGGTGTTTTACCATATGCGGACAGAAGAGTGAAGGAGATAAGATACCAATTAGGATCATAAGATACCAACTGAAACCAAGTTATAGCTCACAAGAATACAAGAGAAAAATAGATAAATTCCCTAAAGTCCTATAACCTCTTGAAGAAAAGTAAAGACGTCTTTCTACACCATTCCGCAAGGCTCTTCAAGAGTCGTTTTGGTACATCAAGATCAACAAACCTAGAATTTTGATACCAACTTTTTAACGACCCAGACCGTCGTGAATGGCACCCACACTAACCCTCTGGTGGGAGAACCATTAATCCTAACTATTTAATCCAAAAGGTAAGCATTTAAAGATACAAAAGCAAGTTTAAATGTAAATTTAAAGTAGAGTTCCTGCACTCCAAAAGTCTAACAAACGATTGTGGAATTATTTCATAGAAACTGAAATTCAATGTAACAAAACTCTAAAGTCCAACAAGTCTAAGAAAATGGGAGCAACCCAACTAAACATGAGAATATCTTAAGTGCTAATCTGAGTTTGAATAAGATGGAATGAGCAAACAAAGAACTCATGGAATCTTGGAAGAACTGGCTCACCCTTGAATTCGATTGATCACTGATCTCCTATATGAGGTCTGTTGTACTCAACAAAGAAAGAGCAAGTGCAGTATCAATACACAACAGTGTACTCGTAGGATCACATAACTATTCCAATAAGTGAAACATACACAAGTCATTACAACATCATAAACATGCATACACCAAACATATACAATATCAATTATCATTTACGAGCAATGTACCATTTCACAATCTCAAAGATATACATATATGCCAAGTCATTTCTCCTCTCATGGAACTCATACCTAAATTATTAATGTGTCAGATCGTGACACCCGTTCCAAGTTAGTGTGTCGGGTTGTGAAACTCATTCCAATATGTATGTCGAGACGTGACATCCGATCCAATTAATGTGTCAGAACGTGACACCTTATCCAATCAACATACAATAATCACAATCACAAACATAATGTACATTTTCATAATCATACAATCAAAAGGTGATTCATGACATATAGTTATTCGTTCATATTCAATTACATTATGGGTGATCAATAATGCAACATTCGCATAAGTAATGCAATTCAATGAAGCAATTACTAACATGCATCACACAAACATAAAATCACAACTATCACCTACCTCGAACAAAACTTGAATCCCTAAGAAACTTGATTCTTCCCGTTCCAGATTCTTTTCTCTTGTTCTTCATCTACAAACAATCACAATAATGTGAAGAGCAATAAACAAGACTTAGTTACTCGGATTATAATCAACAATATCAACCCTAAGTCAAACCCTTGATCCCCATACTCAATTTAGGGTCTCTTCCACCTTAAATCCCATATCAAAACCATCCTCCATTGATAATTACCTAAGAAACTAAGTTTTACGAATATTCGGGGAGTAAAACCCTTCCATTTAGTGCTAGAAGAGGTGAAAACCTTCAACAAATATCCTTGGTTCGTTCCTTAGCTCTTAAGATTGAATGTTGTAGAATAATAACCTTTTGGGTTTTATTTGCAACTTAAGTCGCAATTGGCCCGCTACGGTGGACCCTGTCCCGCCACAGTGGCACTAATCCCGCCCTAGAGGCTTGCGCGGAGACAAAACGTCAGAATTGGAGTTCCAAGCCCCTATTTCAAAATAAACCTTCAATATATGACACTCAGAAAATACCCGTTTACACTAAAATTAGTTTTGGAAGTTATACTCGCCCGAATTCGATGATTTAAAGTCGTACGAGTTCCTTAACGTCTTAGCTATCTACTCGTATGATCCAATTCATAATTAGATTTCCCATTTGTTACCATAGTTCCCTAGACCTCATTTACTCTGTTTTTGTCCAAATCTGAACTAGGTTTGAAAATTTCAAGTTACTACCAAAAAGTTTTTCGACCTTTTTCTCTGTTGGATTTTCTGTAATGACGGAAATCGATCGTTACAATATGAGTTTGTCAAGGTCCTGCCCTGACTATATGACAATTGTACGGTTTCTGATTTCAATATGGCTTCTTAGGGACTAATAACAGATAGTATTAAATAAATAGTATAAAATAATATTAGTATTTACTGTGTACTAATCCTAGTCCTATTAGGATTAGTACTCCTTAATCCTAGTCCTATTAGGATTAGTACTCCTTCCTATATATCCTATATATATCTCCCATGTATTTCCTTAACACTTGAATACAATCAATATTCCTTCATGGTATCAAGAGCCAGAAAACCTAGATCTTCTTTTCTCTAGTTTTTTTTTTCTCTCTCTTTAGGGCACCGATTGTTCCCTCTCTTCTCTTGGGAGGCGGCATCCATGACAACCGAGGTGGATCCTGTCGATTCACTTCCTTCTGGCGTTAAACTCCTTCTCAGGCATCTTCATGCCCTGATTCCCGAAAAATTATCAGACATAAATTACCATACATGGAAAATCACCGTTCTTACAGCCCTTGAGGCCAATTACCTTCTCAAATACGTAGATGGAAGCACAGAACCGCCGCCGGCAGTCATCACCGCTACGGACAAATCAGAAAAAACCAATCCGGCCCATGCCGCCTGGAGAGTCGTGGATGGCCAGATCCGATCATGTTTGATTGCGGTCATCTCTCCCACAGTTCAGAAACACGTCCGATCCTACACAACTGCTTCAGCCCTATGGACGGCCCTCGCAACACGCTATGCATCCATTTCCCACTCTCATATTTTTCAATTGCGTGATCGTCTCCACACAATTACCAAAGGCACGAAAACTATGGCGGAGTATTTAGACGAGGTCTCCACCATCATCACAGCCCTCGACACCGTGAACGAAATCATTCTCGAAAAAGATCTCATCACGTGCGTCGTTCGGGGGCTCCCATCAGCTTACTCGTCCATTAAACAGGCGGTTCACATCAGTTCAACACCTGTTGACCTGGATACTCTCTCCTCGTGGCTAAAAAGTGAAGAAATCAACATGGATCTGGGGAGCAAACTTCTTCTCCGAGAAGCCGCTGTTATGGAGCCGGCCACCGCCCTCACGCAAGCCAGAACTATCGCGGGAGGCGTGGTGGCAGCCGGCAGGGGAGCCGCGGCGGCTACGGCAGAAACAGCGGAGGACGCAGGCGCGACGGTCGGCAGGGCAGTCATCTGCCGTACGACGGTCAGCAGCACGGCAGCAACAACAGCCTGCACTCCTTCGACAACGGCGGGCAGGGCACTTACGAGTGGGATCGTCCAACTTGTCAAATCTGTCAGAAAACAGGACACACCGTTGTTCGTTGCTGGTTTCGGTATGAGGAGAGCCGAAATAGTGATAACCGTGCCAATTATGCATCTCAAGCCGGCCCTTCCTCTGAATGGCTGTTGGATACTAGGGCCAACATGCACGTTACTTCTGATCTATCCAAGCTTAACGCTCCAAATCCATATCATGGCTCCAATGGTATTACTGTTGGCAACGGTGAGTCCCTTAATATTTCTCACACTGGCACGGGTACCATTAAAACCCCCACCGCTATCTTTCACCTAGGTAACCTTACCCACGTCCCTTCTATTAAAACCAATCTCCTTTCAGTTCACCAATTCACAAAAGACAATAATTGCTCACTCTTGTTCACCTCTAATGATTTTCAGATCTTAGACAATACTACCAAGAGGGTGATTTTCCAGGGCCCCTGTGAGCATGGTCTGTACGTTCTTCCTGGCACAAGTTCGTCTGCCCACCCAGTTTCAGATTGCATTCCTGTGGCTCCGGTGACTCTTTCGGCTGATGGCCACAGTCTGTTGTGGCACAGTCGTCTGGGTCACTCGTCTACTCAAATAATAAATTCTTTAATGTCTCAATTAGGTTTTTCTTTCATTCATGTAAACAATTGTGACTCATGTTCAATTTCTAAATCTCATAAATTACCTTTTGCTTTATCTGAGAAGCGTACAACTGCACCTTTTCAACTTATTCATTCTGACCTATGGGGTCCTACTGTTGTTCCTTCATTTGCTGGTTTTCGCTATTATATTTGTTTTGTGGATGATTTTACAAAATACACTTGGTTGTACCCACTAAAACACAAATCACAGGCATACACCACCTTTGTCACTTTTGAAAAAATGGTCAAAACACAATTCAATTCTCATGTTAAACTTTTTCGAAGTGACAATGGAAAGGAATATGTAAATAACATCTTTGGCCAGTTTCTGCAAATCCTGGGAATTATACATCAAACCTCCTGTCCATACACTCCCGAACAGAATGGGGTGGCTGAGCGTAAGCATCGCCATCTCATTGAAACGGTGGTTACTCTTCTACATCAATCTCATCTCCCTGTCTCCTTTTGGGTAGAAGCTCTAGCCACCGCAAACTACCTCATTAACAGAATGCCCAGTCACACCCTCTCCAACAAATCACCCTATCAACTCCTTTACCAAGAACTTCTCAATTATACCAATCTCCGCGTCTTTGGGTGTCTTGCCTACCCTTGGCTACGCCCTCATATTACTCACAAATTACAACCCCGATCCCGTCCTTGTATCTTTTTGGGCTATCATCCTACCTCCAAGGGTTATCGCTGTCTTGACCCACAAACTCATAAAGTCTACATATCTCGTCATGTCAAATTTGTCGAAAATGAATTTCCCTACGAGTCTATTTCCTCCTCCACAAATACATCATTCATTGGCGTCCTTCCCCTTTTTCCAACATACTCACAAGGTCCCTCACCACCTTCCCCCACACCTCCACCCACTACCCAACCACCCCTCATCACCCCTTCGACCGTCACCCACAACCACCACCCACACTCACAACCAACCCGAACCACCCCATACCCACAACATCTCCAGCCCGATCCATTTTGGGTCCTTCCCGGCCACCCCCGAATCACCACCGCCCTTGCCACCCCCCAATACTCATCCCATGTTAACCCGTGGCAAAGCCGGTATCTTTAAACCCAAAACCTTTCAGGCTACCATACTACCAAATACACCCCTTCCCGATAGTGAACCAACAACCTACTTTGTTGCCTCAAAAAATGCTTATTGGCGTCATGCTATGGATGACGAGTTTAAGGCTTTGACTGATCAGAAAACTTGGGTTCTTGTACCTAAGCCCCATGGGCGGCACCCAGTGGGCTGTAAATGGGTGTACAAAATTAAACACAATGCAGATGGCAGTATTTCCAGGTACAAGGCTCGTTTGGTTGCTAAAGGCTACAATCAGGAGTATGGGCTTGATTACTCCGAGACATTCAGTCCTGTTATTCGGCAGGAAACCATTCGCCTGGTATTGTCACTCGCCGTGCGCAACAATTGGCTCATCAATCAGTTGGATGTTTCCAATGCTTTTCTTCATGGCATGCTTGATGAAACTATCTACATGACGCAACCACCGGGCTATGTTGATCCCCGCTTCCCTCAACATGTTTGCAAACTCCAGAAATCTCTGTATGGGCTCAAGCAAGCCCCCCGTGCTTGGTACACACATCTGAAAACGTTCCTCCAGGGACTCGGCTTCACGTGTTGCGTACACGACACGAGTCTGTTTACTCGACATTCAGTACACGGTACAGTCATTCTTCTTGTCTATGTAGATGATATCATTATTACAGGCTCTACTGCAGCTCTCATTCAGGATGTCACTCGAGCTATGCATACTACCTTCAAAATGAAGGACCTTGGCCCGTTACATTATTTTCTGGGAATGGAAGTTTCTCGGACATGCAGTGGCTTGCTTCTTCATCAGTCAAAATATGTTCGAGATCTATTGCAAAAAGCTGGACTGGAAAAATGCACCAGTCAACCAACACCGATGGCAGTCTCTTCGTCTACGAATGGAGCCGACACCCCCTTTGCCGATATCACCCACTTCCGCAGCCTCATTGGGGCTCTACAGTATCTGGCCATTACCGTCCTGACATCCAGTTTGCTGTCAACCGAGTTGCTCAGCGCATGCATCAACCAAGTGAACATGATTACCATTGTCTAAAACTAATTCTCAGGTACATTTTTGGCACTCTTGGTCGTGGTTTACTCATTCGACCCGGGGACTTGGAGCTTCGGGGTTTCTCAGATTCAGATTGGGCGAATGATAAAAATGACAGAAAATCTACATCGGGATTTCTCATTTTTTTTTTGCCGAACCTGATCTCCTGGTGTACAAAAAAACAACCCAAGGTCTCTCGGTCCTCGACTGAAGCTGAATACCGCGCCCTTTCTCTTCTTGCTGCTGAGACCATGTGGGTCACATATATTCTTCCGAACTCCGTGCCACTCACACTGTTCCTGCTCTCTATTGTGACAACAAATCAACCATCTGTGTAGCCAAGAATTCCGTCCTACACACTAGAATGAAGCATGTTGATACCGATTGTCTCTTTGTTCGCGATGAAGTTCAGGCCGGCACCATGACTGTGCAGTATGTACCCATTGAAGAACAACCGGCTGATATTCTCACCAAGCCTCTCCCGAGCCGACAGCACGATTACCTCAGTTCCAAGCTTCCGTTCGCTTCCGCTCAGCTCAGCTTGAGGGGAGATAATAACAGATAGTATTAAATAAATAGTATAAAATAATATTAGTATTTACTGTGTACTAATCCTAGTCCTATTAGGATTAGTACTCCTTAATCCTAGTCCTATTATGATTAGTACTCCTTCCTATATCTCCTATATATATCTCCCATGTATTCCCTTAACACTTGAATACAATCAATATTCCTTCAGGGACTGTGATTTTGTGTATATGAAATCATCTGTTTTCAATATGGCTTCATCAGTTATATCGCTTGATTTTTTTATTTTTATTTTTTTGCTTAGATATCACTTGATTGTATTCGCGTGTTATATCCCACATAAACATGTTTATTACCATTCAAAGTAACAAAAAATATATATATTGAAGATCTTACAAATGTATAAGTGTTCACAAAACTTTAAAGGCAATTACAACACCATTTTCAATGGCAAAATTAATTATCAGTTTTCGAGTAATCATCATGAACGTGTGTGTTTGATATACAAGAAAATATTTTTTTTCTTTCATTTTTTTATATTTAATTGGTCAAAGTACTTATTTTAAAAAAAATCTTAGGAAAAAGAAAATAAAATTGGAAAAATAACTAGTTACTTATTAAAATTTGTCGTGTTCTTTTTTATAAACAACTGGACAGTAATGGCTCGTGCTTGATGAATTAGATATTTTATCATTTGAAATCTATTTGTATTTGAAGCTAGCTGCTTCTCGAGATCTAAATAAATGGGGAAAAGATAAGCATTTCACAATGAATAAAATAAAATAATAACACTAATATGTTCTTATTATAACTTTACTTTACGTTACTACTAAAAAAGAAACATCGTGTTTCAACATGTATGGTTAAAATTCATAATTAAAAAATTAAATAATAACATTATGTTCCTCCTATACCTGCATCTACAAGTCATTAGTTTGCTTTTAGAGCATTTGGATTTATAGCTTAGAGATGCGAACATCGTAGTCAGAGAAATTGAAATTCACAGCAGAATCTAAGCTAGTACTTTCTTGTTTACAAAAATATTACTCATGTAATTAGTATACATAAAACTGAAAAGGACCTAAAATATCCTTAAGTTATTGGAAATGGTATAAAATTATCTTTCATCCATCTACTGGCTCTCAAATATCTCTGTCATACACCAGTTGGTTCCCAAATACCCTATCATCCATCTTTATGCCCAATATTGACCATTTTTATAACATATAATCATTTAAATATTTTTAAAATATGTGGCGACCAACTATTGAATACAATTTAATTACTTAAATTAATTTACAAACTCACTCATTGTTGATTATACACGATCAAAATTAATCAGACCTGGGCCAAATTAATTAATTACGCACGTCCCAAATTATATTTACCCACCGGTTAAAACAAATACATCCTTCATTCCTAACATTTCACTTCATCTTGCAACCTTCTTCCCAATATATTCACCTACAATCTCAAAAAACAATACCTAAATACACTCATGTATCACCATAAAAAATAGTCAAAACACTCATGATTTTTTACGGTGATACATAAGTTTATTTAGGAAGTATTTTTGAGATTGTAAGTGAATATATTTGGGAAATAAGGTTGAAAGAGGAAGTGAAATGTTGAGAATGAAGGTGTATTTGTTTTAACGGTGGGGTAAATGTAATTTGGGGCGGATGTAGTTAATTTGGGTGGGGTATAGTTAACTTGAGTCAATTGTAGTCATTTGGATCAGATATAATGGACAAGTTTGTAAATTGATTTAAGTAATTAAATTGTACTCAATAGATGGTCGCTAGATTTTTTTAAAAATTATTCAAATGAATCCGCTATAAAAGTGGACAATATTAGACCCAAAGGTGGATGGAAGAGTATTTGGGAGTCAATAGGTAGAGGTAGTCAATAGGTGGATATCAAGGGTATTTAAGAGTCAACAGGTGGATGGAGGATATTTTTATATCATTTCCATTAGTTTAAGGATTTTTTAGCCTTTTTCCATATATAAAATAGTCGTATAATTCTCGCTCATTGCAAAAGCTAAATTAAAACGCAAAAGAGAAGTAAATTCACAACAAATCATTCAGAAAGAAATTCAATCAAAATATGAGAGATTAAGGTACATATCAGTGCACAAAATCGACCCATCAATTAAGTTGAATGCATGCCCCCTCTACATGATGTGGAAGTCATAAAAGGATAATCTTATACATTATTTCTTCTTACACTCTGGCTAGGCCTTAGACATTATTTCTTCATACTTCTATTATAAAAGATATTGGTTTAAAATATCTTCCTGCAATAAATTGTCCAGTGTGTAGAAAGCTCCTTGCATCTTAATAGCATTTACTAAATGCCATTTAGCTTAATCCTCCAACACAAAATCCAAGCACAAATGAAGATAGCAGATATATGCTTTGTAAATATGACAATATGAACAATAGCTTTGTTAAAAGGCTCAATCAGTTCAATTGTGCAAAGAGATAAGCAACAACATGTTGACCTAATTTGCAGAGAAATGTCGTAATATTTTCAATCTCACATCAACTTCAAGCACCCGTACTACTCGCGAATATTATTATGAAAAAACAAAAATTATGCTCCTACCTCCGACAATAAGAGAAGATAATATTGGGCAGAGAAAGCTAAAGAGGGGACCAAAAAGATAAGAAATTTGGGGATGAATATGAAACGCTGACAAAATTAAGATGGTCAATGGTTGTTCTCATAATTCACCGAAGAAGTCAATCATGCAATTGTCGGGGGAAAAAGCAAGGAAACAACAAGAGAACAAAAAAATTAGAAGCAATCAAGATCAAAATATCAAATTCATCAAAGAGTACGAGCTAAAGTAGGTTCCTTATTGCTGCTTAACTTGATCACTTGTCCCTTCCCCATGTATTTCAAAACATCAACTAGAGATTTCCACTCCAATGTTCATGTACACAACTGCCTACTCTATACAAATTGCAAGTATCTTCTCCCAGAAGTCGCAATCTACCAATTAAAAAGACATTCTAGCACCTTTGGGGACCGGCCATCTCACTCGCATACAGAATATCACAGAATACAAAGATAGATGCAGAATAGCAAGTGCCAATATCTCTTCATTCATTCAGGAAGTTTCTTCCAGGCGAAACATCGTGATCTCTTGCTGTTTGAAGTACCGACGGTCCTCTTCGTCAACAAGAACAAGATTCAAATAGTATTTCACACTAAATTTGTTGTTGATATTGCGGTATGTTGGTGTCAGCTCATATGGACTAAGGAAGAGTCTAATGGGTATTGATTCACCTGCCAATCAAGCACAAATATCAACAAGATATAACCACAAGTCAATGAAGAAGATGACTGCTCAACTACTAAAAGATGACGGAGTATACCTCTGACTGGAGCACCATCCATCAACTCAAACTTGGCCAGCGTCTCTGTTTCAACATGGGTATTTGCCCCAGAACCTGTCGATTCTCGGCGTCTAATCTCAAGATCCATGTTCTTTATCTTAATTCTTACAAGGAGAAAATATATTTTTCCTATGATAACATCTTTCAGGTGATACCTGTTATGAATTATAATGCACATTAGAAAAGGCATTTACAATCAATAGATGCTTCCATGCCCCAAAAAAAAAAAGACAACCAACATATACAGAACATGCTTTTTTTCAGGATCAAAGCGCACACAAACACACACACTAACTAAATCAAAGCTGTTCCGCTCGTGCTAAAGCAAAACTAAAACCAGGAGTTAGTTCACTTCAGTAAAGATTGCAACATTGTAATAATTGAGACGGTGGTTCAAGTAAAAATCCAAACACAATATATTTTGAACATTTTCTTACTTGCTTTTGTTGTACTCAAACTCAATATGGAGGCAATCTTCAATACCAACTTCCATCTGCAAGTTTAAACAATAGAAAATGATAAGCACCCATAGCAGTGCAATTCTCCTCAGATCTAAATGTCTCAATATAATCACCATGTCAGCCTTCTTGTTACAAGTACCATGCCCATTAGTCAAACTTTTGAGTCATTTACACCCAACCCAGCAAGCTGTTTAAATTACTTTCCTCACCCTTAGCAGTGCAATTCTCCTCAGATCTAAATGTCTCAATATAATCACCATGTCAGCCTTTTTGTTACAAGTACCATGACCATTAGTCAAACTTTTGAGTCATTTACACCCAACCCAGCAAGCTGTTTAAATTACTTTCCTTTTAATGTCTCTGTGACAATGCTACATGTAATGTAGAAAACATTAAAAAGGAACATTACCTTAATACTGTTGTTGATTGATGGAGGCGGGCTATAGTTGCGCACCTGATTCAAAGAAGTCAGATAAATATCTTAGCAAATACTCAATATAGTTATACTCGAGATCTTCATGAAACAGATTTAAATTGGAAACTAACTAGAAAAAGAAATTGAGATGCAGAAACAATTATCTGATATCCAACCCTGCTTCTTCTCCCGATTTTTTTTTCTTTTTGGTGGTTCCACCAAAATGCCCTAGCTCTTTTTTTCTTTGTGATGAAGGATGAATTCTGAATGCCCTTAATATTCAAAGGAAAGAGGTAAAGGCTACTAGAATAGATGATCAAATTCTGTGCTACACTAAATGAGTGGTGAGCGTAGTGTCACGACCCGCCAGATATCCAGGCAGATCGCGACCTGCCTAGGCAGCCAGCAGCAGGCGCAAGGGGGCAGGCAGCCCAAACCGGTCAGCAGACCAAGGTGCAGGCGCTCAAGCTGGCAGCAGTTGGAGGGGCAGCCGTTACAGCAGTTACTGCCGTTTCATCAGTTACGGCCGTTTCAGCAGTTACAGCATGTGGAGAGGCGGCAGTTACAAGCCGTGGAGAGGCTTGTTCAAGGCCTCTAGGCGTGGGGCAGACTAGGAGCAGCTAGGAGTCCCTTTTTGGAAGACTTAGAAGCATGTCTTGTGGGCATGGACTTAGGGGCTTGTATATAGTGTAGTATTTATTTACTCTTAGTGTTTAGAGTAGTATAAATAGTAGGGTCATTGTATTTGTAATACATCCACCAATTTGTTAATACAAGTCTTTCTTCCAAAATCTGTCTTTAGTCTTTCTTATTTTCTTAGCGATCCGAGTGAGAGGCTTACTTGAGTTTGCAAGAACGTATAAGAATTGTGAGTAAACCGTCAAGTGCCGCACGGAGTATTGTCCGAATCAAAAAGTCCGTGACAATTGGTATCAGAGCAGGTTCATCGTAAGGAAATGACGAACGAAGGAGACAACATCGATGCTAGCAATACCCCCAACGTCCGCCTGAAAAGCGGAAAGAAAAACAAGAAAGGGAAGAAGCAGCAAACGGTTAATGAAGGCAATCTGCCCGATCCCCCACCAAGCGAGGTGCAGACATCTCTACCACCCATAATTGTCGAAGGAAGTGAAGAAGGCATCGTCGAAGATGCCGTGGACGTTGCTGTCGGAGAGGAGTGGGTCGCAAGGGTAGAAATGGCTGACCGTGCCATTGAGATTTTAGGCCGGCGCTTAAACGGGGTGGACAGAAACTTCAAAATCCTTGAAGAGCACGCCCTTGAAGAAGTTGATAGCATCTGGGAGGAGTTGGAGGCACGTAGGCAGACCGAGGCAGCGATGAAGGAAACTATTACTTCCTTGGAGTTCAGGTTCTTGGAAGCTCTTGAGGATATCGAGGCGCTGAAGAACAAGGTAGAAACCCTCGAGGAAAGTAGAGATGTTGGTGGATCAACATCACATGACCGGGAAAGGGAGGTCAGAGTCGAGGCTCCCAAACCATCTGTCTTCAAAGGCGTCCGTGACGCGCAAGAGGCGGATAATTTCCTTTGGCACTTGGAGAATTATTTCAAGTGTATGCGGGTTCGTAGTGATGCGAACAAGATCAACACTGCTGTGTTGTATCTTTCGGAGTTGGCCATACTATGGTGGAAGCGTAAAGAGTCTGACATCGCAAAGGGGTCATGCACGTTGAACACATGGGAGCAGTTCCGTGTGGAGTTCAAGAGAGCATTTTATCCCGACAACGTTGTCTATGAGGCAAAGCGCAAGTTGAGGGAGTTGAAACAGAAGGGCAGCATACGCGCGTATGTGCGGGAGTTCACCACCCTTACATTTCAGATTCCCAACCTCATGGACGATGACGCGTTGTTCTACTTCATGGATGGGCTGCAAAATTGGGCCAGAACGGAGTTGGAGCGGCGACAAGTCAGGACTATAGACGACGCCATTACGCAGGCCGAAGCCTTGACAGACTTCAGGCGAGAGAAGTCTTATAGTGCCGAGGAGGACGACGAGGTAGGCAGTCATGATGATAGTGGGGATGACAG
The DNA here is from genome assembly GCA_027704765.1 of Solanum habrochaites. NCBI lineage: Eukaryota > Viridiplantae > Streptophyta > Magnoliopsida > Solanales > Solanaceae > Solanum > Solanum habrochaites. The sequence continues at coordinate 46,295,543 of JAKWJA010002492.1, forward strand.
TGGCGAAGGCGAGCAGCAAAGGCCACAACCCAAGGGGCGTGACACCTACGGGTCCGACGGCAAGAAATCCGGAGATCGTGGCAACACGGTAAGGGATTCCAAGGGTGGTTGCTACATATGCAAAGGGCCGCATGGTTACAAAAGATGCCCTGAACTGAAAAGTCTTGGTGCTATCCTCCGTGAGCGGAAAGAAGAGAAGGCCCAAGAGGAAGAAGTCGGGGAGACTAAGCAGTTGGGCGTGGTAAGCCTATGCGGAGCGGTGATTGAGCAACCATCGACGAGGCCAAGGCAAGATAAGCCAAGGCAAGCAAAGCCGAAGCATGCTGACAAGGGACTTGCAAAGTCTATGGCGTGGGCTCAAATAGTCGACATCACGATCAATGGGAAAGTTGTTCGTGCGTTGGTCGACACCGGTGCAGAGGTCAATGTTGTGACCAAGACGGCAACAACGAGGTTGGGGTTGCGATATACTGCAAGCAACGCTCAAATCAAAACTGTCAACGCATCACCGACTCCCATAGTTGGAGTTGCGCACGGGGTGAACATCACGGTAGGCGATTAGCAAGGGAAAACCAAGTTCATTGTCGCCCCCATCAATCTGTTTGATGTTATTCTTGGGCAGAATTTCTTCCAGAAGTGCCATGCAGTAATCGATCCTCATCTCCAAAAATTGACAATCAAGGAGAAGGGAAGGGAATATACAGTTCCCATGGTGAAGGCGGGGGCAATGGAGGGACAGGCTAGACTGACAGCCATGAAGCTCGAGAGGGTCAACGTGAGAAGAAGGTTAACACCAGCAGCGACCATTGCAAGTTCGAGAGAAGACAATGGTGCTGGAAAGACCATGCCACCGCGCAGTAAGAGGGTTCCGAGTAGGAACGCTGACGTGATGAAGAAGCCGCCAGAGCACTTGCCTCCGTTGGAGGAGGAAGTTCGGAAGATCGGGTCGAGAAAGGTCGAGACATCGATGAAGAGGCTGCTCGAAGGGATTGATCGAGTACGCGAGTTGATGGTCGCCCGGCAGAACTCAACGCCGATACGGACGCAATGCGACGCGGTCGTCGCATCATCAGGTGGGGGAGTTTGTCACGACCCGCCAGATATCCAGGCAGATCGCGACCTGCCTAGGCAGCCAGCAGCAGGCAGCCCAAACCGGTCAGCAGACCAAGGTGCAGGCGCTCAAGCTGGCAGCAGTTGGAGGGGCAGCCGTTACAGCAGTTACTGCCGTTACAGTCGTTTCATCAGTTACGGCCGTTTCAGCAGTTACAGCATGTGGAGAGGCGGCAGTTACAAGCCTTGGAGAGGCTTGTTCAAGGCCTCTAGGCGTGGGGCAGACTAGGAGCAGCTAGGAGTCCCTTTTTGGAAGACTTAGAAGCATGTCTTGTGGGCATGGACTTAGGGGCTTGTATATAGTGTAGTATTTATTTACTCTTAGTGTTTAGAGTAGTATAAATAGTAGGGTCATTGTATTTGTAATACATCCACCAATTTGTTAATACAAGTCTTTCTTCCAAAATCTGTCTTTAGTCTTTCTTCTTATTTTCTTAGCGATCCGAGTGAGAGGCTTACTTGAGTTTGCAAGAACGTGCAAGAATCGTGAGTAAACCGTCAAGTGCCGCACGGAGTATTGTCCGAATCAAAAAGTCCGTGACAGTAGGCTATTAAAAGGGTGGTATGTTTGATGAAGATACCAAGAACAACAACATACCCAGTATCTATATACTTTTTTTTTTTTTGATAAAACCACCAAGAACACAAGATTGATTTAGTAACTCCAAAAATTCAAGAAATGGAAAGAAAGAAACATATGTAATTAGGACATCATGAGGTATGTCGACTATTTAAGATAGACAATATATGAAATGAAGAAAGAGAATGTTACCACGAAGTCTTGATATTCAACTATGCTACCAGCATAACCACGACTGATAGTAATTTTAAGGATATACCTAAAGCCAGCACAAAATCCCAGAAAATTATTGTTAGTAATCTGGCATAAGATCTATCAAGATGCTGACAAGACAAACATTTCAGTCAGTACATGTGAACATGGACTACCAGGAACAACAAATTAGACAACATAATTGGCACACCTACACTACACAAATAGAATGGCCATTCTTTGGTTCAATCCACCATGATTTAATTTCGGAATACCTCCCTCAATATTAGTTCTATCTTCCATTCAGCTCTTTAAAAATTTACATCACCCCTTTTCAAGACCTCAATAAAAAAGGTAGAATTATAGCCTACCTTTTCTCTTTCTGGTTAATTAACTGTTCCTTCATATTCTTCTGGCTAATACAAGTCTTTCAAAAAGTAAACTCCTCACTTTCATACATTTGAGGTACGAATTAGTTCTATCTTTAATGATGACCAAACAAAACTTTCTTGATTCCATGTAAAGAAAGAGAGATGCTGAGGGAAACAGTAAATGAAGATTAATGAAAGAACAGGTTTAACATACACTGACAAGTTCAGTCAATGTTCAAAGTTCAAACATTCTCAGATGCCTAGGATATAGACATTTACTAACCTACTCAAAGCATCCAATTTTAGGTGAATTTGAGGAAAAGATTCCTATGCCAAAATGAAAATTCTGATAAAATTAGCTTATTTATAAGAAAATGAAAACACACTTTCTAAAGATGAGGGAAAGAACATAGCAGAAAATGATGCAAAATGCACCTTCTCAAAATAAAAAAACTTCTTCTTACACTTGGGTTTAAGGCATAAAAAGATTCTTTTTCCTAGTGACAATGATGTCAAGAGAAACTTGTGAATGCCTCGACTTAATCCACCGGTTTACCTGCTAACACCCACCAGCATAAGCATTGTGTAACTCTGTCCACCAAGCTTAGACAAATGGGATAAAATCACAAGGCTAAACTCACAGTTCTCCTCCACCTCATTGACCACTCAGCCACACCCTTGGATGCAAGGCACAAAATGAAATGTTTCATACCTCTTTTACTTCTTTTCCTTCCTACCTCACTCTATCATCTCCAATTTTCATTCTCATCTTCATTCAACTATTTTCTCTCCTTAATCAATTAGGCAATGGTTATGATGGTGAAATTGGTTGGTGGTGTTGATGGTAAAGCCTAAAAATGTGGTGATTGGCAATGTGGTGGCAGTTGGAAGCGGTGCTAGTTGTGATGGTGGAGGTGGTTGACATTAGGGATTGATCACAGTGGTGGTAGTATTTGAGAGTGGTGGTGGAGGTGGTGGCGACAGCGACTACATTGGTGATCAAAGAATGTGTGGTGGCTGATGATGTGATAGTGGTATTTGGCTGTGGTACTACCGTACTAGCTAAGATGGCAAAGTTAGTTGGTAGTAGGGATTGGACGTAGTGGTGGTATAGGTGGCGATGGTCACAAAGGTGGCGGCAATGGATATAATTATAATGATGGAAGTGATAGGTTTGTGTGGTAATGGCTTACAGTAGTGGTTGGCAATGACGCTGGTTGGTGGTGGTTGTGATGACAGAGATGGTTGACGAGATAATGGTGGTTGACAATGGTGATGGCGATTGTGGTTGATAAAGACCTAGAGGGTGGTGTTTGGATTGACTTATTTTAAATAGGTTTTGGCTTTTGAGCTCAGTTATATTTGGATGTGTTTGGGAAAGACAATTTTTTAAGCACCTACTTTTTAGGCCAAAAAAGATTTTTTAAGCACCTACTTTTAGGCTAAAAAAGTCCAAAAATAAGCTAAAAAGTAAAAACTTGGGTATGACCAACTTATGGCTTTTAGCTTTTAGCTTTTAACTTATAAGTTACTTAAAGAAACTCGATCCAAAAAAAAAAACCTAATTAAATGCTTAAATCTTACTAAAACAAATGCACTTAATGGCCTAAGGTGTGAACCATTCATATTCAAACCTCCATTAAGTACAAACAAATGAGACTTGAGATCTTATGGCATGTCCTTCCATACCATTTTATAACTACATGATGTCAGCACTATAAACTTTCAAAAGAAGGTGCTCCACTTCATCCTAATCCCAATTTTCAACCGATCTTTGAAAGATACATCCATTGGATAAAGACATGGAAATCACTCCTACATTGAGAATTTTTAATCACTAGTGCTCATTACTCTGGATGTCCCAATATATGTGACACTCTATCCTATTTTAGTCAATCCCAAAAATAATGACATTTTTCTATATTTAATATTAGTTTTACTTTAAACCTACAATATTACCCCTAATGAGAAGGTTAATAGCGTAGAAATTTTGATGACTAGTTTTAGACCACAAATTTCAAAAATCTTCCCTTTTCTCTTGAACTGTGTGCCTAATCAAATATCTTCACAAAAATCAGGACGAAAGGAGTATATAATACCTGACTCCAAAATATATATTATTCTACAAATCACACTATGCAAGCTACACTCACTCATCTAGATTTCCTATAGAAATCGCATCAATACCTTACAAAGACTATCCATCTTCAAAGGAAATTTTGACGATAGAGTTGAGTTGAACAAGGAAAGAGCCCATATGGACTAGATGGATCCAGGGCTACATCAGAGTGAATCCTAAGCATGGCTAGGACATTTGTTCAATTGGGTTTAGTAATGCTTGGACAACAAGATATTAGTTGCAGAAATAGGAAAACCTTGAATATCAAAGGTAGCTACATCACTGCAAAGAGATACTACTATTGACAGTTTGGTGTGATTTTTTCAGAATTGGTATTATTGAGATTTACTTATTTGTATATACATGTTGAGTCAACATAAGTAGTTATAGCTAGAAGTAGTTAGTACTAGTGTTAGTCTGTTACACTTGGCTGTTACACAATTAAGTAACTAGTGAATTAGATTAGTAACAGCTAATTGACAATTGTATAAGACCATCTCCAACCCAACACAACCATATTTTGGTGTAAAATTCGGTGTTTTGGTGCTCCAACCCAACACTAATTCTTACGCTATTTTAGTGTGTAAATAGTGTTACACCAAATTTTTGTATCTCTTTTTGATTATTTTATCATTATTCATACTATATAAAACTTTTGAAAATATATATAATAAAAGTATAACAATATAATAATAATGAGAGAAGAATATAAAGAAAATATTCTTTTTAGTGTACAATTTAGTGCAGTGGGTTCGAGATGGTTTGCACTAAAATAGTGTAAAATTTACCATGTGCCTACTCATGATAACTACAAAGATTCCATCACCATGGTGGATGACCATAGCAGATCCACATGGACACAATTGTTAAGTTGTAAGAGCAATGCTCTACAAGTGATCAAGACTTCCCTTTACATGATTGAAAATCAGTTTAGCACCACCTTGAAAAATATCATATCAGACAATGGTCTTGAATTTGTAGACAATGAAGCTACTTCTTTCTTTTTGTCAAAATGCATTGTCCATCAAAAGTTGTCCTTACACCCCACAACAAAATGGTGTGATTGAAAGTAAATAAATAATTGCTTGAGACGGCCAAGGTGTTGTGGATGCGAGGAAGTCAATTAATTTAAGTATTTAATTATATTTTTAAGTAGATTTATTTGTTATTTATTTATAATTTAAGTAACTTTATTTATTATTCTAGAATGGAGTTTATGTTTCAAAGTTTCACAAGGATTAGGTTAAGCTTTAGTTATTAGTTTGGAATAGGATTTAGGTCTCCTACTTTCATAAGAATTATGCTTCATATTGATGTAATAAGACTCCGACTTAAAAAGACTTTCGATGAATAAATCAGAAAATCATATTTCAGCAAAAAGCAAGAGACTAGAGTTCTCTTCCATTGAACTCTAAGGTTTCAGTCTCCCTTTGAGAGCTGAAGAGATCAAAGCTCTGTCTTTTAATGAACTCTAAGGTTTCAATCTCCCTTTAACAAGCTGAATTTATATATCACCATGTGAATCAATACTTCCCTAAAGATTCATAACACAAGGCCCTAATGTTCCAATCACATTTAGCCTTATTGGGGAGAGTGCATTTTGATAGCCACTCATACATAAATAGACTTCCTACTACCCATCTGAAGGATAAATGTCCCTTTCAAGTCATCTATGGGAGAAAACCTCTTTATTCCTCTTTGAAAAGTTTTGGATGCCTTTGCTATCCAACAATACCAAAAGACCACAGAAACATATTCGAACCTACGACAACACCTCACATTTTCGTTGGTTACCCATTTGAACAAAATGATACAAGACACTGAGCGTAGATACTAAAAGGACAAATATTTCGAGAGATGTGATGTTTCATGAGAATGTTTTTCCATTTGCATTTGCTCGCAGAAGCTTTATTTAATTTGATTTCTAATTCCTTGAGTTCAATTCTTGTTCATCATTCAAATCTTCCTTCCCATCCTATTAATAATGGTGATATGTTTGTGCTTGCACCGCATTCAAGTGACCAAGAAAGTCTAAGTATCACAAACACTAATTCTTCACATAACAACATTGTACATTCATATGACAATGCGGTACATTCCACTGGGACACCCAGGACCACATTCCAAACCTCATTAATGAAACGCATGTCCCAAGAAAGTCTAGTAGAAATCATAGAACCCCTGCTTAACTATCATTGTCCTACCAAAACTACCAACCAGCACACCATATCCCTCTCCTTAAGTGCTCTGTTTTCACAAAATCAGAACCTCAACCCTAATGGCTTAACATCTGATAGTCAAGTTTTGTTACAAAATGTGCGCCACCCTAGTGAACCTTCTTCTTATAAGGTAGCAGCTCTTAATCCTGCTTGACAAACAGCCATGACTCAGGAGTTTAAAGCCTTGTATGCAAATCACACTTGGGACTTAGTTCTCCTACCAACAGGCAAGAAAGCCATAGGTTGCAGGTGGATCTACAAAGTGAAACACAAAGCAGATGGCACCATGAGAGGTCTAAGGCTAATTTAGTAGTAAAGGGATACACTCAACAAGCAGGGATAGACTACATAAACTTTTTTCCATGGTTGTAAAGATGACAGATGCCAGGTCTTTGATTGCCATTGTTGTAAAAAAGGGTTGGAAAATCTCCCAACTTGATGTAAACAATGTTCTTTTTCATGGGACTTACATGTACAAGTGTATATGGAAGCACCTATGGCCTTGTTCTTGACACTACAGGCATGGTATGCAGGTTAAACAAATCCTTATATGGTTTAAAGAAGGCTAGTAGACAATGGTATGAGAAACTCACGGAAGACTTGTACTCCAGAGGATATGTTCACGCAGTCAATAAATACTCTCTATTTCACAAGAAGTCCAAGACATCCATCATTGCTTTTGTGGCCGTTTATGTAAATAATGTTAGGAGATCATAGCTTCAAAAGAATTCTTAAATAATCTGTACAAAACTTAGGATTTGGGCAGACTTTGCTACTTTTTGGGATTAGAAGTGTTGTATACAGCTGATGGGACCATCATTTCCCAGAGAAAGTTTGCTTTAGATCTTCTGAAAGAATATGATTGTATTGACTGTCCCTGTATCTCTTCTCCTCTTGATCCCAAACTGAAACAAAGGCTAAGGAGGTCACCTATTTCAGATCCTGCTAACTATAGGAAATTGGTGGGGGAGCTTAATTTCCTCACAAATACCAGGTTAGATATATCTTATGGTGGACAACATTTGAGCCAGTTTATGCAGGATCCCAGAGAACCTCACTTACAAGCAGCTTTTCATTTGCTGAGGGATCCTCCTTTCAATTAGTCTAGATTGCACTGTCAGGCTATGATTCTGAGTGGCAGCTTGTCCAAATTCCAGAAGATCTATTTCAGGTTACATTGTCTTGGTTGGCAATAGCCCTGTCAGCGGGAAATCCAAGACAAGAAATTGTCTACTTATCTTCAGCCAAGGCAGATTACAAGTCCTTCAGTAAGCTTGTACATGAGTTGGTTTAGTTGAGCAGAGCTTTTGAAGAACTGACTGTGTCATCTCCTAAACCATATGTAGTATATTGTGACAGCCAGTCTGCCATTCACATTGCCAGGAACCTTGTTGTGACAACCCCCTCGGGATCCACATATTCAGGTATTGTCTCTGCCATGGGCGGCCATTCGCTCTTTTAATCCCCTCTTATTGGCTCGCAGCCTCAAGGGAGAATCGAACCCGTGACCTATGGCTCCTTTACATCCCTCCCAAGGAGATCGCCTCTTACCAATTGATCTGCAGCTCAATTGGTAAGAGGCGATCTCCTTGGGAGGGATGTAAAGGAGCCATAGGTCACGGGTCGATTCTCCCTTGAGGCTGCGAGCCAATAAGAGGGGATTAAAAGAGCGAATGGCCGCCCATGGCAGAGACAATACCTGAATATGTGGATCCCGAGGGGGTGTCACAAAAAAATGGCTCCTTTACATCCCTCCCAAGGAGATCGCCTCTTACCAATTGAGCTGCAGCTCAATTGGTAAGAGGCGATCTCCTTGGGAGGGATGTAAAGGAGCCATAGGTCACGGGTTCGATTCTCCCTTGAGGCTGCGAGCCAATAAGAGGGGATTAAAAGAGCGAATGGCCGCCCATGGCAGAGACAATACCTGAATATGTGGATCCCGAGGGGGTTGTCACACTTGTGTTCCATGAGAGGACTAAGCACATAGAAGTGGACTATCATTTTGTGCGCAATAAGCTTCATGAGGGTCTTGTGCCCTTGCATCATGTGGCCACAACTGATCAACTAGCAAATGTTTTTACTAAGGCCTTAACAGGCCTCAGACATTCAGTTGTACTTGGCAAGTTAGATGTGAAGAGCACACCTCCAACTTGAGGGGAGGAATTGAGATTTACTTATCTGTATATACATGCTGAGTCAGCATAACTAGTTAGTGCTAGACTGCTAGTGTTAGTTTGTTACACAGTTAGTTAAGTAGTTAGTGGATTAGATTAGTGACAGCTAATTGACAATTGTATAAGGAACTGGTAATGTGTATATATTCAAGTACATTCTGTCAGAAATGAAGTTGGGCATTATCATCTTTCCAAAATATCTCTCTAGGGTGCTTCTATGGAGCCATTTGTACATTGTTGCTTCTTAGTCACATCTGCAGCAACTTCAACTTAGTTTTGATAGTACTGTTATCTTCAGCATTGAGAATGCTAGCCACCATCAAAAATTGTTATAAAGAAAGTAGACTCCAGCTTTACAAAGCTCCTAGAAATTCTACTAACTCCTCTATTTCCTCTATGCAGTTCTGTTTACACCAAAAAAATAAGGTTACCAGACAGTTCCATTGACAGTTTGGTGTTATCGAAGAGTCATTGAAGAGCAAATACTTTCATGGCTGAGTTACTCTGATTCTAATTATTATCTAAGGATATAGATAAAGGGAATAACAAAGAAGCAGACATAAGCAATTGGGAGATTTTGAAAAATTCGCTTCTTAGAGAAAGAAGCTAGTTAGAGAGAGAACATCTGATTTCTCACTAGAACTTGTGCTCTACAAAACTCATTGATGTTTAATTTACCAACTTTGATCACTTTTTGGTCCTTCCACTCAATTTCGTCTCTCATCCCTCAAATCATATATATGTATATATGTGGGTTCCATTAGATTTTCATCATCTAAGACCGAGCTGCTACGTTTGTTCGCAGCTAAAATCTATTTCTTCCAATCTGCTTGTTCATAGTGATCTAGTTACAAAGCTAACTTAAGACTAGTATATGGAAGAGAAATGTAAGTTCAATCATCAAAGTCTCTCTATTGTTTGCATTCTTCATTTTTGCTGGAAAGCAAAGGTTCTTCTACCGGCCTGTGCAACTGTATTAACTAATGGAAAGGAAGAAGAATTCTGTAAGCAGAATATCCATTGATGGGAGAAGCTGAGATATGTTTTGAGAATAGAGGTTTGTCCTTATATTTTGTATAATTTAGATGTCTACAAAATGTGAACTCCTGGGCAGTAGGACTATTGTAGGTGAATTTGCAAATGGATTAAACTTTCTAGACTCCTAGACTGTCTACATGAGTTAGTCCAGAGAAATTTTAAATGAGTTAGTACCAAGTAATGCTGTGACAGTAAAATTTTACTCTCTCCTATCCCCCAAAATGTTTGAGGGGAGGGGGGAGGGGGGGAAAGGGGGGGGGCTAAGTTATATTGTATAAGGGTGAAAACATGACCAAGGGCAAGGGACACAAAAGGGTGGCTAAAACTAATAGGTTGGAGAAAGAGTAATGATAAAGGAGAGGCACAAATCAGAAATTTAAGTAAAACAAAGTTGGAGTGCTTTTTTCTTTTGTATTTAATACCTTAACTTTAGTGGCCATATATCTTATCGCAAGAGTAAGATGGGCATTCCCTAATATTCTGATTCGTTAATTAACTCGAGACAAATTAATGAGGAAAGTTTAGTCTGGTTATCACCTTTAGCTTAAGGGAGTACTTCAAACATAATACGCTATCCACATTCATATGCTTGTATTTGTCCTGTCAAACACAATATAACATGATTTCTATTTTCTAAGAGAGAATACGAGAAGCTTTTCTTCTGAAAATAATTATATGATTCAACTTCATATCACCTCAACTTGCATAATTTGATAGACACAGCCATAGTATCCATATGGACCATAATTTCTCTAGGAAAGAATAGATAATCAGCTAGCCACCAACTTTCCCTGTACTTAGTGATTTTTCTTCTTTTTTTTTTTTTTTTTTTTTTTGGGGGGGGGGGAGGGAGGGGGGAGAGAATATATCGTTTCACGTTAGGAATTATGATTAAATGTCACCAATGGTATAATCTGTTTGATCATGTCACAGAGATCCTCCCACAAGTCAACACTCTTCTTATATGATAGCAAGATAGAAAATGCAACTTGGAGGGAGGATTACAAAGTTGCGGACAGACTAGCCTCCCTAAGCCATAATCCTACCAATGCACAAATATATTCCCAATTCAATGCCATTCCAGGAATAGTTATAGGTCTTCTCAACATGGACAGATGGAAATTTCCTTCGTTTAGAGCCAAGAAATGTAACTCGAGTTTTTGGATCTATAATCCCCCATGATCCTCTCCCCTTTAGAGTTGTTGGATGTTTAGTTGCTAAATTTTTTTTTTTTTTTTGCTCATCCATATGTTTGGTTTACTAATGTAACCAATCTCTTAGGAAGGATAGGTTTGCCCTCCTTCCTCAATTGTAATTTTCTTCCGGTAGCAATAAAAAAGCCGTTCCCTTGGGAAAAAAAAGGATGGAAAATGCAACTTTAGATATCAGAAAAACTCTGCAAGCTGTTTAGATAACAAATAACTGTAGCTTCAATTAATTGATAATTTTCATAAAAATTAATCCAAAATGCAAAACTGGGACAAATAAATCAGGAAGTATAATGCCCAAGCTTAGAGGAATGATCACCAGTCTAGATTCAAATCTATGTAGAGTACGAAATAAATCTCAATGGAGGAACCAAACAACTATATCGTCACTTCATGAAAACATAGCAAGGAAAAAACAGTATAGATAAAAGTATCATATATACGCTGCAAGGTTCGAAAACAAAAGAAACTTACCTAAGTCGAACATTAACCCCATTATATGTTTCATAGGGCATTTCAACAGTTGAAAACTCAAAAGGATATGTTTTCCTTTCATAAATTTCACCAGGAACATCCAGTTCTCGGACTACAAGGATAAACATTAAATGGAGTAAATGAAGCAATACGAGGAAAGAAAACCAGTGACAAACAAAAACCATAACAAAAGTTTGAGAAGTATAATTCTAAATGGATGTCGAAGCAGTAGATCTGAGTATTCTATTGCAAACAACTTGTAGCACCTAAATAGCATACCCACCAATACCAAACTTACATACCCCCTAAACAACAGCTCAAACTGATAATGACCAAAGTATTGCAGTCCAGCAAAGATAAGTAGCACAACTTCAGAAATAAACATGCAACAATTGCCAATGGAAGAACATCAAATTTTTGGGGTCTCTGAAACAGTTGTGTCTCTGAACAATGGATAACTAGAACAAAGAGAAAGGTTCAAGAAAAAGAATGAACAGGGCAGCCTGGCACCACTACTATGCTTTAATGTTCGTTAGAACAGCAGTAGATGAAATAGGGGAAAGAGAGTCTAACAACCTCAACTAAATTTCCTGGGAAAAAACACTAAAGGAATGCTGCATAATGAACCTAAGAACAAAAAGTGGCTATGCAAAGATATTAGAAATTAATCCTGATTCTACATTCTCTACTATGAAGCAACTAAAATATTGAGAACCTGAAAAAAATTTCCAAGTCCAGCTAAATCTAAAGTTAAATGAAATTGGATCTACAGCTTATAAGTCAACTCCTAAGACAAGTAAAGTGAGAAGAAAAGAGAAACATTAGACTACTCATCTAGGTCCCATGAACAGGAAATGTGGAAACTCACAGAAAAATCAACATACTACAATACCCATACACACTATAAACTTAACATAATCTGACCTGACAGTAGCTCATAAGTCAGAACAGTCAAATTTAAACAAGAAAACCAGTACAGCATGTTTTTACAGGTTCACCCAGCTAAGGAATAAATTATCTCTTCAGTCTCCACTTGCATCATGTATGAAATACTCACCAAGGGAGGTGAAGTCGTAAAAGTTCCCCCTGTCAAAGTACATTTCTGCACAAGAAAATATTACAACATGAATTAATTCTCCATTGCAGGAGTATCAGGAAAAGAGAGTTAGAAAACCACAGATGTGCAACAAGTAGATTGCTGCATAGAAAGATAAGGACTAAAAACGAAACAATTATACCAACAAATAACCACACATGTATCTGAACTAAAAATTTATAGCAAAGAAAACATGAACGTACAAGTGAGAAGCTGCAAGAAGGAAGCTTTACTTTCCTTTTTGGATAAGTCAAGCAGATGTTCAAATTGTCCAATGCAGTTTAGCCGTTAAAAGAAGATACACAGAACAATTATACCAGCAACCAAATATTTACCTGAACGAAATAGTAGTATCAAACTAAGAGGTTGTTTGGATTAGCTTATTTTTAAAGTGTTTTGGCTTTTATGCTCTTTCTATTTTTGTGGTATTTGGGAAAGATAAAAATGTGCATTTAAGCACTTACTTTTAGGCCAAAAAGTACAAAAAATAGGCTAAAACTTGGGTATTCCCAACTTATGGCTTTTAGTTTATAAGTTGCTTTTAAAAGCCAATCCAAACATCCTCTAAAACCTATATTGGAAAGCTAGTTTTTCCTTTTCTGAAAGTCATACTAGTTCCAAACACATATTGGAACATTATAACCATAAATGACATTGCAACGGTTAAAGAAGGACATACCCAAGCTTATTTATTGAAATTTAGGATAACTGACAATGAAGATATAAGCATACAGACTGAAAACTGCACTCATTTCTCAGGTTGAACTGCAAGAAGCGTACTGCCTATGTTACAGATAAACAGAATTTCACCGTAACCTTAGCTTAGATTGCCAGTAACACAAAGTGGTTACCTTAGTCCAACCCACCTTGAACCCTAAATGACAGAAAAGGAAAAAAGTAGAAAGCAGATAGCGGAAAGATTGGGCATATTGATATGTGAAGTTCAAATTACAAAAGATCAATGTAATTTCATTCGCAATCTGTGCACTTGATTCGAGGACACGAGACTGCAATGCATGAGTAATAAAAGCTGTTTTAAATTGTCACAAGTTAAAGCTCACCTATCTGACCAAGAAGCTCAACTTTGATCCCATTATGTTCAACCTTCTTCCCTGATACTGGTTCTACAGAAATCTGAAGTCATACGAAACTATATTCTCAAAAAAAGGTCCTGAAACAAATAGATACTTTTCTACAAGTACAAATAAAGAGTATCATCAGAATCATTAGTATGCTACATGAATAATACCTTTCCAGCAATGTTTTCTTGACTTTGGAAAAGTGGGACCATAACAGTTTGACCATTTTCCTTCTTCAAGGGGACCTAACAGATAGTATAACAAGCAAGCAGTCAACTTGTAGAGTCAACAAGTCTCCAATTTTATTTTATTTTGAACTTGGAAATTTTGTATTATATCACAAAACAGTACATGCGCCGTACTGTAACCTTATATATAAGTGTACTCCTGATTTCACTTCTCTACGCCTAAATTGAGTCTAACACATCAATATTAGAGACTGTGTCATTAGAGTATAACTGATTACACCAAAAGACAAAGTAAAATGCAGTTTAGTTTAACTTAAAAAAAACATCGTTCTCTATGCTCTCAAAATATCTTGAATTCCTTTCATTCCAAACAGCCCAACCCAACAAGTCTCCAATTTTGTTTTGACACTTTTTCAGTTGAGATAGGTTGCACCTATTTTTTTTTCTTTTCTATTTTTTACTTTCCAGATAAGTGAAGTAGGTTGCAAGGAAAAGTAGGAAAATGCAGATATTCATGAAAACTCTGACCAGTAAAACCATTACTCTGGAAGTCGAATTCAGCAATACTATCGACAATGCTAAGGCCAAGATACAAGACAAAGAAGGGATCCCTCTAGACCAGCAAGATATTCGTGAAAACTCTACCAGTAAAACCATTACTCTGGATGTCGAATTCAGCAATACTATCGACAATGCTAAGGCCAATATACAAGACAAGGAAGAAAACCCTCCAGACCAGCAAAGGCTGATTTTTGCTTGTAAGCAGCTCGAGGATGGCCTCACCTTGGCGGACTACAGCATCCAGAAAAAATCAACTCTACATCTAGTGCTAGACTTTGTGGTGAGAATCATTGAGTCGTTGACGGACGGCTTTGGCTAGGAAATAGTATACAATCAGGAAAAGATTATATGCCGCAAGTGCAATACTCAGTTGCATCCTCGTGCTGTCAGTTGCCGCAAGAATAAGTGTGAACACAACAACCAGTTGAGGCCTAAGAAGAATATGAAGTAATGCTTAATTCCTATTGCTGCCGACTTGTAGTTGCTTGGATTTTCTTATAAAGAAAACATTTCACTTGGATTTATTGTTGGATTTCCTGTTACTTTTACCTTAGAGATTAGTTGACTTGTATTTGGGGGGTATTGAAGAGTTTTTGCTACTTTCCTAGTTCTTGCAGGTGCCCAATCTTTATTAATTACTTAGCTGTATGTTCTTATAAATAAATTTATTTTTTTTAAAAAAAGAAAATAGGTTGCATTTATTTACATGCATATTTTAAGGCAGTACATCTTGTTTCACAGTACATATGCTTTACACTAATTAGACACATAATTACAGCATTCATCGGATCTGGACTTTGATATTAAACTTCTCCTTTTAAATATTTTTGGAGGTGTGTCCCAATAATGGAAAATGTAACATGCTAATTGATACTACTCCCTTTAAAGAACAACTCTATCCAATTCCCTGACTTTAAGTTACTAAATAAGGTATATTCTCCATCACATAGACATTATACATACATTATCTTCTGTCACCTTTTGTCTTTTGGCACAAGTATAAACTGGGTTTGTGGTTTAATGATTTTTGAATATCTTAACAAGGAGGTGTCATGTCCTTTTTTTCTGATAATTACATTATATGTCATGCAAAAATAGTTTTTCTTGTTTAGGGGAGGGCCGGAGGGGGATAGGTTTTGTCATATAACAATAGTACAAGATCAAATGAAATTTCATAGACAGCAAGCAACAAGGTTGAGCTTTGATACACAATCGATTAATTTATATTAAGGAAAAGGATCATTAGCAGCATATTGACCATCAAAGGGGGGAAAATATTTCATGGAACAACAAGCTTCTATAAAAGCCGAAACAAAGAATATATAAGTATTTCAGCTACTTGTTCTCATCCAGGTTGTGAAGCTGATGTTGAGAAATTTCTGCCTACTGGCTGTCTAACATGACTGAAGACAAAAGTGTTTCTACTATTATGATTAAAGCTCCTGATCAGGTAATAGAATAAAAATCATAAAACTAATAAGCACATTCATGATCTAAAGTTGCTATACGTAACTGTAGAAACTATTTCACCAATATCCACCAAAGGCGTCATCTTTATTGACAAGTGTTATATGCATGATCAGTTCTAAGAGACTGATAACTTACCTGTTTGCGGGATTTTCCATCACCAAACGTGATTGAGATGTTGCATGCTGGCTTGAACGCTCCAATAATGTAATTCTGCAAGAAGTAGTCCAATCATTTTGAAGAGCATAAATCATGGCATTTGTCTTAAAAGTTGGCATATTATGCATTTAGATTGCATACAGATTAAATTAAACAGCATATATGAATGTGGGGCATATAGATGATGTTGAAATTGAAAGGCCAATTACTCATCACACATAGGTAATTACATTACACATACATATACGTGTGCATAACAAATATATGCCCAACAAGAATAAGCAATTGGTGAAACTTTACCATGCTAAAAGAAGTGAATAGTGGACCAAAATCCTCTTGGAAGAATCTGCAAATGACATAGTTCAAGATTAGTTAAAAGTTAGAGCGCAAGACAATGAAATCAAAACCCTAAAACCACTAAAGCAGTGACTTTAGACCCCAAAAAATAAGGGCCTCCAACGATCAAGAAACCCCCAAATTCAGTTCGATCAAATGCAAAAACATACCGGAGATGCACAATTCGAGCAAGAGATAAGATTAAAGGAAGAACCAAAAGCACCGAGCAGACAAAAGATGAAGGAGATACATACATAAAAAAGAGACGACCAGATCTGATGAAGGCGATGTAAAATGGAGTATAAATGGTGAGAAGCACCGCGTAGCACACTGGAAGAAAATGTTATTACTATTAATTAGAAAGTTCAATTCAATTTATATGTATACCATCTGGCTTATTTATTCTGTTACATTTTTTAAGATCCGACTAATTTTTATAGTTAAATTAGATAATTTTAATATTTTATATAAAAATTTAAATATTTAAAAATTATATAATAATATTATAAATTGTAACTATTTCATATCAATATGTTAGAGAAGTACATCGTAATGCTAATTAATATTTTTATAGTTTGACTCTAAAAAGAAAATTGTGATAATTAAAAATAGATATAGTAATATTTTATTTTTTGAAGTCAAGTATTCAGTAAATGAACATAAATTAATTTATTTTGATTAATCAAATTGATCAATGAACAAGAATGTTGGTCAAATTCATATTTTCAAAGAAAGCATACAATCGGTATGGAGGGAGTATAATTATAATTAAAAATCGTTGACAAATAGATTTACAAATACTTGTTATTTCTTAATTTATTTAGTTTACTTTAGTTTGAATCAATCGTGTTTTAATATTAACTTTGTAGATTGTCTTCAATTCTTTGAGAAGTTTTATTAAACATTTCATCTCAAACTACTTGGATTATCAAATAATTATTTTTTCTTTAAAAAAAAAACATCATCTTAATTTGACTGACTTCTAAAGATAGCAATCACTACAATATGATTTTTGTAATTAAAAATATTATATAAGTAAAAGAATGATACACCAATTGGCATATTCAGTGAAAAGAAGTCTTGATTTTAATTTTAAATACTTTTAGAATAATTATTTTTATTTTATGTAACAAAAATTCTTTTGAAAATGTTTCAATACTATAAGCAATAAGAGAGCTATAAACATTTTTATTGTTATGTAACGTATAATAATTTATATATGTTTATTATTGTGTGAAAAGATTGAAGCTGTCAATATGGGTTAGTCCACCTATTCGAGCTAACACATACAGACTTAATAATTTGACGGGTCAGATCGGGCTAACCCATGTTTTGTGTGAGCCAGAAAATGGTCAGCTCAGCCTACAAGTACGTGGATTACGGCTTTGCCGGGGCCAACCCTCTTTTAAATATTGACAAGGCAATATTACATGGTGTTAGTATTACTACTTGTTAATGAAATCCGCAAATAAAATTATCATTAAGTTCGATTTCGATTAAAAATATAAATAGCTAAATAGAAATATTAACCTAATTGTTTTCCAATAATCATAATAAAGCACAAAAAATATGACAATATTTCATAGGTTACGACCTATCACTACTAGAAGTTTGTTGTTTGCCGACTGCAAAATTGGTCGGAACATAGTTGAAAAATGGAGTTTTCCGATGTCTTTCCAACTACTTTTGATTAGTCGGTAGATTGAGCTTCGGAAAACACTTGTCGACTACAGCAGTCGGAATTCGACGACTATCGTAGTCACAATACATAAATTAAAATCCGATCATTAAAGTACACGAACTGCTGACTATTATAATCGGAAAGCTAGTAAAATAATATTTTATTATTTTAAATACTACCTACTTTGTAGTCGGAATATTTGTTAAATAATAATTTATTAATTTAATAATATTGACTACGGTGGTCGTAGTAGCTAAATAATTAAATAATTAATAAAACATTTTTTTATTACTGTGGTTGTCATTTATTAATCATTTAAGTATTTTTCGACTACTACAGTCGATATAAATAATTACTATATCAATTTTTTAGGTGATCTTCCGACTATTGTAGTCAACATTATACAAACAAAATACTATAAGAAAGTTATATTTTTAGTATATAGAAAAATATTGTTCATTTTGGTATACCACCTGCTAAATTATACCTCCATCCATAAAAATGTAACATGACAATAAAACCAAATATCTAACACATTCCTAAACATTCAAATTCCACTTTAGTCTGAAAGTTCAAGCTCCATCAAAATCAAGTCTAATAAGTATAAATTTTTGTTCGAAATGGAAGTAAATAGTTTCAAACAAGTCTAAAATGTCATAGCAAATGTCTAAACAACCAGAACATAATCTAAACTTTATCAGCTTCAGTCTCTTCATCGCCATTCGAGCCATATCTTTCTCCTTGAACTTTTGCACTTTAGCATAATGAGCTTTAGATGTTTGAAGTCGTTCTATTAGCTTTGAAATCTCTCTTCGCATTACTTCCATTTCTGTTAAAGTTTGAGAAGTAGACACCAAACAACAACGATGATGGATTACATGAAGAAGGTTGTACTCCAAGCCCGTAAACTCTTGCTTTCTTCACACCTCCTATAACATTTGTCAATATTGAAGTAATATCATCATAGGTTAGCTGGGTTGTGAAACCATCCCAGAAGTAGTAGGACTCAGATGTCCATATAGATGTCCATATTGAAATAATATCATCCGTTTTCTATTTTTTCAGAGAAGAGGATTTTCTCTCAAAATATTGCAATGCTTTCTCTGGTCCCAGTCTCAGCCTTCATTAAAAGTATCAAGAATCAATGACTGACTTACACAAGATAAGTAATATAGTAAAACATCAAAAACAGTGCTGAGTCACATATATTAGTAATGAACATTGCAAGACTCAGACCACTGAAGAATAAAACAAATCTTTGATTAATATTAGCTTCTGCAACAATGATCAGTTACTCAGACAGTTTTCAATCACATTGAAAGTTAATTTCTTGCTTATTCTTACTACTTTAAATTATTTCCATCACCAACCACATGACATATGAAATCTATCAATTCTCCTAAGTTGTTTTCTTTTCATTTGAGTATAAGCTCTAACACTTCTAGTACAACATGTGGAAAATTTCTAGAATTTTTAGTGGTCATGACAAAAGTATGCAAATATTTCCGTTGAGATATGAAGTTTTATAAATTAAAAATGTTGTAAGCTTCTAAGGGAGTCTCTATATTATAGCGAAAACTACAAAATATACTAACCTATTCTCTCCGTAGTTATATCATGAACCTTTCTTAGCCACCACCTAAACCAGTTCAGCACAATCTAATACACAACCCTGCAAAAAGTCAATTATAGGAACTTATTTTGAGCAGAACATTACGGAAAACAAGATAAGAATTCCACAAACCAGTTTGCTCACTCTTTCTCCAAACATAATTTCAAATTCTGGTGGCTTGTATGGTCTAGAAACCTAAGAAGGAAAAGAGTAAGACCAATTAGAATGTTGACACCATCATCAACAAGAAGATGCAAACAGGAAAAGATCAGATGTATACTGGAAATTTGTGAAGATGACAAATTATTTACGTTGGCTTGGAATCAAGTGTTGAATTCTTATTGTAATTTTTGGTTGCTGCCTGCTATTATTATTGTTGGGCCAAGCTAGCAGGCTAGATTGGGTCAAGCCATAGCCAGCAAGTGGCTTTGAAGTTTCCAATGTTGCAGAGCTTCCAGCCTCCACCAACAGTAGCAACTAGCATCCATGCTTTGCAATGTTGCAGACCTGCACAACTGCAATGCTACCAGCAACCATGCTTTGCAATGCTGCAGACCCGCACAGCTGCAATGTTGCCAGCAACAAGCAACATGGTCATGCATTGCAATGTTGCAATGTTGCATAATTGATTATCCTCATTTAAATTTTTATTTGCTCCTAAAAATAGTTTTATAGATACTGAATGCCCAACCCTAATATTACAAACTATAAAGGAAGCAAACTAAATATGGTACCAAAATATCTACAGCATCGAGTTTTAGAACACTAAATCTAAATCCGCAATAACAATAAGAAAATATTTTTTTGGCATATAACAACAAGAAACTATAGCTATTAATTTGGACAGAAAACTAAAGCAAAACAAGAAAATCGAACACAAAAGTAAGACGAGCAGTAAAGATTAAACACATCCTCTATACGTTGAGTTAGTAGTTCTTTTTTTGATATAGTTAGCTTCCTTAACCCTTTACATGTTAATGCTAACAGTAGTCGTTAAGATCACAACACGTGAACAGTAATATCTAGAACCAAAAGAAAACATGAAAGCTTTAAATATGATACGAAAGGAGAGGAGTCGAGTAGAGAAGTTTTTGAACTCCAAGGGTTTTTTCTTTCTTTGATTTTCATTCCTCCATTGATTATCCCTCAATCGAGAAAGGAATAATCAATCACATGAATATTTCCCCAAACCGAATCAAACAAACTAATTATAGCGAGGTTCTAACAAAAATAATTCCACTAATGTCACGATTTGAACTTTAACACAAGCAGAAAATAATTAATCATGAATGCGAGCAAGTTGCTAAACCTAGAAATAAGAAACTTACAGTACCTCTCTAAGACGATGTCAAATTTATTGAAATTAAAACCCTAAAGAATGTTATTTAAACTAAAACCTACACACTCAAAATTATTGAAATTAAAACCCCAAAGACGACAATTAGCAAACAATCAATTACAGTACCTCTCTAAGATGGCGACAGTAACCTCTCTGATGAAAATGTTGTTCAATGCTAAGACAAATCAAATAGTAAAAGTCAGGAACCTCTATAAGACGACCGCAGTAACCTTTGCTAAGAATCCAAACTGATTTAATAAAAAAGTTTTTTTTCTAATAAAAGAGTTAGCTAGTGATTTTAAAATAATAACTATTATATTAGTCAGAAAATAAATTAATTTCAAACTAAAAATATTATTAAAGGGCCGACTATAGTAGTTACCATTTATAATATTTTAAAAATTATTAAATAAGTTTTTGACTACTATAATCGGTAACTGGTCAATTATTTTTTAACTTCATTTCACAAAATTTTACGAACTCAATAGTCGATATAATGGTCGAGTAAAATTATTAAAAATTAGAAAAATATAAATCTTAATTTCCCGATTACAGTAGTTGGAATAACAACTAATATATCGACTACACATTTGTAGTCAACAGTCGTAGTCGGAAATAGCTTATTTCTGCAGTGATTCCCTATGAATTTTAGGGAATTTTAATTTTATGTAGTACATGTGTTATAAACATAATTTGTATTTAAATTGTAATATTTCAAACTTTAAACAGATTTTGAGTTTAGACTCTTGTTATTTTTAATACTCTATTTTATTTTTATTTTTTAGTTATTTTTTATTTGGCCCACGGGGCAGTCCTATCCATATTTTCTAAGCCCCACAAATTGGCAGTCTTATTCTAGTTGGGTTAAAAAACTCTTTCCTTAAATGGACTCCAAAAATCATAGTGTAGCCCTATCAAATCACGAATTAATTCTCTAGACAAAATATTACAAGAAATGGTATATTGTCAGTTGAAAAGGACAAAATAATTATTAAATTATAATCAATGACAATATATTTTTAAAATTTAAGAAATTAATTTCTTATAAAATAAAATAAAATAAATAAATGCAACTCTCTTTTCTAAATTTTGATTTAAGATCACCAGTTCTGGTGTGTCTCCCTAAATTATGTGCTATGAATGTATTTGTAAAAGACTGATTTTTTATAATGTTCAAACTATTGACACGTTTTATGGCAGTAAAATCTGGCAATAGTAACATAGTTACATTACTCCAGTTAAAAAATCTAAATCAAAATAAATGAAAGCCAAATACTTTTCTTCAAAATCTACTTATTATGTGGTACAAGGGATTTAGAGCATCTCATAGAAAAAGAGTATGTAATTTAGATTTTGAAGAAGAGTATAAATAAGACAGGAGTTTTTATAATTTCATTTTTTTATATAGATAATCACTAACAAGAATTTGATTCTTTTTACGTACTTGATATCGATAAATCTACGAATCTAGAAATTTATTTCAATCAATTAAACTTTCTCGAACTGTTTCTTTTCAAGAACCAAAAAGATTTGTTCCAAAATAATAGATGCCAAGAAGAATAAAAGTCGTTACAAATCGATGTATAGCCGATTGTTCGCAGTATATAACCCAACAAGGAGCTCGAGTGGATCCCGTAGGGTATAGTCATAGCAATTCACCTTATAATGTGATCCAAGCACTAGTATTTTATATGTCTATCCAATTTATGCATGAATATAAACAGGGTTGATTAACAATTCGAATTTGGTTAACAAGATTTTAACAATTAATAGTAGCAAGATTAACACAACGAATATTTCAAGAATAAGAGAGGAATCTTAGGAATATGCATATATGGATGCTAATTTTACAATATTGGTTAATTGAATTGATAAAATCAGTTTGATTGTGAATGGGTATGCTAGGTCTACATAAATGACAACTCTTTATCAATCAACCATCATATCTCAGGTGGGTTCTAACAAATCCCAACACGTGCAACAATATAAATCAATTTGAAACATTGATTCAACCAAACTTCGTCAAGTTGACTATCATAAATATGCATTCTCAAGTGGGTTCTATCATAGATATGTATTCCTTTACTAAAGTAGTAATAAAATGAATTAGAATCAAATGAGAAAACTTGAAGAGAAGGAGAAAAATGAAGAACTTACAAATTGATTTTGCAAGGAAAAAGATTATGACAGAGCTTGCCGGAAAAAGATACAAGAGAAAATCAAGTAGGCAGTCGAGGTAGAGTGGCCAATCAAGCCAAGATAGAAAATGTGAATATTCAACAATTATTTTGCTTAATTGTTGCATACGAACAAGAGTGTTCAACAACTGTACCAAATGGAACCAAACTAAAGAAAAGAAATCTTAAATGGAGTTATTTGTAGGGTACAATGATAATTGTTATTATAATCAAACTATGAAATAGTAAGAATGATCTCAATGATCTAAAAGTCAATCACATAAATTCGTAGCATATCCTTACGGATGTGAATAGTATGTTCGAGTTAACCATTTGTTTATAGGTGAAAAGTTGCATTGAGCTCTACTCGAGTACCCAAAACCTTGTGTAGAGACTCGGGAAATGAGATGTGAATTGAGTATCTCAATTGAAATGATAGAAATAGAAACCTCATGCAAATGAAATATCTCTTAATGTAGAACTTGGTCAATCTCACTAAAATGTAGAACCATATGAAATGAAAATTTGGTTAATTTATCCATAATGACCTAAACACTATCAAATTTTGTTAAAGTTCGTGAAAATCATATCAAAAAGTTCATAGCGATTTATTTCCAAGTCCACTCATGTATAGACATCATCTAAGTCATATTATCTGATTTTTATGCTCTTAGTTCTCTTGATTACAATTTAAGCGTTGATCCATATTTAGTTCATGATGTCTCTGTTCATCTTACACCACCAATAATATTGCTTCTAATCACGAAACATTTTTGTTGCCCCACGTGAATAAAGTACGTCCTACTATGAGCCTTTTTCTATATCAGCTTAGTCAAATCATCTATCTTTGATACATAAATATGACACTTGATCCTCAAAAACGCCTTTATCGTCAAGAATTGATTCATTTACCTCTACTTTCAACACTTTGTATCAAAGCATATAACATTTCTCAACTTCGAGCTATTGAATCTTATTTTATTCCTTCAAAAGTAATAGATCTTTAGTACAATCAAGAATTCAATCAGGATCTGATATATCAAGCCTCATGAAATGATTGATCAAGGAATAAACATTTATATTCAAGGAGCGTTTCTCCACCTCCAACATATCCAAGCTACATATAAACTATCTCACGACTCAAGACATTATTTTTGTTCAGATGATAAAAAATAGTCAAATTATAATCTTTAAGAAACTCCAATAATATCCACTGTCTCAAATTGAGATCTTTACAATTAAAAATATACTGAAGATTGCAATGATCAATTTAAGCCTTACGATGTACACCGTAGAGGTAGTGTCTCCAAATATTAAACGTGAACAATATCATTGTCAACTCACATTCATTTAAGGCTTAGTTCTTTTTATGTGGTATAAGTTCTAACTTTGCCTCTATACATCAATACACAATAAGGCTTATCTGAGAAGCATCACAATAAACAACGGTAAAACCCTCACCCTTCACGTGTAATGTCAATATTTAAGCCAAATTCAACAAGTATTGAGTTATAGAAGATCGTCTCACAATCATATAACTAATGGAACACCACAGTCTTCTAATTCAACTTATCTATGAATACATAATAGATGATAAATCTTTCATAAAGCGCTCAAAATAACCTACCAACCCCATAACACTCTGAATCTCAGTAAGTGAACGTAACACCTCTTATTTTAAGGTGACAAAACTAAGTCGAAGATGTATGTACTAAAATGATACTTTTGTCATCTTAAGTTGTTCATCTATGAGTTGTATGGAAAATAAGGTTTTAAATAGTGATCATATTGAGTATTACTGATAGGACATCACCATGAGTGCTATATCAAGGTTGTAGGCCAAAGGTGTAAGAATTATTATTATTATTATTATTATTATTATTAATATTCTTCTTCTTATTATTATTTACTTATGGGCCAAGTTTACTTGTAACCCAATTAATACCATAAATAATATTTAATAAGAAATAGATCGTGTCCGTACATTGTTTACTTAATGGACGTACAGGATTAAGTTATAACCTCTATAAATTGGTCCTCCCTCTACCCATTAGGGTTACCACATATTATCTACAATAATTCCATCACTGACGATTGTGGTAACATAAAGTTAGGGCGAAGAGGTAGAAACTAATTAACAACTAATGTTTCCGTTTTTCTCAGTGATGATGTCTGCCCCTAACAATATCTATATAAGATTATCATGTTCAAGATCCTGATATTAGTATAAAAGAATTTAATCTTACATGTGACATTAGAGCTTTAATTGCTTGAACAGATAATCTTCATAAATTATATAACCTCATTAGCCTTGGTAGGGTAATAAAGAGTAATCACCGCCCACCACCCCTAAATAAATAAACAATTATTTTTTATTTTAGATTTCATAACTTCTGAGAAATTTTAATCTTCCCATAATGTAATAATTATGTTTTTTTTTTATAAATTGTGCAATAAATTAAAGTGGTCGTTATACTAAGTAACAAATAATATATGTGTACTTACTGCAATATAGTTGTTAGTCACTTAAATGACCAAACTAGAGAAACTAATGTTTACACATAATATTAATGATCAATTAACATATGTGAATTATTAACATTCATTATTTGTTGGCATATTCAATATTTCAAAAGAGACCGAGTCTGGTTTTTCAACTTGATGCATGTATTATGTTTCTATAGTTTGTTAGTCACCAAAGTGGTACTAAAATTATTGGCATGCACAAAATTTTATGATGTTATGCGTGCTTTGTACTTATACAGTTTGTTAGTCACCAAAGTGGTTAAACTAGAAAAATTGGATTCTACACATATAATGTTTATGATCTAAAATTATTCACATGCACAACATTTTATGAGATTATGTATGCATTTGTATTCATATAATTTGTTAGTTACCAAAATGGTCAAACTAGTATGGTTAAGAAAAATATTCACTCATAAAATTATCATTTATCTATGAAGGTTAATTAAATGCCTATATTGAAATTTTATTTACATAAATTGACTTTCACTATTGCTAGAACTTAAAAATTTACCCAAAGGTGAATCTATCATTATACGAATAACGAAAAAAAAAATGAGGCAAATTAATATTTTCAATGAAACATATATTGATATCCAAAGATGTCGAATATGCTTAATTAAATTTATTTAATTGCCTATAAGATTTAAAAATGACATTTAAATTATGACCGTGTGTCGTAGTATTTACCCAAAGGAAAATTACGATGTACTTTTATTGTTTTACTGATTCACATTATTTTTTATATGTGAACATGTATATCTATTTGCAGTTATTCATCTTCATTCACATGATTTGTCTTTTATTGCGTTCAATGGATTTAACTTCTCTTAATGGCATGATCAAGTCTACTTCAACTTAGGTGTGATGGATCTTGACTTGGCTCTACTGAATGACAAATCTACTGTCATTACTTACAAAAGCATTGAGAATGAGAGGTTTTTCCATAAACCATGGTAACAAATGAGTCTTATGTTCATGCGAATGATTGTTGCCAACAATATTAAGAGTACTATTTTACAAACAGAAAGTGTTACGGAATATCTGAAGTTTATGGAAGAATATTCTCGTTCTTCTGATAAGTCTTTCGCTGGTACATTAATTGCTGAACTCACGACCATGAAGTTTGATGGGTCACGTAGTGTACAAAATCATACATTGCAGCAAAATTTTTGACCTTGGAGATGAAAGTGGACGATTCCAAATTAACCATCACACTATTAAGGATAAGCGGGATATTAGTGAATTGTCCAATATGCTTACTCAAGAAGAGTCAAGACTTAAGAAATAAGGAGGTATTCCATTAACCTCATGGGTCAAGGAGATAGTAAAAGTCTTAAAGTGAAAGCCAATAAGTTTAAGAAAGTGTCACATGATGCTTATAAGGAACTCAAGGCTTATATATGTCATTTCTGTAATAAGGAAGGAAACTATCAGAAAGATTGTCTGAAACGTAAAGCTTGGGTTGAAAAGAAAGGTATGTTGAGTGCTTTGTATGTTTCAAATCAAATTTAGTAGAAGTTCCTAATAGTACTTGGTGGCTTAATTTTGGTGCAACTACTCATATATCCACTATGTTGCAGAGATTCACCACGATCCATACTACAAATCCAAATAAGGATTTCTTGTCATGGAAAATCGCATGAAGGCCAAAACTGAAGGCACTGGGACTTATCGTTTGATCTTGGCGACTGGACATCACCTTGATTTATTATAGACTCTTTATGTTCCTTCGGTTCTAGGAATTTGATTTCTCTTTCAAGACTGGATGTTTCTAGATTTAAAGCTTGGACATGGTTGTTTCATTTTATATAAGAATACTATTTTTATGATTCTACTTTTCTTATTAATGGTTTATATAGATTGAAACTCGATAATAATTTTTATGATTCCCTTCTAACTATTCATTGAAATGTTGAAATTAACGTAGTTCACTAAATGAAAGTTATGCTTATTTGTGGCATAAATGTTTGAGTCAGGTATCCAAAGAAAGATTAAAAAGGTTAGTAAAGAATGAGATTCTTTTGAATTTGAATTTTATTGATCTTGATATATGTTTGGATTGAATTAAAGGAAAGCAAACCAAGCATACCAAGAAAGGTGCTACAAAGACCACTCAACTACTTGAATTATACACACTGATATTTGCAGACCCTTTGATATTACATATTTAGATGGAGAAAAATATCACCTTTATCGATGATTTTTCACGTTATGAATTGACCTATTTGTTAAAAGAAAAATATCAAACAACGGATGCTTTCAAAGTATACATTAATGAGGTTGAAAGATAATTACATTGGAAAGTGAAAACATTAGGTCATATAAAGGTGATGAATATTACGGAAAGTATAACGAATCAGAATAATGTCCCTATCTATTAGCAAAATTCCTTGAGAATTGTGAAGTTAGTTGGAGTGTTCAACAACAAAGAATGGAAATTAATGAGGTAAGAGTAGATATTTCATTGACCATGAATGTACTTACTTCCACACCAATAAAAAATATTGTTCCACTTGTTGACGAATACTTTAACAATGTTGAACAACATTTGGGTGAAACACTTCAAGAAGGAACTAACTCACAAGTATCTAGCGCAAATGAACCAAAAACAGTGTCATTAAGAAAATGTCACGCCCGGAGCCTACACCTGGACGTGGCCGACACCCAATGACCATTGCTGGCCTTGAGAAGACCTTTGGCCTGGCTTACTCAACTCACTGGAAGGCTTAACTTAACTCAATTATAAAAGCAAGGAACATTCTCAAGAGAAATACTAAAAATGTAATAGTTTGGCATAATAGGCACTTAAGTTTCATCGTTTACAAATGAAATGAAAAGACCCAAAACTAACACTATCTGTCTATGAAGACTTTAAAAATAATAAGATGAATGTTGGGATAAACCCCACAACATTCTATAATGAAAATACTGAAAGCAGCAAAAGAAGTCCTCCGGATGCAAAGAGGCTCACCACTGACTCTGGATGCCCAAACTAGATCAACGAGGCGCTAGATACTGATCCTGATTACCTGCTTCTGCATCATAAGATGATGCAAGCCAACTAACATCAGTACACTGAATGTACGAGGATGTGAGTTAGAAAGCAAAACAACAACTTAAAGATTCAAAGGATTAATAAGAACTTACCTTGACTCTGCTCAACACATGAAATACTAAACTCAATATAAAGTTGTAAAGACATATCCAATATATATATAAAGCTTGTAAAATAGTTTAAACAACTTAGTTAGTTAAAGAAATGGAATAACAAACTCAACTTTACTTATATTACGTGGGAGATTCTCTAACCAACAACCATCATTATGAGCCTAAATAATGGTACACCGTCTTACCACAAGTTTCAATAGGACCTTCTTATACCTTGCCGTCATTATAGAACCTAAACTACTAAGTGGATCCACTAGTATATGCTAAAAAGCACTAAGGAATCATCTACAAAGTATGACCCTTCCTCTGTCCATATTGACAACATGGTTTATGGGGTTTGAGTTAATATGAACTCGCGTCCCCATATTGGTGCTCAATACTACTCCCTAAATACTTAGATCATATGTTTTAAAAACAACTTCTTCCCTGGTTTGAGGTAATTCACTCAAACTTAGATTTTAAAAGCTCTATTGGAAATCATGTTTCCTCTTTACTCAAACAAGACAAAGGCTCTGTTGGAAGTCTGGATTACTTTCTTTCTCAAAAGTTAACCAACAAGAATTTAACCATTGTTCTTTAAGAACTTCAATATTCGTCATTCAATCTACTCAAAATTCGATGAATTAAAAAAGCTGGTGTGTGGGTGAAATAACCCAACACAGAAAGATCTCACATACCTTAATAGGGATCACCCCAACGAATTCCACTTGCGAAGCCTTAGTGTTCTTGACCTTTCTCTCTTCTCTTTCTTCTCTTCTCTTTTCTCCCAAGCCCTAAGCGTGAATAACTTTTCTAAAACTGAATCAAGGATTAGTTTTACCCATAATAAACATTTAAAATAAATTAGGAAATAGTTGTTTGAAAAAACTACTTTACTCTTACTAAAAATCCGAATTGGGATCTTCCTCAATCCAACAACCCAACTTCCGATAGGCATATATCCCTCTACGATATTGGAAATTTGCAAAATCGAGGGAATTGGAAAGATCTACCCAAGGACTTTCCAACTATCTAAAAAACTGACTGTAACTCATCCTGATCTAGAAGTTATGGCCGTTTGAAAGTGACCAAAAACTCACTTTGTTAACATAGGAAATTTTCCAGATTTTTCCTGTTCTTTCTAAAAATGATAAATTTAGTTTCTTAGATTATTCTTGGCTATTATGAGTTATAAGATGTTACAATATCTGCCCCTTGGGAACATTCAAAATTGAATGAGATTTCTTTCACTATGATAAGAATAGTAACATCAAGTTCAACACTTCACAATCCAGTAGCAAATAACAACCATGCTTACTTATAGTTCATAAAGTACTTAGAAGAGTATTAGTACCTTGATCTGTATTCTCTTTGGATTCAAAGAGATGTGGATATCTCTTCTTTATATCCTCTTCAGTTTCCCGAGTCGCTTCTTCAACATATTGGTTCCTCCAAAAGGACCTTAAATGACGCAACCTCCTTTTTTATCAACTTGAGAACTTGATGATCTGAAATCTGAACTGGAATATCTTCATATAGAGTCATTTGAATGCTTGAATGGTAACTGTTGTTGTAAGAGAATAATAATAAGAGGTAGATGATCATTCAAATTTCCCTTGAAATTGATCATGCAAGCTCTCAACATGTCTTCTGAAGTTTGGATAGTACGCTCTACTTGTCCATCTGTCTGAGGATGAAAAGCAGTGCTTAAGTTCATATTTCAACATAAACCTTTTTGGAAAGACTTCCAAAATGGAGCAGTAAATTGTGAACCTCTATCTGAAATGATTTAAATCGGGACTCTATGAAGTCTTATCACTTCTTGAATGTACAAATTAGCATAATCCTCCGCCAAATGATTGGTCTTTACCAGCAAAAAATGGGTTGATTTTTTCATTCTTTTGACAATCACCCAAATTGAATCATGTTGTTTTAGAGATCTTGGCAAGCCTATGATGATGTTCATATTAATCATCTCCCATTTCCATTCTATAAGTTCTATATTCTTAGCCAAACCTCCAAGCCTTTGGTGTTTCTACTTTCACTTGTTGGCAATTTGGTTATTTGGCAACGAACTCGGTAATGCCCTTCTTCATGACTTCCCACCAATATACCTCCCTCTAGTTGCAGTACATCTTTTTGGAACCCGGATGAATCCTCTATTAGAGTCCATCTACCCTAGGTACACACAATCTACCTTGATACTTCAGCACACAATCTCTCCCTTCTTCAAAATCCAATGCATTTTGCTTATGATTATTCACCTTCAAATCATGAAAAATGGGGTCTTGGTCTTGCTTATCTTTCACCTCTGACATTAGTGATGATTCAGCCCCATTAGTCACCACTATTCCTCCTTCTGTGAAATCCATAAGTCTGACTCCCTAATGTGCAAGTCTATGTACATTTTTGGATAACTCCCTCTTTTCTTCCTTAACATGGGTGGTACTCCCCATGGATAACCTGCTTAAAGCATCAATAACCACATTAGCATAACCCGGTTGGTAAAGAATACTCATAGCATAATCCTTGAGTAGTTCCAACCACCTTCTTTGTTTGAGATTGAGCTCCTTGTGGGTGAACACATATTGTAAGATCTTGTGGTCAGTGAATATGTCAACATGGACACCATATATGTAGTGACACCATATCTTCAAGGCTAAAACTACAACAGCAAACTCTAAATCATGGGTTGGATAACTCTTTTGATGAACGACTTTTCATTTCCTGTTCGGTCTTTCAATAAGAGAATGGAAGCGCGGATTAGCGGGTGTCCACTTGACTCAGTCATAGTCTCCCTGGTACGCACTCAAAGTCGCCCAAGTGTGAACTGCAGACGACTAACTTTGGAAGAGGACCCTCTTTTCCCCCCCTTTAATGAAGGACCCTCGCCTCGCTTCCTATTCGTGAGGAAATCAGAAAGGGTCTCAAAAACCAGGCGGGCGGGCTTTTGGGCACACAGAAAAATTAAAGTGGGTGGAGGGTGCTTCTCATGATTGACCGAGATCTCGTGTTCTTTCAAGTCCTTCAATTGTCTGGAGGCATAAGCTATAACTTTGTCATTTGGCATTAACACACAACACAAACCATTTTTGATGCATAACAGTACACCACGAAACCTTGAGTACCTTTTGGTAAAGTCAAAACTGGAGCCTAGTCAACCTCTCTCCTGAAAGCTTTTCTCACAAGCTTTAGACTATTGAAACTTAACTGTCTTCTGAGTCAGCTTAGTCAAGGGAGATGAGATAGACGTAAACTATCAACAAATATTCTATAATGACCAACTAAAACCAAGAAACTCCGTATATCTATTGGAGATGTGGGTCTAGGACCAATCTGAACTGCTACTATCTTTTGGGTATCAACACTAATCCCATCACTGGAAACTATATGGCCTAAGAATGCCACAGATTTAATCCAAAACTCACACTTGGAGAACTTAGCATATAACTCCTTATTTTTCAAAGTTTCTGAAAAAACTATGCTGAGGTGACTAGCATTATTTTCTTCATTGCTTGACCAGAATAGTATGCCATCAATAAAGACAATAACAAACATATCTAAATAAGGTATGAAAATTCTATTCATAGGATCCATGATTGATGCAGACGCATTGGTCAAACCAAAGTACATGACCAAAAATTCATAATGCCAATATCTGGTTCTAAAAGCTCGCTTTGGAATATCACATTCTCCAACTTTCAACTGATTGTAGCCTGATCCGGGATCAATTTTTGAGAAGTAGGAAGCACCATGAAGCTGGTCGAAAATATCATCTAGTCTTGGGAGAGGATACTTATTCTTGATGGTAACCTTATTCAATTGGCAATAATCTATACACATCCTAAGGGAACCATACTTTTTTCTCATAAACAAAACCGGAGCACCCAAGGAGAGACA
Source organism: Solanum habrochaites (assembly GCA_027704765.1). Classification (NCBI taxonomy): domain Eukaryota; kingdom Viridiplantae; phylum Streptophyta; class Magnoliopsida; order Solanales; family Solanaceae; genus Solanum; species Solanum habrochaites. The sequence goes on from JAKWJA010002492.1 coordinate 46,328,299, forward strand.
CTTTGTTGGATAAAACCTTTATTGAACAGATCTTTCAGTTGTTCTTTTAACTCTTTTAACTCTATTTGTGCCATCATATATGACGGAATGGAGATAGGACGAGTATGTGGGATGATATCTATGCCAAAGTCTATTTCTCTTTCAGGAGGGTCTCGAGGTAGATCATTAGGAAAGACTTTTGGAAACTCTTTTACCATAGGAACTGACTGAAGGGAAGGTACCTCGGCATTTGAGTCACTAACTCGGACTAAGTGATAGATACAAACATTTGAAACTAACTTTCTCACCTTAAAGTATGAAATGAAGCAACCCTTAGGCATTACTGAACTACTACTCCACTATATAATAGGTTTATTAGGAATCTAGAACTTGACAACTCGAGTTCTACAATCTATTGATGCATAACAGGCACGGAGCCAGTCCATACCTAGAATGACAACAAAATCTACTATGTCTAACTCCACTAAGTTAGTCATGGTGTTCTTGTGATTGAAAGAAAAAGGACAATCATGATAGAATCATTCTGTTAGAATAGACTCCCCAACATGAGTAGAAACACAAAAGGATTTATAAAGTTTTTTAGGAATAATCTCAAACTGATTTGCAACATAAAGAGTTACAAATATGAATTTGATCCTGGGTCTAACAAAGCATAAATATCAAAATTAGAAACATTGATCATACCCGTGACAACATTTGGCGAGTTCTTTTGTTCTTAGCGGCTAGTGATTGCATAGATGTAGTGTGCTCCTCCGCAAGTGCCGAAAGTATCTCCTCTAGTTTCAGCCCTGTCTGGTGGAGCAACTGATGAAGATTGGGCTCAATTTCCCAGTTTTCCACCACCCTGCCTATTCTTAGGACACTCTCTCATAAAGTGACCCTCTTGACCGCACTTGAAGCAACCTGACTTGCCATCACAACACTTACCAGCTTAATTTCTACCACACCTACCACATGCAGGAGCCCAACTACCTCCTTGTGCCACACTGCCTTGGGACTAGGCTGGTCTAGCCTTGAAGTTCTGTGAATTCTGGCCATTATACTTAACTTTGTTTTTGGGCGCAGGTGCACTATCAGATGATGGTGCATGTGCCATTTGTTTATGAAATTATGGTCGATTTGAACCACCTTTCTGTTTCCCAAAGTCATTCCCAGTCTTGGCTTTCTTGTTCCCGTACTCTTCTCTGTCCCTCAGCTTCTCTTCTTCAACTTGCTGCACATAAACCATCAATTGGGATATGTCCATGTCACCAATCAGCATTGCAACTCCACCCTATTTACTAGATGCACGACCCAAACCAGCGACAAACAAACTGATTTCGCTCCTCACATCCTTAACCATCTCAGGAGCATGAGAGATAGTTGGGTGAAATTCAATCCATACTCATGAACACTCAAGAAGTTTATTTTAGAGTAAGGAACTCTTACACCTTGTCCTCTTTTAGTTCTTGGGGAAAGAAACGCCCCAAGAAAGCCTTTTCAAAACAAGCCTAATTTGGATGTGGTGCATTCTCATATCTTCCCTCCTTCCACTGGTTGAACCAATTCCTAGCCACATTCTTTAGTTTATATGCAGCTATCTTGACTCTCTCAACACGAATGACATGCATCACATCGAATATCTTCTCCAACTCTTTCACAATGTTTTCTAGATCCTCAGTAGTGCTTGAACCGGTGAAACTAGGAGGATTCATTATTAGGAATCACGAATCCTTGAGGTGTCAGTCTCTTCTTATCAAGCTTATCTGTGTTACTCGACTTGGTTAGCCACTTCTTGTCTTAACATCTAGATAGCCTTACAGAACTCAACATTTGTAACTTTCCGATGGGGTTGCACTTCAGGTGCATTGGATAACTCTTGCTCTGCAACATTCCACATAGCTGGATGACCTCTTGCTGCTCTTCGTAGAGACATGATAAGCTGAAACATGCACAAGCATGAAATAGAGGGAAACTTTTTAGCGATAAACTCTAACTTATGAAAAAGAATGTGAAATAATTGAGAAATTCCTAAATATTGTAGCCTCCTAATCAAAGATGTGGTGCGCTTCACACCAATGACTAAGACTCTACAGTCACGTCTTCATAGACTTCCTAGGAGTTGAACTCTAGTCTCTAATACCAAGTTTGTCACGCCCCGAGCCTGTAACAATCTAGAAGTCCAAGACCTAATATAGAGCCTCACATGAGTGTCTAAGGTTTGTATCAGTGTTTTAAGGTAAAAAATAATGGTTATAAGTCATTTAGGATGTTTTAGAGTCAAGGCATCAAGAAACGTCTGTGACATCCAGAGATTAGTGAAAGAGGTGCTAGTGTACCTTAGCCTATTTCACGAGGTTTTAGGAGTTTGATGAAATTTGGTGGAAAGGTGTAAAACATATACTAGAGTATGTTTAGGGTCAAAATTTCCGGGTACGACTCCCAAAGAACCACCCAAAGGGTCCTTGATGAGGACCCTTCCATTTTGGCCAAAAAGCTGTCACTAGGCAGTGTCTACCTACAGTTGCAGGTGACGAGGCGTAGGTGGAACGATGGGGCGTTGATGCCTCCGTCGCTGGAGAATTATCCATTTTATCAAAATGGCCAAATTTCATGGTCTTTGAAATTATCAACGGCTTTCCAGTACGGTTGGGGGGCATGGGCGTCGACTGACCTACGGTTCGTAGGTTGAGGTCTGTAGGTCAAGTCTGCTATTTTACTGCCTAGTCTTAAGTGAGTTCCATTAATTAGTAATTAGTTTAATTAGGGGTAAAGGGGTGGTTAATAAGTTATTTAAGTGACTATATAACCTACCATAAGCCTAAACCAACTTAACACTTCACAATTCCCAAACCCAAATTACTCTTCATTCTCTTTACTTTCTCTTTCTCAAAGAAGACTCCATATAAGACCAAGTTCAAGGGAATTAGGGATTCAACAACATCTATTTTTCTCCATCAATCTTCAAGAAAGATCAAGGTATGGAAACCTTTCACCTGTGGGATTCCTTTCCCCAAAGGGTTCTTCAAAAAATTGGTTTTCAAAAAGATGATTTAATATGGGTTTCTTCTAATTCCAATTTAATCTTCTAAATTGTATTGTTTATGGTTTTCCTTTGATTATTATGATTATATTATTATTTATTATTTTTCAATTATGCTAGTTCTTGATTATTTATATGTGGAATAAATCATGAATTAACCCAAATTCCCTAACCTTAGGTTATGAACTCATATTGAATTGACTAGTATTGATACAACTGACTTAGTTATTGTGTTAATTACTATTGTATGATGTTATTACACCCATTTATGGATAAAATTGTAAGGGTAAGACCATTGATGATGACTTTTGAAGGATTACTTGGTGATGAAGTTCAATTGAAGCATATATTATGATTGAATTAGGTAGGTGTTAGTATGATGATGGAATTGAAATGTCTTGATTATGTTATTCTAAGATTATGATTAAGATGTAATGATATAAGGTTGGTTATGAATTGTCGATGTTCCTTATTATGGCATGATGATGATGATGTGCTAATCTCACATATGAGGATTGTATTAAAAGGATGTCCTCATGCAATTCCTAAAGAGATAATGACTATGATATACAAGTGGTTAGTCTCCTATGACCTAAATTAAGCTATGATGAATAATAAAGTCTTAAAGACATTTCAAAAAAGGACTCTACCTTAGCACTGAGTGAAGAAGTAGTGAGGATTGTTCCTTCCCAAATAGGAAAGGTAGGTTCACTAATTGTACTCAAGAGATTAGAGACTATAATGCAATGTGCATAAATTGGGTCCCAAGAATATCTCCTAGTTCTTGAACTATGTTGCCTCCATAGGAATACTAGCTAGTGGATCCACCTAGAATGCTATGTTCATGTTTTGGTACTACCTTGGAAAGTAGTCCACCTTCTTTCGGTGTAGGGTTTCATGACACCGGATTCCACATTTAGATCTTGTGGTATATGTCGGTTAAGGCAAATGTCCCCGAAAGTAAAATGAAGTAATAAAGTGAACACTAACTAGGGTGACTTAAGATGTTTGACTTAGTCTAGGTAGGGGTATGGGACTCTACCTATACATTGCACTAGTTGGCCTTGAGGGAAGTCTTAGAAGGTTCTTCTTATGTTATATAAAGTAAATGTTATGCATGTTGACTTTGGATGTTAATGATCCTAAATGATGTTAGTTTCACTTATGAACATGCTAATGGTCTATATTTCTAAATATGATGATGACTACTCATGATGCTATGTTATATGATGTTAGACAATACTCGTGATCCTTTGATTGGTTTACTTCGTTAAGTACGGTTATGGGGCTTTGCTTGGTCATTGCGCATGTAGACTTGATGGTGGGTTATGATTAATGGTCTTGAGTATGATTTAAGGTTATGAACTCTTATATGTGCTTTGTTGTTATAGCATGATGTTAGAGTTGTTTTGACTATGTACTCAAGTATGCTAACATACATGTTGACTTGTTTATGCATTGATGATGTTGGTCTTGTGTTATACATGGTTCTTATGTTAAGTTTTATTGATTATGAAAATGACTTACACTATTGTGATCCTTATGTGGTATATGCTCTCTTGTATGTGCATAAAGGTTTTCAAATAACTTAGCATGTCTTCTAAAGTAAATGTCCATTTCTCATGCAATTTTTCTAAGTTTTATGTGCATGTTTCCATACTTAGTAGACGTGTGTACTAACCCATATTCTATGTTTCTACAATTATGTAGGTTCCAACCGTTGAGCTTATAGAGGGACATTTGGAGAAGACTTGGATCCTCATTCTCCAAGTTCGGTAGGTCCTCACTTTTCGAGGACGATGACAATATCTAGCTATTGATATTGTTTAGTCTTAAAGACAATTTAGTTTATTCTCTTTCATTTGTAGACTATTATTATATATGCCTATATGTGGCTTTTATTGTCATGAAGTATGGACTATGCCTGAATGTTGTACTCGATCTAGATGGTTTAAATGTGAGACTTGTCCTAGATTTCCTATTAGAATATCCTTATATATTATGTATGTGAAATAATAGCAGAAGCCTCTGTAGTGTTTCCTATGTGAGGAGTCTATGTAAACTCTCTGTGTATAAATAATGTGTAAGCGAGAGGTTTATGTAAACCTCAGATGTAGAAGTAGATCAAAATATTTAAATTTTCTGCAATTTAACCTATGATATGTTATGACGAATTCTAAGAGTCTAGTCTAAATCCTCTTCGAGGATGATGATGCCGATTACGTCTAGTGGTGTTCCCTGGATTTGACAAAGCCTACACCCTGGACGTGGCAAACACCCAATGACCATTATTGGCCTTGAGCAGATCCTTGGCCTAACTTATTCAACTCAGTGGAATACTTAACTTAACTCAATTATAAAAGTAAAGAACATTCTTAAGAGAAATTAAAAATATAATAGTCTGGACTAATTAACATTTAAGTCTCATTGTTTACAAATGAAACGAAAAGATCCATAACTAACATTATTGTCTATGAAAGCTCTAAAAATACCAAGATGTATGTTGGGAGAAAAACCACAACAACAATAATGAAAAGCATGAAAACGATAAAGGAGTCCTCCAGATGCAAAGAGGCTCACCACTAGCCCTGGATGCCCAAACTAGATCAACGAGGCGCTGGATGGTGATCTTGAATACCTGCGTTTGCATCATAAGATGATGCAGTCCAACTGACATCAGTACATTGAATTTATGAGTATGAGTTGGAAAAACTAAACAACAACTTAAAGCTCGAAAGGATTAAAACAACTTACCTTGTCTCTGCTCAACTCAGGAAATATTAAACTCAATATAAAATAGTAAAGACACATGCAATATAGAAATAAAGCTTGTAGAACTGTGTAAACAACTTAGTTCCTTAAAGAAGTGCAATAACAAACTCAACTTTACTTATATTGAAAAGTAATATTGTTTCTCTCGGAGATTCTCTAACCGACAACCATCACTATGAGCCTAAGCGATGGTACATCGTCATACCTCACATTGCAAGAGGACCATCCTATACCTTGCCATCAGTATAAAACCTAAACTAATAAGTGGATCCACTAATCTATGCTAAAAAAAAGCACTAAGGAATCATATAAAAAGTATGACCCTTCCTATGTCCATGTTGGCTAAATGATTTATGGGGGCTTAAGTTAATATGAACTCGTGTCCTCATATGAAAGCTCAATACTACTCCCAGAATACTTAGCTCATATGTTTTAAAAACAACTTCTTCTTTGGTTTGAGGTAATTTGCTCAAACTTAGCTTTTATAAGCTCTGTTGGAAATCATGGTTTCTTCATTACTAAAATGATCCAAAGGATGTTGGAAGTCTGTCTTCCTTTCTTGCTCAAAATGTGAAAAACATTTGTAACTCTCAGGGAATACTTAAATCCCTTATAACTTCTGGGAAATAACTCGAATCTTTACTCTTTGTTTAACTTGAAACTTAACACTTAGAAAATACTTAGTTCCCTGATAACTTTTGAGGAGACTCAACTCTTTACTCGTTGCTCAACTTGTAGCTTGAACCTTAATACATAGTTGATATATTTGTTTTTGACTATTGAAAACTTTTGAGAACTTTCTTTGATTTGCTTCTTAACTTTTAGACTTGAACTTTTAACTTTTTTGTCTTTGATATTAACTTTCATTGAATTGAATTATGGATTCAACGTTCATGATCTCATGTTTATGAATGATCTCATTATGTTTGGATATGCGTTAGAGTGTTGGAATTAACTAAGAAATGTGGGTACATCACTTTGGAACTAGTACGAAAAGATGGGGAAATGATAAGGTCTCGAGGCTTTCTTGGCGCTTTGAGAGTCCTGGAGTGCCAAAGCCTGAAGGAAAGAGGCTATATTGAGGGGCTTTGGGTGGCGCGCCACGCCAGAGCTTCTGGGACAGAGCCTGTGCTGAGGGCTTTTGGCAGGCGCGGCTCCCCAAGGCCTGTCAGACAGGAATTCTGACTTTTCTTCTCTATTTTTCATCCCTAAACCTTTTAAACTTCCATGGATCTCACCCGAATAACTTAGGATCACTAATAACCTCAATACCCAATAGATTAGACTCAAAAAACAACCCAAAAACACGAATTCGAACAACTAAATGCATACTACAACTCAACAAACAAGAATATAAATATTGTTATTCAAGAACTTCAATATTGATCATTCAATCTACTCAAATTTTTTTGAATTAAATTATTTGGTATGTGGGTGAACTTACCGAATATAGAGTTATCTCACATACCTTTATAGGGATCACCCTCGACGAATAACACTTTCGAAGCCTTAACATTCTTGACCTGTCTCCTTTCTCTTTCTTCTCTTCTCTTTTCTCCCAAGCCCTGAGCGTGAATAAATTTTCTGAAACTGACTTAAGGTTTAGTTTACCCCTAATAAACCTTTAGAACGAATTAGGAAATAGTTGGGTGAAAAGACAACTTTACCTTACTAAAAATATGGATTGAGACCTTCCTCAATCCAACAACCCAACTTTTGATAGACATATATCCCACATAACGATATCAAAAATATGCAAACTTGATGGCGAGAGATATTTCCAACCATATAAAGAACTGGATCTAACTCATCCTGATCTAGAAGTTATGATCGTTTGAAAATGAACAAAAACTCACTTTCTTAACTTAGGAAATTTTCCAGATTTTCCCTTTTCTTTCCAAAATGATAAATTTTAGTTTCTTAGCTTATTCTTGGCTATTATGTGTTACGAGATGTTACAGAAAATTGATCAATATGTTGAACAACATTTGGAGGAAACACTTGAAGAAGGAACTAACTCACAAGTATCTAATGCAAATGAACCACCAAAAGTGCCATTAAGAAAATCGATCATTTTAGATGATTATGTAATTTATTTGCAAGAGTCAGATTTTGACATTGGAATTAATAAATATCCGGTTGCATTTTCACATGCCATAAAAAGCATTGAGTTTAATAAATAGATTGATTCCATTAATTAAGAGTTAAAATTCATGGAATACACCTTAGTTTGGGATCACGTTCAATTATCAGAAAGCTCTAAAAAATCGAGTGTAGGTGAGTCTTCAACACCAAATATGATTCTAATGGTAATATTGAACGATATAAAGCCAGAATTGTTACCAAGAAATACACTAAAAATGAGACATTGATTATAAAGAGACCTTTTCACCGGTATCAAAGAAAGACTCATTAAGAATTGTTTTGGCTTTAATATCTCATTATGATTTAGAGTTACATTAGATGCATGTGAAAACTGTCTTTCTTAATGGAGACCTCAAGGAGGACATTTATATTGACCAACCAGAGGGTTTCAAAATTAAAGAAAAAAATCAATTGGTATGTAAGCTAAAGAAATCAATATATGAACTCAAACAAGCATACAATGGTATATAAAGTTTAATAATACCATAACATCTTTTGGATATAAAGAAATTACTGATCATCGATGCATATACCAAAAGATCAGTGGGAGTAAGTTTATATTTTTTATCTTGTATATTGATGATATTTTACTTACTGCTAATGATTTAGGCATATTGCATGAGAAGACTTTCTCTCTATGAAACTTGAAATGAAAAATATGGGTGAGTCATACTATGTGACAGATATAGAAATATTCTTTAATAAATCACAAGGATTATTGGAACCGTCTTTAAACGACTATATGGAAAGAGTAATAGAGATTTAACATAAACAATTGCTCAACAAGAATAATTCCTATAAAAAAAGGAACATATTTTATCTCACAGAATACCCAAAGTATGATGTAGAACGAAAGAAAATGGTCTCAATTCCTTAATCTTCTATTGTTGGAAGTTTAATGTATTTTCAAACTTGCATAAGACCAAATACTAGTTTTGTGATTGGAATGCTAAGAAGATATTAAAGTATCCCTGGAATTGATCACTGAATAGCTGCAAAGAAAATTTATGGCATGTTATGAAGCAAAAATTCATGCATTATGGTTGTGAAACTTTATTTTAGGAAATGGGGTTGTCAACACCACTACCAAGCAGCTGAAAATTTATTGTGATAATTTGCATCAATATTCTTCTCCAAGAACGATAAGGGCTCCAAATGTGGCAAACATATGGAATTAAAGTACTTTGTTGTCAAAGAAGAGTTTAGAAACAAAGAGTGTTACTTGAAAATATTAGAACTAATCTCATGATTGCAAATTCGTTAACAAAAGGCTTACAACCAAAGATATTTAAATAACATGTTAAAAGAATGAGTCTTGGTTATACTTATAATTGAGACATTTATGATGTTTATACGCTCTGAGCTTAAATTATGTGTTTCTGATATATATTAATGAATATCTTGTTTCTCATAATGGTGTACACATTATTGTTTAGAGATATCACAAGATAAGTCTCTATGAGATATTTATTGTGGATCGTAATGTTATATGTTTTTATAGATTATGGACATAGTATAATAAGTTGCTAATGTACTAGTATATGGAAGGAAGTATGTACATTAAAATTTATATACAACCGTCATAACTCGCATTAGTAGCTTGTTATATTGTGGTATTGTAACGACCCTCAAAATGAATTAGGATAAATTAGAGCTCACATGGGTTTTATGAGTTAATAACTTGTTAAAATAGTTAAGAATATCTTTTGAAGTCAAATGTCAAGGGACAACCAAGACGTTCGAAAACTAGTCTTTTCTGTGTTGGTGTGTCCTAGTATGTTGTGAATATTTTTATGAGATGTTTGGAGTTTAAAGTCAGTGGGGATGTCCCTAAAACCTAAAGGGACAAGTTTAAGGTAAAAAATTTTGGGCACAAATCCCCAAGGACCAACCTAATGAACCTTGAGGAGGACCTAAACTTTGGGATAAAAGCTGCCGAGGCAGCTTGTGGACAGTGGCTCGGCGTCGCGGACCTGCTCCAAGGACCAAAAAGTTGGTCCGCACTGTTGAACCTTTTGTCCAAAAATTAATTCCTTTAAGAACCCATGTTTTGTCCAAATCTCCTAAATTGGCTTACAAAATGGGTTTGATGAATGTAACTGGATATTGTTAGAATTGTGTTTATACTATGTTGTATTATTGTTATCTATTGCTTTCCATGCCCAATTATGATGAATTGTATGAGAATTGAGAAAGAGTGATCATGGCTTGGAGAAGGGTAAATAGATCTAAATTGTTCTATATTCTTATTAAATTTATCTTGTGTGGTATGATCCACTTATGGTGGCGATGTTTAGCTAATGTATATGAATATGTATGTGTATTGTGGGTGTGGACTTGAAGATATTGATGTGAAGTAAAGTAATGTCATGATGCTTATGTAAATAGATGTATTGTGAAGATATGCATGTGATTCTTGAAGATAGAGTGATTATTGGAGTATGATGTGAAGGTGATGTATGGTTGTGTATGGATTATGATGAATGTAGTATGATCATGATTAAAAGACTATGTTATGAATTATGGTGGTTATGTGAAAGACTTTATCACACACACACACATGAATATGGTTAATGATTTACTTAATGAATATGGTTATATGTTGAGAATTATCGAAGTATTACCTTGTATGTTAATGATTGACATGTATGATGCCTCTTACACTTGTTTCATGAAGTTTTATCAAGATAGCATGAAAAACATATTTTAACAAAAATATCCTCTTTAAAGCACGTGTTTTGCATGATTGCCATACTTAGTGCTTGATTGTACTAACTCCAGATTCTTTTGTATTTCTACAAGTACAGGTGGAAGAAAGTGAGGATCTTAGAGTTGAAACTTGGGAAGTAGATTGTTCTCTCAAGGCTCTTGGTATATCCTCATATGTTGGATGACATGGATGTTCTTTATAGTTTTGTTTCATTAAAAACTTTGTATAAAGACTAGTATTTTTCTTTCGATAACCCTATGAGAATAAGATGTGTCTAAGATGACTTGTGACGAGACTTAGTTTTTCTTACATTTTATAAAAGAGTTTTCTTATTGAATTTATTGTGAGAAGTTTTAATTCCCCACTACTTTTCATACCTATGTGATCAATGAATGCTATGAGGCTAGTATAAGACCTCCGAGAGGTCCAGTACGCCATGTGACGCCTAGGGGTACTCCCGGGTCGTTACAAGGTATGTATAGTGGACATCATAGAAGAGATTTATTATACGTGCAACTAATGTTGATCATATATAAATGTTATATGACCATTGGGTCAAGTGGGAGAATGTAAGAATTATTATTATTATTAATTATTTCTTTCTTATGACCCAAGTTTACTTGTAACTCAAGTAATGCCATAAATAATATTTAATATGGAATAAATTTCATTCGTACATTGGTTTCTTGATGTACGTACCAAATAAAGTCATAACCTCTATAAATTGGTACTCCCTTCATCCATTAGGGTTACCACATATTCTCTACAATAATTCCATCGTTGACAATTGCGGTAATATAGAGTTAGGGAAAGGATGTAGAAACCAATTTACGACTAACACTTCTATTTTTCGTTGTGATGATGTCTTAGGCATCAGGTATGTGCCCCTAACGATCTCTATGTAATATTATCGTGTTCAAGATTCTTATATTATGCATTAAAGGATTTAATCTTACAAAAGGAAGCCTTGGGAACAATAGTATAAGTTGAAAGTCTTATAAAGGCGGATTATTTCTTATAATCTCATATATGATCTAACCACTACAACAAAAATAATTTTTAGTGGCATTAAATATTGACACTAATAAAGAGTACTAAAGTCTTTACCGACATTAGTTAAGTGCCATTAGAACCAATGTAGCTAAAGGCTTTAGGGACATATACAAAGAGTGACAGTTGCCGCTAAAAATACATATTTAGCGGCAATTAAGAATTAAATGCCATTAATGGTCATTTTTGTTGTAGTGAACCTAGACAGACATATCTCCCAATATATAATGATTTAGAGGGACTATACATACATACATACATATATATATATATATATATATATATATATATATATATATATATATATATATTTAGATAGATAGATAGATAGATAGAGAGAGAGAGAGAGAGAGAGAGAGACTCTAGAGTAAAAAGATATGGGTGTTTTACTAAGGACTACACTCTTGCACATATTAATTGTTGGATTTTAAAAAAGGTGTGAATGGAAAATGAATAGTTGCGACTTTTATGAACAGTTGTGACTTTTATGAAATGTTGCGACTTTGATGAAAAGTTGTGACTTTTATGAAAAGTTGCAATTTTTGTGAAAAGTTGTGACTTTAATGGAAAGTTGTGACTTTTATGAAAGGTGACGACCATTCTGAAAGATTGTGACTTTTCCAAAGGTTTGTGACCTTTCCGGTAAGGCACAATAAGAACTTTTTCGCACCACCCTTTGTTTTCTATAAATTGAGGGATTTCCTCTCATTTTAAATAGAATTTATGGACTTCTTCTTCAACTACTAAATCTAGTATTCTAAGTGTACTTTACTGCCGTTGAGTAGTTCGCTGACACCGGAGTTTTTGGTATCTATACTCTGGTGATTGAGATCATTTTACCCTGGGAGGTCATATTCCAAATCAAACCTCGGATACTAGAGGGGAATAATTTCCTTAAGGGGACACTGTGAATTCAGTGGACTTGATCTTTTTCCTATTAAAAATTTTCTAGATTATGGTACGTGTTTTACAAACTTTAGATTTGTGAATTAATTTAAGTTCTTCTATTCTTTTGTTCTTCAATGGTTCATTAAACTTGGTAACTTCGTGTTTCTGCAAAGTTTGTTGGAATCAGTAAGATTCTTTAGACACACAATAACAACAATTCTTATTTAAGAAAAATATTTCGTATTTTTTTCTGATTCTAGTTTCGCTACTAGTTTTAATTTTCTAGTTGTGAAAATGTTCTTAAACTTTGTTGTCTTACAAAGTGTTCAAAGTTTGTTCTAAGTATGTTTGGAATATAGGATGAACAACAATCTTAAGGAAATTAATATACTGTTAGTATTTTTTGTATTCTACTGATTAACAGAATCTGATCATGGAGTAGAAGATAAATGCATTACTTCTCCATAATTCGTTGCTTTGTTTAGCAAGAATGAAGTGAGAATGTAACAAATTTTTTTATGGTATTGTTCTTAAAGATTACCAGGTAACCTTCTTATTAAATTATCTAAGGAGGAAAATAGTTTCTAAGAGTTATCATCTTTGATTTTTTTTTGATTATGTGTACCTTTGGAAAAAGATCTGCAAACAATATGTTGTGGATTGAATTTTACTTCACAAATATTGTTGCTTTTAAAATTCTTTAGTTTGCAAAAAATGAGAGATGCATATTTTTTGTTTGATAAAATAGTATGTCAAAATGTTATAGTTGGAAGACTATTTGATAAGAAAAATATTTCTATGTGATAAAGAATATGTGTTATTCTGTTTGGAGGAAAAAAAAACTTTTGTAGTTTTGTACTCCATGAGAATGTTAATGTGTCTGATTTTTGTAGACTAAAAACTTTTGTGATTTTATACTCTGGATAAATTGGACTATGCAATTGGTTTGAAGAATATAAAAACTTCACATAATAAGTCAATGTTGTACTTTTGATTTTCTATAAACTTCAATATAATATAGAAATAAATTGTACAATTTTTTTTGTCCTTATTGTTAGTATTTAAACTAAGTGGTATGTCTATTTATGATAGAGAAAAAATACCAATGACTTAGAATTTGTGATTTTGTGTCTCTATGGAATGAATTTTGACATTGTGTAAACATTGTCAAAGAGAATTGCAGCACTATAATTCTTTCGGAGAATAATGTTTCCAACATTAAAATATGTGGAAAAACTGTTTTTGAGATCACATTTGAAATGTGGGGGTTATTTGCTTATGATTAGACTTGGTGTCTAATTAAACTTTGGAGCAAAAAATATGAAATTCAATGATGCTTTTGTATTATGTTATACCCACAAAATTCTTGAAGTATTTTTGGTATTGTGGTTGTTGAGTTTCTCTATTACTAGTATATAGTGTGACTAGTATCAAACATCTAAATTATATATATACTTGTTCAAAAGAATTGTGTTCTTTTATTAAAAAAAATCACTTAAAATATTGTGATTTTTCATAAAAAGATATGTATATTATATTAAAAGTATTTGCATAGACATGAATATTGGTGAATAGTCATTTGTTATGTTTTTGTAAAAATAACAGTTGGACTATATTGTCTTTATTGAACCCGATGAAACTTTGTTCATGGGTAGTTCTATAACAATCATATTGAAAGTTATGGAAATGTCCCCTTCTGAAAAGGACATTTGACAATCTAAACAATGTTTGTATCACACAAAATTGTAAGAAATAGGAACAAAATATTAGTGTTTTCTACATCGCGAAGAGCTTTTCAAACTCAATGTTTCTATTTGTTCTTACTTGCTTTAGTCAATGTTTGTGACATGAACACTTGGGGAATGTCAATTACAAAATTTTGTAAGAAAAACTGATCAACTTAGAAGTTTTGCCTAACTTTTAGTGTAATAAATAAGAATGTCAAATTTTTGTGGAATCTAAGTATGTTTAGCATTTTTATAAATCTGTTGAAAGGAATTCTAATCCCTTAGAATTGATTTACACTGACATTTGTGATATGAAGTTAACACCATCTCATGGTGGAAAAAAGTATTTGTTACTTTTATTGAGAATTGCATTAGAAATGACTATGTCTATTTGCTAAATGGTAAAGATGAAGCAATAGAAATGTCTAAACAATGTAATATCGAAGTTGAAAATCAGTGTGAAAAAATATATAAGAAGTGATAAAAATGGAGAGTATAAATCTCATTGTGCAGAGATATGTTTGGAAAGTGAAATATCAAACTACTGCCATCTTCACCTCAATCTAATGAAAAACCGAACGTTGAAAGAAATGATGAATGCATTATTTATAAATTCGGGTTTACACAAAACTTGTGTGGAGGAACTATCCTTACTGCAAAAGGGATAAACAAAAAGTTTTGTCCTTTTAGAAAGAAAGCGATTTTGTTTGATCAGAATACAATATTTTTCATATGAGAATTGGAAAGAAAGGAAATCCAACTTGAAATATTTCAAAGTGTGGGGGTATCTAGTCAAAGTCCAAGATCCTATTCCTAAAAGAATTAAAATAGGACCTATGACTGTGGACTGTAAAATTAGACTGTAGTAGTCTAGAGAAGGGTCCAAAAGGCCTAGGAAATGAAAAGGATAATGTACTTAATAAAGAGATTCATAGGCTTAGTAAAATGTTAAAAGACATTTACTTCCTTCGAATATTATTTTGTAACATTTTCTGTGTCTTCTGTAGACTCATCCTTTGAAAATATGGTGTCAATAAACAATATTGAAAGTTAATTGATCTTCTTCAAGAAAATAAACATTTGGGTTCAAATGAATCTTTAGAAGGAAAAATAACAGTTGATGGAACTGTTGAAAAATATAAAGTAAGACTTTGTGTCAAAGGCTTTACAAAAAAAATAAGATTTTGATCTTGTCGATATATATACTCGTTAGTAATTAGAATTACATCCATTCGGATGCAAAAATTATTACTGTGGTATATGACCTCCAAATTCAAAATGAATCTTTAGAAGAAAAAATAACAGTTGATGGAACTGTTGAAAAATATAAAGCAAGACTTTGTGTCAAAGGCTTTAGAAAAAAAATAAGATTTTGATCTTGTCGATATATATACTCGTTAGTAATTATACATCCATTCGGATGCAAAAATTATTACTGTGGTATATGACCTCCAAATTCATCAAATGAATGTGAAAAGAACTTTCTTAAATGTAGAATTGGAGGAAGAAATCTTCATGGAACAACCCGAGGGTTTTGTGGTACCTGGTAAATAAAAGAAAGTATGTGAACTTGTTAAGTCACATTATGGAAGCACCAAAACAATGACATAATTCAATCAAACCATGTCGACAAATGGATTGAAGAATGATGGAAGTGATAAATGTGTTCACATTAAAATCATAAGGTCATTGTTTGTTTGTATATTGGTGATATGTTGATCAACAATAGAGACACTAATGACATAAATGCTACTAAACGTATGCTATAAAGCAAGTGGAATGAAAATTATTGGAGTTGCTAATGAGATCTTAGATAGATTAACTCGTAGAACTCCATAATGTTTAGCATTTTCACGGTCTCATTGCATTGAAAAAGGTACTTAACTAGTTCAAATATTTGAATGTCAATATTGCAAGTGTCCAATAAATGTGAGCTTTACATTTCAAAAGAGTGAAAATAAAAGTGACTCACAATTGGATTGTGCTAGATTTTGGGAAGCATGATGTATATCATATAGCGTGTGCGATTTGATATAGCATTTGCTATTTTAAACTGAGTCCGTTCACAAGTGATCCCAAATAAATTCATTAGATGAAAATAAATAGAGTTTTGGAGTATTTAAAATAATACTTAAAACTATGTGCATTATAACAATATCCAACAATATTGAAAGATACAGTGATGCAAATTGAATCATCGAAAGAATGAAGTAAAATTCACGAGTGGATATGTATTTACTATTTGTAGAGGAGCAATCTCTTAGAAATATTTCAAAAGAGACATGTATCGCTAGATCTACAATGATCTTTGAGCTAGATGCTCTATATAAGGTCGGTGAATAAGTTAAAAGACTCTGGAATTTCTTGATAGATATTCTATTTTGTCCCAAACCATTGGCATTAGTATGCATACACTTTCACAGTCAAGATGCAATAGGTAGGGCATGGAGCATGACGTATAACGGAAGGTCTCGTCATATACGACATAGACATGATACTGTTAGAAAACTACTCTCTAGTGGAATTATCAGAATTGACTATGTAAAGTCAAAGGATAACGTGTTGGATCCACTTACAAAAAGGCCTAACTAGAGAGAAAGTTAGAAGATCATCTAAGGGAATGAATTTACGGCTTAGGACAAGTCATCATGGCGGTAACTCTATCTAGCAGACTGGAGATCCCAAGAGCTAGATTCAAGGAGAAAAACAAAGTTGTGAATGACGGTTCGGCATTGTCAATAAACTCAATCCATTCTCATGATGAAGACAATGCTCAGGGACAAGGATACAACATTAAGGCTTGTTAATAAGTTAATAAAGCTTAATGGTTTTAATGATTTGCTAAGTTTGGCAGAGTTGACCAAATAGTGTATCTACGCGATAACACGGTTAGAAATCACCTATGTGAGTGTGAAGTGTAAGCCGCTTCAAAGAAGATGATTGTCAAAAGCCCATCTCTCTATACACTCATGAAACCAGGAGGTGTTCATGGCTAAAACGAACACAACCGTAAGAACCATAGATGGTAAAGGGTTAATTGTGTGACATATGGTTGTCTAGGTATACACCAAAGTTCGACGGTTCAAAGATATCGCATCTACCGATTGACCGAGTATATCCGACATATGTTCACTACGGAAAGTCCAAGGGGAAACCTACTTATCCAGATGCAATTAATTCTTGCTTGTAAAGTACACATACTTGTTCGTTTCTTTGTCTTCGAGTCATTCCCCATTCATGCGGGGGATTGTTGGAATTTAAAAAAGGTGTGAATGAAAAATGAAGAGTTGCGACTTTTATGAATAATTGTGACTTTTATGAAATGTTGTGACTTTGATGAAAAGTTGTGACTTTTATGAAAAGTTGCAATTTTTATGAAAAGTTGTGACTTTAATGGAAAGCTGTGACTTTTATGAAAGGTGACGACCATTCTGAAAGATTGTGACTTTTCCAAAGGTTTGTGACCTTTCCGGTAAGGCACAATAAGAACCTTTTCGCACCACCCTTTGTTTTCTATAAATTGAGGGATTTCCTCTCATTTTAAAATAGAATTTATGGACTTCTTCTTCAACTACTAAATCTAGTATTCTAAGTGTACTTTACTGCCGTTGAGTGGTTCGCTGACACCAGAGTTTTTGGTATCTATACTCTGGTGATTGAGATCATTTTACCATGGGAGGTCATATTCCAAATCAAACCTCGGATACTAGAGGGGAATAATTTCCTTAAGGGGACACTGTGAATTCAGTGGACTTGATCTTTTTCCTATTAAAAATTTTCTAGATTCTGGTAAGTGTTTACAAACTTTAGATTTGTGAATTGATTCAGTTCTTCTATTCTTTTGTTCTTCACTGGTTCATTAAACTTGGTAACTTCGTGTTTCTGCAAAGTTTGTTGGAATCAGTAAGATTCTTTAGACACATATTAACAACAATTCTTATCAAAGAAAAATATTTCGTATTTGTTTCTGATTCTAGTTTCGCTACTAGTTTTAATTTTCTAGTTGTGAAAATGTTCTTAAACTTTGTTGTCTTACAAAGTTTTCAAAGTTTGTTCTAAGTATGTTTGGAATATAGGATGAACAACATTAAGTCGGTCTATGTGTACATATTCAATAAGTTATGAATTGGATTCATTACATACATTTCATAAGTTGTTTTTGGAGCTTCTCCTTGTTGGTTCTTGAACCTCTATCCTCATCTAAAGCTCTAGGGTAAGAAATTAACTGTTATTCTTCAACCAAGCCTAGAATTCATTCAAGCCTCTCTTTGGATTATAGAGACAACCTTCCCTTTTGGTTAAAAATAACTTAATGATCAATATTTTTCTTGTTAGTCTATGATCATACCCCGACTCTCATACATTTGATGTTGTTAATATTCTAGCTATATCCTACGGGTAGGACTTATAAGACAACGATAAGAAGTCGTGAGTCCAAGTTTCTCCCATTTTGATTGATGTATTTGACAAGGAGGGAGTGTGTTGAATGGTCTGGTAGCTTCTAGTTAATGTGTTGGAGTCATTTAAGTGTAGTGTATCAAAATAAGCAATATGAATGATTGAATACTAAGAACACTAATTGTTTTGAATATCTTGTTCTATTAAAAGAATGGGAAGCATGGTTGAAGTCTATAGTTTTTTAAATACTTAATATTCATGACTGTGACATGAATGATGAATATATAATTGTTGTCGTAGTTGTAAATTGAATTTGGAGACCCATTATTATGGGCCCTGTAAGCTGGTCCTATATGTGTTTTCATTATAAGTAGTTGTGTACATGAGTTCCATGTTTCCATGTGAGTAGGTCAAAGAATTGATAACTTTCTATGCTTGTTGACATGATAATTTGTTAGTGCAGGCATTTTAATGTTATATTATTTTATTTTTTGAATTGCCACATATCACCCCACTTTTTGCAAAAACGAGTTTGGTGTAATGACTTGACCTACTATTTTTAAGTTTTATTTTAAAAGAAGAGTCGTCACCTAATGAATTAAAGGCGCGTTAGCGAATCAATCTAACTTAACTAATTTTAATGGATTAAGGTTAACGAAACTAGTGATTCGGGTAAGGTTCAAGTATTCAGAGAGGAAGATTTTAAGCATCCCTCAAGGTCCATAAATATGTATCTCATATATTTATGTGGGGGTTATAACATGTAGCAAATAAGGTTAATATTCATTCATTATAGTTATTAAACTACGAGATAGGATAAATATATATTTAGGCATTAAATACAAACACTAAGCATGAAAATAATAATAGAATCAGACACATAATTTACAAAAAAAATAAAATAAAAAGAAACATGTTTTATTTATTAAACTACCCCAAATTATAAGAGCAATAAAAAGGG
Source organism: Solanum habrochaites (assembly GCA_027704765.1). Taxonomy (NCBI): domain Eukaryota; kingdom Viridiplantae; phylum Streptophyta; class Magnoliopsida; order Solanales; family Solanaceae; genus Solanum; species Solanum habrochaites. The sequence continues at coordinate 46,347,972 of JAKWJA010002492.1, forward strand.
AAAAGAGGACAGGGATATCGTCAACTTCACTAACTTATACTTCTCATATCAGTGTTAGGCTTATTAATTGGGAGATAAATCAAAGTTTGTCATTTTTCTGCTAGAGTCGCCTTACATCATTTCCGACAAGCCCTGATATGACTACCCCTTACCTCCTTTCCATATTCATGACCAATGTCCTAAAAGGTGACTTGCGTCTTAACTTAATATCCAAGAGGCATTGGACTTCTATTACGATAGGTTTTTGACATAAACAACTTGTAAGTTAACACCTCTATTAGGTTTAACACCTCAGATTTGGAAAGAAAGAAAATATAGTTTTTGGGCTAGTGTCTTTGTCTACGGGTTCAATCTATGTACATCAGAAGCTTCTATGGGTCGTAGATTACAACAGTAGGAACTAGGGAAACTTTTTTTTTTGAAATTAAGTACAATACCCTTTTTACGGTTTACCAGGATGGTCCATCAACCTTTGTTAGTCGTAGATAGGTCTAGGTGCGTCCCAGACTTGGTGAAATCTTGTGGGTCAAAGTTGGTTACTACGAATGACACGTACTGAGTGTGGAAGACCTACAAATCATACATGAGATCCGTCAAAGACGGATGAATTTTAAGGTCCCAGTATCCTTTCTAAGGGTGAGACATACGGTCCGTAGAAGGACCCATTAATCATTGGTCCAACCCGTAGATTAAGTCGACAATTATTTTTAAAGGCTTTTTAATCTTTTTCCTTATCGATTAATGCCTAAACTATGTCATTTTGCCTTCTACCCTAATTTCCTATATAACATTTTTAAGTCTTTTCAACTCGTTCTCCAAAATATACCCTAACATTAATCAAAGTCATCCTCTCAAATTCTCTCAACAAAACTGAATAGATCTAAGCAATACAATTTAGAGTTGTCATGGAATGTATCGATTTATGTAAGCAATGAAAACGTTGGCAAAATTGTGTAAAGTAATTTTCTGAGCTACACAAGTGTAATTATCTCATCTTTTTAATACTTATTCATGCACAATAAAAACATACTCCTTCTATTTTAATTTGTTTATCCAATTTTCCTTTTTCGTCTAGTTTAATTAATTTTTTTGTCCTATAATTTTTTTTGTTTCTTTCAAAAAGAATATCTCTTCCTTGTTATTAACTCTTTTAATTTCAATATTACATGTGACATGTTTAATATCACAAGATTAAAGAATATTTTGATACATTTAACACCACAATATTTAAAAGACTTTTTTACTTTCATAAATTCTGCAACAAGTCAAAATAGGACAAACAAATTAAAACACAAAGACTATTATTTAAGCATGAATCACTATAATTGATAATCAAACAACAAAAAAACTAAATGTGGTGCAGCATTCAATGGTTAAATTTGTTCAATTAGAAGATTGAAGAAATTAGATGAAATTTACTCTTAAGCTTAAATTTGATAGTGGCTATTATATAAAAAATTCCTTTAACTACCTTTGATTTATTTTCTGTTTAAGTCCCTATTGGTTCGGATCTACTAAAGTTGAAATTATTTTCAAACTTCATTTGTGGTAATGCTGAAAATTTTGCTTAAAGACAGTTTTAAGTGTGATTAGTGAGAGTAATTAAGAATTGTGCTCCTTTAATAGACTATACAAGAATACACTTCTTTTACATAGTCATTTTTCACTTATTTTTAGTATTTTACAAATTTTTAGTTAAAACAGAGAAATAAAAGAAAATAAATATTTTAGTCCTATCATGCCATAAATAAATTCAAGTAACAAGCATATTATGGAAGATGTCAACCATGTAAGATGCTTAAAGTTTCTACAAGCGTTGTTCATATTATATATATCAAGTTTTAAATTTTCATCATGTGAAATCAAGAATACACACATTATTGATGATTCTAGGCAAATAATATTAATAGAGAGATTTGGTTTTGCACCTGATGGACATGTAACCATTTCCCTAGATCATGTTTATTGGAGATCAGATGAACCAGCTGCAAAACTATATCCTTCTTCCATGGGATTTTGCCTTGTTAGAGATGTATCATTTCCGCGACTCTTGAATGAGTCTATTTATACAGAAAACTTTTGTGTTTTATCTAGTAAGTATGTTAATCTTGTGTTTAGATTTGACAAGCTTGGCCCTGATTCATCCTACAACATATCAACCACAATCGACGAGCCTGATGAGTATAATTTGATATTTGGGAATTGTCAAAAGGAATTTCTAGTGACAATGAATGTGCATACTGAAATATACAATGTGAATGATAATGGAGAGAAAGACTTTCTCCCTGCTGGTCAGACTCCATTGCCTAAATTATATTTCCTTTTATTTGTTGTATATATTGTATTTTTGGGTATATGGGGATTTGTTTGTGTTAAACAGACAAAAAACATTCACAAGATTCATTTGATCATGGCTATGTTGTTGGTTTTCAAGGCGTTGAAATTGATATGCGCTGCAGAAGACAAGATGTACATTAGAAATACAGGGAAGGATCATGGTTGGGATGTGGCATTTTATATTTTTGGATTTTTGAAAGGTGTAACACTTTTCACTGTTATTGTTCTTATTGGAACTGGTTGGTCATTCTTGAAACCTTACCTTCATGACCGCGAAAAAAAGGTTTTAATGTTTGTGATCCCTTTACAAGTGATTGAAAATATAGCTTCGATTGTGATAAGTGAAGGTGGACCCGTTGAGAAGCATTGGTTAGTATGGAATGAGTTGTTTTTGTTAATAGATGTTATGTGTTGTTGTATTGTACTTGTCCCAATTCTGTGGTCTATTAAAAGCCTTAGGTTGGCATCAAAGAATGATGGAAAAGCAGCTGAAAATCTCAAAAAGTTAACACTTTTTAGGCATTTTTATGTTGTTTTGATTGTGTTCTTGTATTTCACTAGATTTGGAATTGCTATGATTGAAAGTGTAGTAACTTATATGCATGAATGGGTTACTGTCGTTGCTGCTGAAGGTGCAAGCTTGATGTTCTATATGTTTATATTCTATAATTTTAAGCCCATTGGGAAAAATCCATATTTGGCTATTCACAAAGATGACGATGATGAAGAAGGAGAAGAAGAATATGAAGATGAAGACGAAGACGAAGACGAAGACGAACACGCTAATGATGATGATGAGATTGCATAAGAATTTGTCCATTAAAGTGCAAGTCTCTTTGGCAAAATAGGTAAACCTTCCCTCACGTAAAATTGTACAATTGTTATAAACATATTTGTATTATAGTGAATGTCGAATTATGTGGAGTCTTTTTAGGATATGGTTAGAAATTTTACTTGGGGACCAAGTTAGGTTTCCCATATAAATAAAGGGGTTTTCCTTTATTGTAAATAAGATCCATGAATCGTGAATATACTTCAAGATAAATAAGAAGTCTTTTCTCTTCTCCCTACTATATTCATCTTCTTGTTTATATAGTTTCGTAACACGTTATCAGTACGACTGTTCTAAACATAAAGAATTATGGAGTGCTTCATTATATTAACAAGTACGAGAACAGAGCTTTGACTCCAACTCCAATATAACTTGAAAACAACTAGAGAATGTGGCAAATTATTGGCAAAAAGATAGATATGACTAATAAAGGTAAATTTGGTCATAAAAGGTACATGTTTTGTTCGACTACATTTGAGAAAAGACATAAAGTTATCACTGAAGTTGTGTCGAATTTTCAAAAAGATACCTTAACTTTGTGGGTGTCTTATTTCCCCGCTGTACAATTTAAGAGTGTTATAAATATCACATTTTTTACCCAACCTCAATCGCAAGAAAAGAGGTGCAATCACGCACCAATAGTTATTCACGTATTAAGTTCTTTTAATTTTAAATTTTAAATTTTAAATTTCATTTTCATTTTATTATTTTTTATTTTTATTAACTTTATTTTTATTTTTTTCCCCTCTTTCTTCTTAAATCTTCATTACTCAAATCTTTGTTCTTTGTTGTAAATCCTCCAAAAGTAGCAGGCATAATCACCTTCAATGTAGCCTCCTCCATGATGCTTCCATGTTACAACACTATTTTCGCCATAAAAAAATCACTAAATAATTCTCTAATCAATGGACATTTTTTTTTTGTTATTATTATAAAAAAACGATAAAAGAAGAAAAAGAAACAAAGAAATGCAAGAGACAAGAAAAAAAGTGATAAAAATGGATGAAGTAAATGGATCTTCTAAGTTGAAGAAAAGGTAATTGAATTTTTAAATTTGGATGAAGAAGATAATGAGGAAGATGATGTAAATTAATTAAATAATCAATATTAAAGAAATATAATGACAGCTGACACTTTATAGCTGGTTATGACAGTGAAAAAATTGGGTCACGCGCTCCATTTGCGTGATAACAACCCAGATGAGAAAATGGGTCAAAATGGTTCATTTACAAAGCGATTAAATAGTTCCATGGGGTGATAGGACACTTTCAAAGTTAAGGTGTCTTTATGCAAATACGGGACAACTTTAGGGATGACTTTATGTCTTTTCTCACTACATTTATTATTGTAATGTTGACTATATGTATTTTATATATGACCTCTTGTAACTAAATTTGTTAGCAATTAGAAGTGGTGATATTTTTAAAGGTTCAATGATGAATCTTAATGTATTTTTTTGGGCAAGGTAGGGATGGAAGTGGAATCGGCACTGCCCGAAATTCGGTCCGTCCGTCCCGGTCTGTTATCGGTCTGGTTCCGTTTCGGTTAGTCCCGGTATGTACCGGTAATGAAGGGGTCCGGGAAGGTAACGGGACGGAAACAGGACTTTACCGGTTAGTCCTAGTTCGATAAATCCCGGTTTCGGTCCCGGTCCGATTTAATTAAAATCTTTTTTTTTATTTTTTTTATTTTAAAAATGTTACCGTTGAGAGCCGCTGGGTAACGACTAGTGGTCCCACAAACTGCTCTTTACCTTTTTTACACCACATTACCCCCCTACTCCCCTAAATTTTTTTTATACCTCAAAGTTTTAAAAAATACATTTTAACCCTTTTTTTACCTATAAATATCCTAAACTTTCATTCTTTTTAATCACAAATTCACAAAATCATCTTCTATTCTCTCAACTCTCTACTCTCTACTTCTCTACTCTCTAATCTCTTAAAATTGTTGAAATTTCGGTTTTGGTCTTTTGAAATTAGATTTGGAGCTTCAAAATTCAACTTTCAACTTTTCACTTTCAGCGGTCATAAACGTCTATTTTTTTAAGTAGACATTCGGTACATTCGTTCCAACTTATAATTTACATCTCATTTATGTTGCAATAATAATTAATTTATTTTGTGATTAATTATTTATTTGCATTATATTTTCGTATTATATATAATATACTTACATTTAATATTTGAATATGGATTTCGATAAATACTGTTCAAAAAGGAAAAGGTAAAAAGAGTGCACTTGATCGTGTTCAGAGTATGTTTAACTTTACATCCTCCGAAATTAAAAAAATCGGTAGTTCTTCTAGATGTAAAACTAAAAAATCTACTATAGTAAGAATGAAAATGGAGTATTATACACATGTTAATGATACCGTTTTTAATATTGATAGTAATTCTGGATTAGATCATTATCATGAACATTTACAAAGTTCGGTTTGGTAATTTTAATGAGGATTTTCCTCAAGATGATAAACATGACAATGATATTGATGATTATATTGATACGCTTAATTTTGATGATGATGATGATGAAACTGAACCACCTATGGCTACTAGCACTCCCAGTCCCGCTCCCTTTCGTTGTCCTACTCCCGTCCCCCCGTTCATCCTAGGCCTAAGTTAGAACTAGCTAAAAAAATCACTTTTGTGGCAATTTAAGACACAAAATGAAGATAAAAACAAGCTATTTGTAATAAATGTAAGCATAGATTGAATCATAAAAATGTTGTAAAACAAGGTGGGACGGGACATTTGAGTAATCATTTAATGTCATGTTGTTAAAATGAGTTTTTGCATGCAAAAGCGGTAGCCGAAGCTAAAAAGAATGGTACCCCCCCTTCCTGAAACTGTAGGAGTAGGCAACTCTAACATGATCCAAACACAATTAAATCCTTCTAATGTTTCTGGCTCTAGTTTACCACAGTCATATAGTAGAGAAAAAGATCTTGAAGAATTAGCTAAAATGATTGTTGTTATGGGTTCACCATTTAGTTTTGATGAAATTTGGAATTAATACATTATATTCAAATTGTGTATAATCCACATTTTAAAGGTTTTACTAGAAATATAATTAAAAAGGCTGTATTGATTATCCAGCACAACATTTTCAATATCTTCGTTGTTTATTTTATTATAATAATTATAAAATAGCTATTACTTCTGATATAGGCCGTAGTATAAATAGTAATGATTATTTGATTGTTACTGCACATTGGATTGATGAAAATTGGAGTATACATAAAAGAATTTTAGGTTATAAATGTTGTCAGATGCAAAAAATCGATTGTTATATAGCTCAAACAATTTTAGATATTTATAAAGTTATGAAATATGTGATAAAATAAGTAGCATCACCTTAGATATTGCTGCAAATAATACAATTGCTAAAACCTTTTCTTTGCCCTATTTATGGTTATGATTATCATATTAGGTGTGCTGCACACATATATAATTTGATTGTTAGAGATAGTATACAAATGTTTGATAACAGTTGCAGGAAGGTTGAAAATGCATGTCATATTATATTTAAATGTCAAGTTAAGTCTAGGCATAGAGATTTTCACAATCGTTATTTTGAATATAATCTTCCACGTAGAAAAATTTCAAAAACAGTGTCAACTAGATGAAATTCTTTATATGAAATGCTTGTAGTCGCTTATGAATATAGAAAACCCTTACAAATGGTTTGAAATGCTCATAATTCAGATATGTCATATAGACTCGATGATAGTGATTGACATGACATACATGAACTCATAGATTTCCTAAAAGTTTTTTACTTAACTACCAAAAGAATATCTGCACTTTATTATCCATCAATTTGCACTGTTTTACCTGATATTTGTATGATTTCTTCTAAATTTTATAAATTTAAAAATAAACCAAGATTTGAAGAAACTATTAACAAAATGATTGAAAAATTTTAAGAATATTTTATTTCTATTCCTCAAATTTATTTAACCGCTTGTTTGTTAAACCCTCATTACAAAGATGTAGGTGCATCTAAGATGGTTGATAAAATATATTTTAACTTTGATATTGATAGTGAAAAAGATGAAATTCCTAATTGTCAAAAAGTTAAAGATAGCATAAAACTGAAGCTAGAAAATTGTATGACTTATGTAATTCTAGTATAAATTTATCAAGTGATCAAGAACCTGAAAGTTCTAGGAGTAGATTTAATGAAGATAATATTGATGTTATTTAGATAGAATCTTGAACTTTCTCACAATAATAGTAATGATTTTGATGCATATGTTAATCAAAATACAGAACCTACTGACGATGTTCTAGCATGGTGGGAAAATCGCGGCAAAGTATTTCCAAAACTTCAACGGATAGATCGAGATGTATTAGCTATTCAAGCATCTTCAGTAGCTTGGAAGGCGTTTTTAGTGCAACAATGTTTCAAATTGGAGAGCATAGACATTCACTAGAAGCAGATAGCTTGGAGATATCAGTATTATTTAGAGATTGAATTAATGCCGAGAGAAGAAATTTGCGTCGTGAACCACTGCCGACCGAATTTGAAAGTAACGTTGATGAAATAATGCAATATTATAGTGACGACGACATTGAAGGAATGGAGGATTTATCTATTCAACCAATTCCCGATTATGTTACTATCGAAATGTTAAATGATTTAAAAAAGGATCTCTCTCGTAGCACCAACTATTAATTAAGCGTTGGAAAGTATAATTAAACTAAAAATATAAAATTTTAAATTTATATAAATTTTAAATTTATATAAATTTTAAATTATATATTTATAATTTTAAAGTTTGAATTTTACAAACTTTCAAACTTTAAACTTTAAAGTTTTACAAACTTTAGAACTTTGAAGTTTATAAAGTATAAATAATTAACTTTAAAAATTTGGAAAGTATAATTTTTTGTATTTAAAACAATAATTTTTGGTTTTTTAATTTTTAATTGATTTTAATATTTTCTTTTGTAAAATTAAGCTCGCCCAGTCCCGGAATTCAGTCCGGTTTCATATCGGTTCCGTGGCGGACCGGGACGGGAACAGACAAAAATACCGGAACTACTGGTACCTGTCTGTCCCAATCCTAGTACGGTTCCGTGTGGTGGTTTTCGGTTAAGTGCCGATTCTGATTACTATCGGTTCGACAGTCCCAGTTCTGGACCCGCTGCCACTCTTAGGGTAAGGCGATGGATCTATGTCCAATCGCATCAAAAGGATAAGACGATGGATTTACATCTAATCGCATGAAGAGTGTAAGACATTGGGTTAAAGACCCAGTGTGCCATGATGATAAGATATTGCATTCAAGTCCCATCGATTTATGGCCTAAGACATTTCTATATGGATAAGATATTGAATTTGAGTCTTAACGCGCCATATTGATGATATAATAATAACTAAAGAAAAACCAATATGTTCTTGATGAGAAGTCAGAAATTTACTGGATTTACTCCAGTACTTAAAATGGATGTGGTAGTAGTGCATAATATGTCTGGAAGAAGACAAGTGATTGAATAATGCATATAAAAATAGAACATGGTACAAACTTTATCATAATTTTATATGCTCACATATTTGTATTCCATTCATGAAGAATGAAAACATTTGATAAATGCTAAAAATATAGATCCATTCTATGAAGGGAATAAGGTGTAATTCACCATGCTAAGCGTGGGAAAAATTGCGATCTTTGGTCAATAATGTAGTATCACCAAGAATGTCTCTAAGCACATGTATTATAGAAAAGTTTCCTACTTTATCTTTAGACTTGTATTGAACAAGAATTAGTGCGATTGAAACACATTTTATGGTAAAAAGAAGTTAACTAATTCTAATACTTTCTTAATTTGATATGATTGTCTGGGGTATTATTAGTCTATACTTTTTAGAAAAATTAAAATGGACATCCATTGAACAACCTAAAAATGCATTTAAATGAGATAGAATGAAGGATATTTCGTCAAAGTTCCTCTACATTCACGAGCTCCCAAAAATGACGATATCAACATGAAACATGTTTGTTCAAGTAATAATATAGTTGATTTATATACCAAGTCTCCAACTACAACTTTCAACAAGATAAAGCACAAGATTAGAAAACGAAGATTCTAGAATTGATGTTATCATTAGGAAGAGTTAAATACACAGTGTACTCGTTTTTCCTCACAAGGTTTTGTCCCATTGGATTTTCCTTGTAAGGTTTTTAATGAGGCATCTATAATGCGTATTGTTAGATATGTGCACTCTTTTTCCTTCACTAGATTTTTTCCCACTGGGTTTCATATAGTAAGGTTTTACGAGATTCCTTTTATGATATGGTTAGGAATTCTACTTGGGGACCAAGTTAGGTTTCCTCTATAAATAAAGAGTTTTGTCTTTATTGTAAATAAGATCCATAATTCTAAATATACTTCAAGATGAATAAGAAGTCTTTTCTCTTCTCCCTATTTTATTCATCTTCTTGTTTATATAGTTTCATAACAACAATGAATTTTTATTTCATATTTATTTGTAGTTTTTTTGGACACCTATTAATGTTTGTAGAATATGCAATTCTTCTAGTATGTCAAGTTCTTATAGAAAAAATTATTTCCGTGTTGTGATGCACTTTCAGACACAAAAATTACGTACAACAACATGTGCAGAGTAAAGATATAAAAAGCTAGTTAATTAAAAAACAATTGAGTTATTGTGTTATTTTTCTTAAATGAAGGATTTTCATTTGGTTAGCTAATATTTATGTTGCTTGGATTTAACTTGATTTCGACAATTCCTTATGGAGTGGAAAAACTAAGTGTCTGTGTAAAAAGTCACTTTGTAATTGAAATTGGTGTAATTATTATGACCGTAATTATACAACTTATAATTACATGGTAATTAGTATAACATTTACATTAACCTATTTATTTTTCATAGTGTAATTACAAGCATACTACTTGGCTACCCATATAAAATTACATAGTTAGGTTTGAATTTTTACCGAGACACTAGAAAATCTCAAATCGTTTGATCATCTTAACTTCTCACACAATGCTTTGCCTGGAAGAATTCCAAAGCCCCTTGAGAATTTCACTCAAATTGAGTACTTAGATTTCTCAACTAAAAAGTTTAAGAATTCAAATGGTCTCGTGAGTATACCATTCTTATTTTCTTCTCTATCATCACGACGAAGGCAAATGGACTGACAATAAAAAGTTATAAGAAGTTCTTCTTCATCCCTCTTTAATATTTCTTTCCATTTTGTAATGACATGTCATGCCCCAAAGCTATCCCCTGGACGTGGACACGGGACCTAGGATCACGAGTTACCCCAAGCTAATGCTGAGCTGACATATCATAAGCATACTAAAAAATCACTGAATACTATATAATATACGGAAATTTAAATCATGATAAAACTGAAAATGATGGAATATACCCAATACTATCTAAATATATATAAAACTGAGAAGAGTTAAGATACTGAAACGGAACTCAATCACTAAAAGCGAACTTCTCTATGTCTAAAATACGCCTCGTATTAACTAGAGATGTTGGGACATGCCCCATCTAAATCTAACAAAGACTGAAACTTAAGACTAAAAGTAGAAAAATAATCATGTCAATCGTCCTCGAAGAATGAGGAATCATCATTGATGCTGCTTAATTGGAGATTGGGAACCGTTCTATGCATGACCTCATAGTTGAGGACTTGAACCTACATCACGAGAAGATGTAGCGCAGAGTATGTGTCAGTACTTGAAAGACACTGAGCATGCATGATTAAATAAAGCTGAATAAAACATAACTGAACAAAGCATATAACTGAGCAAAGATATAAGATGAGCCTGATACTATACTGAAAATACTGAATATGAACAAGTTGAGTGCAATGACCAAGTTTATACTTGTTGAAGCTGAATACTAAACTATAATAATAACTTGGTCAATGTACTATGATCTGACTATGGGAGCTACTAAAACCGACATAAAAATACATGATCTAAATGTGGAGTCCAATGTGTACGCCCTATCGAGATGATCCAATATATCCTATCAGGGATATAGAGGCATGACTGACGTTATCACTAAATTGGTTTCACAGGCGGGACTTACACTCTAAGGGGGCACGTAGTTTTGGGACTTGAGGGTGACTAACCTTAGTCCACTCGGTATTAAGCCTACTCCCAATTGATCATATAATTAACACATTATGAATGAATTTCTGTAATACTCGATAGATCAAAATACTGACATGCTAACTAAAATACAATATTAATTTCTGATAATCAAACATTCGATAACTGAAACATGTACATCTATTTATCATTCCTAGATAATGTAATTCATGAAATAAAAGAACTATATAACTAGGGTTCTCAGTTTATGCAAGATTCTATGCAAGTTGTTGAAATTCTAAAAACCCGAGGTCTAGATAATATAGAAGGAATCAAGATTCTAACTGAATCCTAGGGACCTAGTGGGTGAAAGGAACCCACTAGTGAAATACCACATAACTTTTGTAACAAATTTAACAGAGAAATATTTCAAATTTGGGGTTGGAGTTGACAAAATCTTGTTGCGTTCTTTGACTAGGGAAGCTCAATTTTTCCTCTTTTTTTAATCAAAGATCAATTATTTCTTTTGGTGAATTATTGATTACGTTAGGTTCTAGTTTAGTTTGTAGGCTAAAACTGATCAAAAAAATGTAATTTAGGGGTCCAACACATAATAAAATGACCAAACCACCCTGACTTAAACGTTTTTGGGCTACCCAACAGACTAGACTGACATACCATGAATGGATCGACGGTCCGTTCTGGTCAATCGCCGTTTGGCTTCAGAGATGGTATTTTGAGGCCTCGATTGACGGACCAGTACCACAGTCCGTGGTCTAACCTACGATCCTTGGATCCGTTAGTGGATCTTGCCTTAGCATATTTTTTCTATTTTTTATTGGGAGGGCTGGAGGTGTCCATCCATGGATCACCACCCATAGTCCGTGGTTGGCGCCCGTCGGTGGCCCCTGCAACTTCTGATATTTGCAATTTGGTCTGTATAGGATGAGAGATTTTAGATTATCTCCCCCTGGGAACATTCTTATTCAAATGAAGAATAAACTAGCTGAATTTGGAGTGTAAGAGCTGCAAACCCTACCACTAAACACTGGAAACTGAAACTGACTTAACTAAGTTCAAGAATATGCAAAATACGTTGAAAACACATGAATGTCTGAGAAGTTGGGTAGGAACTATTACCTCAAGATTGAATAGAATCGGAAGGAAGAGATGAGTATATTTGGCCTTCATTGCTGCTTCTACTTCTCAAGTATCTCTCTCTATAGACTGACTCCTTAACAAAACCTTAACTTAAGTGGCTTTTTGTTTCTAAACCTTCAAACCTGACGATCAAGAATCTAATCCGGCACATCCTCATAAGTGAGAATATCCTTCACAACCACACTTTCCAATGGTACTATAGATGATGGATCACCCACACATTTCATTGACAATGAAATGTGAAAGACCGGATGCATTGCTGCTAGTTTTGCAGGAAACTCTAACTCATAAGTCCCTTTACCAACTCTTTTAAAGATCTTGTAAGGGCCTGTATATCTAAGGATGAGATTCCCATTCTTTTCAAATCTCATTGCCCCCTTCATCAATGACACTTTCGGGAAAACCCAATCATCAACTTGGAACTCCAAGTCCAATCTCATTACATCTGCATAGGATTTTTAGTGACTCTGGGTTGTCTTGAGTATTTCTCTATTGAGGTGAAATTTTTCCATAGCATCATGAACCGAGTATGGTGATATCAAGGAGACTTTACCCACTCCAAACCAACCGATTAGAGAACTACACCTATGCCTATATAATGCGTCATAAGGGTCCATCTAAATGCATGAATGATAGTCATTAATATAGGTGAACTCTATAAGAAGAAGGTGATCATACCAACTACCCTTGAAATCGATCCTACAAGCTCTCAACATGTCTTCTAAGGTATGAATTGCACGATATGCGTGAACATCCTTATGTGAATGAATTGTTGTGGTAAGATTAACCTTAGTACCAAGACCATTTTGAAATGAATACAAAAAATGAGAGGTAAACTGAGGACTTATATGTGAGATGATAGACAAGGGAACTCCATGCAAATGACTATCTCACTAATGTAAAACTTGGCGTAGTCCTCCGCTGAATCTTTAGTCTTAACGGACAAAAAACGTGTATACTTTGTAACTCTATCAACTATAACCCAAATGGAGTCATGTTGTCTACGAGTACGAGTTAAACCTGCAATGAAGTCAATATTGATCACTTCCCACTTTCAAGTAGGAATGTTGATCTCTTGAGTCATACCTTCTAAGTTTGCTGTTCTGCCTTCACTTTCTAGCAATTAGGGAACTTAGCCACAAATTTGCTATATCACTCTTCATGCCATTCACCAAAAGACCTCACACAGATCACAGTACATCTTAGTGGCACCTGGATGAATTAAATTTGGAGTTATAGGCTTCTGCAGGAATGTGTTATCTCAACTCACCCCTCTTGGGAACACAAAATCGACCCTGATAGCGAAGCATACCATCTCTCCCTTGAGAGAAAACCTCAACTCTCCACAAATGGACTGCACCCTTTAGTTGAAACAATATCATATTAATGTCTTCATTTTCCTTAACCTTTGCTACAAAAGAAGATTCCGACCATCATCTGATATGATCATAAGGCAAACTCTCAAGAGAGCAAGCCTGCGAACATCTTTTGCTAGTTCCTTTATTTTTTCCTCAGCATGCACTACACTACTGATAGTTAATATACTAAGAGAATCTTCTACTACATTGACTTTACCAGGATGGTAATGCACACTTGTAACATATTCCTTGAGGAACTCAATCCATCTTCTCTGATAAAGATTCAACTCTTTTTGGGTAAACACATACTAAAGGCTCTTATGGTCCGTGAATACATACGTGAACACTATACAAGTAACATCTCCGAATCTTAAATGGAAACACCACAACTGGAAGCTCGAGGTCATGAGTTGGATAATTCTTCTCATACACCTTAAGTTTTCTAGATGCATAAGATATGACCTTACTTCGATGCATCAAAACATAACTTACACCGACTCTCGATGCATCACAATAGATAACATAACCGTCTGAACTCTCTTGTAGAGTCAAAACAAGAGTTGCAGTCAACCTAGTTTGCAAAAAATTTCTCACAATCATCTAACCACTTAAACTTAGACTTTTTAGTCAACTTAGTCAATGGAGAGGCTATGGATGAAAATTCTTCCACAAACCTTCTGTAATAGCCAACCAAACACAAGAAACTTTTGATATCTGTAAGAGAGGTAGATCTAGGCTATTGTTTGAGTTCTTCTATTTTCTGAGAATCCACTCGAATCCCTTCACTATATAGAATATGCCCAAGAAAAGGAACAAATTGCAACCAAAACTCACATTTGCTAAATTTTTAGTAAATAATAGGCGATCTTTGAGAGTTTTCAGGAAAACCCTCAAATGAGTCACATGTTCTTCCTCATTCCTAGAGTAAATGGGGATATCATTGATAAAGAAAATAAATAACAAGTTCAAATACTGCTTGAACAGTCTGTACATTAATCCATGAAAATTTTAAGAGTATTGCTTAGTCCAAATGACATAACTACAAATTCATTATGACCATACCAAAATTTTGAATGTTTCAAGATGACACTACCTCTTTCTCTGAGCTGACGATAAGTAGGCTACAAATGATGCTGGCAAAATATGTCCGATGTCACAAGAGAAATGTGTGAAGGCTACATAGGATGATAACAGGCCACATCTGACGTCGACTGACTGATGCACATAGGCCTTAGCCAATATAGCCCAGTCGATTCGTATACACGACAAGTGATGCGTGCATGCTAGATATGAGATTTATCTTTGAGAAATAACTTCTACCCTGAAGTTGGTCAAACAAGTAATAAATCCTAGGGATAGGATACGTATTCTTGATTGTGACTTTGTTCAACTTCCTATAGTCAATGCATATTTTAATAACCATCATTTTTTTCATGAAAAAAACTGGAGCACCCCATGGGAAATGATAAGTCTGATGAAACCCTTATCTAGAAGGTCTTTCAATTTCTTAAGCTTAGTTGGAACCATTCCATAAGGAGAAACAGAAATGGGCTGGGTATCTGGAAGGAGATCAATTCTAAAATCTTATCGAAAAACTTTTGGAAACTCATTAAATACTGGGACTGAATCAAGAGTTGGGGTTTTGAAGCTTGAATATTTAACCGGAAAAAGATGATAGATACAACCCTTAGATATCATCTTTCTAGACTTAAGGTAATAAATGAATCAACCCATAAGTGCTAAGCTACTACCCTTCCATTCTAAAATTGGTTTTGTATGGAAACTAAAAATGAACAATCCTAGTTCTACGAGTAACTAATGCATAACATGAATGTAACATTGAAGGATACTAAAAATGAACAATCCTAGTTCTATCCATAACTGGGTCACCGACTGGAGTAGAGACTTAGAAGGATACTGAGAGAGTTTCTGGAATAACATTGAAGTTGAATGCTAAATAAGGAATTATAAAGGATAGAGTAGCCCTTGGATCTAATAAAGCATAAACATTTAAGTTAAAGACCCGTAATTTATTAATAACCTCATTCTAAAGTCTCAAATTGGTTACGACCTTATTTCTTAATGAATTTATTGATGAGTTACCCGGTTGAGTCGAGCGACCTGTTGGTGCTACTGATGTTGTAGACTGAGCCCTACCATTATTGAATCCTTGACCCTGTTTAGAAAAATTATAATCTCTCAACTTGTGACTAGATTGAACACACCCAAAGCATCCTTTCTTTTCTGCAAGGCACTCACCCGGATGGTTCTTACCATACTTTGTACAAATTGGATAGGTTCTGGTGCATGAAAATTCCCCCGAAACTTAGAGTCTGATGCCCTACTTTTATGATCCTGTCGGAACCTAGAATATTGAACACTAGCTGATGTAGGTGCTAACACTGCGAGCAATTTCGGCCACCCAATTTCTATTGAGAATACTCATACTTGCCCATCCTAGCCTTCTTATTTTCCTTAACATGTTTCCTAAGATTATCTTCCTCAATCTGGTGATTATGAGTCATGAGCCTAGAGATGTTCATATTTTCCAGCAACATAACATTCCTATACTCTGTTTTTAGTAAGTCGGATAGCCTATATAGAAACTAGTTCATTTGAGCCTTAGAATCTGTAATCATGTGAGGAGGTATACTTGGAGAGTTGGGTGAACTTTAGTCCGTATTCTTGGGACGATATTCTACCTTTCTCAAATTCATGAACTCCTGATCTTTTTTATCCTTGAACTCTCTTGGGAAGATCCTGTCTAGAAATGTCTCACTATAACACTCCCAACTTAGTTGGTTTTACTGTCTTATAAAGTTTTTTATACATTGCATATATATTATTGCTTTATATTGACTCATCCAAAGTTGACTATCCAGAGTCAAGTATCATATCTTTGAGTTGAGTATCTAATCTCTAACTTGAGTATCTTATCCTTGAGTATTCTGAGTTGAGTAAGTTGAGTAGTTTTGAGTATTCCTTGTGTTTCATGTTTGATAAGAAGTAAGTACGTTTCCATTTTATAAAGTAAAAATCTTATGTTATGCTTTAGAATTCCCCTTACATGGTCGTACATTCCATGTACTGAGCCATTTGGCATGTATCTTTTCATGATGAAGACACATGCATTCAGGATCATCAACAAGATCTTCGTTGATACATTCGAGAGTTTGAGTTAGCTATGGTGAACCTCCTTGCTTCATGGAGTACTTCATTTATTTTTCAGCTTAGTAAGGATGTTGTGGGTCTTGTCCCGACTTCCATAACTATCAATTAGAGGCTTCATAGATGGTCAATATAGTTAAGGAATCTGTATTAATCGTTTATTTTATAAAATGTTTTAAAGACTTATGTTGCCTATTTTATAACGAATTGAATATATTATACTATTTAGAGTTTTCTTTTGAGTTACAGTTTTTCATTTCAGTTTCATGAATTTTATTCCGTTTTAAGCTTTTGCATTGTTAAGTTAGTATTCTGCTTATAGTCAACAAGGATGAAGGTTCTCTTAGGGACCATCAATGGTTCTTGAGTGCTGGCCACATCCAGGGTGTTGACTCGGGTCATGACAAATTTGGTATCAGAGTACAAAGTTCAAGTGTCCTGGGTGTATATAAAGCCGTGTCAAGTTGGATCTTGTTTATGTTTAAGAAAAATTGTCCTTCTTTCGTACTCTTAATCATGTAATACTTCTAAGTCATAGAGATTTATCTGAACTCATGTATTCTCATATTCATTTGACTACCATTATTGTAGAGGTGGTTGAAAAGTAAAGTTTAAAAAATCCTTATGAATGAGTCGTTCTTAGCAAGAGTCTTGAGAAAGTTATGTGACTCCAAAGAGGCTTGAGAGAAGCCCAAGACTAAGTTAAGTGTTCAGTTTCAGAGGAATGCACCCATATTCATTTTTAATCTTGCATTTGAGTAAAAAGTGAGTTTTACTCTTCCCTTTAACCCTTGTTTCAACTGAGCTTCTTTTAAAGAATTATTCTTAGAGATTGGGTAGTACTTTTACCCAAAAAGGTAGCATGAGTTCTGAGATCATGATTAGTAGAAGAGAAAGAGACCAGAGTTTGAGGAAAGTATGCAGAGGTTTAGTAATCACAAAAAGGGAAATATGTTTTGAATATCTATATTATTATAGTCATGCACCAAGTAAGTTATTAAAGAAAAGTTTTCCCTTATGGGTAGACTAAGAAGTGAAGATTCCATCATAGGGGTACGTTGTGTTGTAGCTAGAAAGGATTTGGTGATTAAGTTTTATTGTGTAGGAAATGACAAGTGTAAGTGGTGAATAAAAGAGAAAGAGTATTCATGAGGTTATAGATCTAAGCTAGGGTTATGATATTGACGGAGAGCTATAATATTCCAAGTGTTATATAACTAATTAGGCATTGATGAATAGTGAATGAGTGAATATTACTCAACTTCTGAAGTGGAATTTGATGGTTATTCAAGTATGCAGACTAAGAGGTAAGGATTGACTAATTTTCATGAGGTCCTAGTAGTATTGAGGTATATTATAGTAAGCGAGCAATCATATTGATATCCATGTTTAGTAATAAACATTAATCTTAAATTTGAGATGAGTGTCATGATACAAAAGAATGGGTAAAATACTGTGATGGTTGTTGCAATGAACGTGAGTAGTAGAGACCATAACCTTGTAAACAGAGCATTGAAGTGTGACTAAGTCACAAGTGTAAAATAATCATTAAGATAATGCACACCAGCTAGAGATGTGGAATACGTCCATAGTTTTCACGTGTTAGCTTTAGACCTATGAGGGAGATGATAAGATGAGAAAGCAATTTAAGTGTTGAGAATGAGATAGTAATGAGTTCCAAAGAGTTTGAGGGATGTCTTTTTAAAGTTACTTTCATTAATGAAGTTTTTAGAGTACTAATCTTCAATTGATGTTGTTAAACAGTAGGGAATTCTTGATATGAGCCTGAGGTTGATTAAATGTGGTGGTAAGGATTCATATTCTTGGGATGAGATTTCCTATAGAGTGATACGGAAGCCGAACTTAATGATTTGGGTTAAGCTTGAATGTAGAAAGAGCATACCATTAGAAGCATACCTTAGTAAGAGTAACCCATTCCATAGCCGGTCCAGCCATTATTCGAGGACAAATGATCCCAAGGGGGAGATAATGTAACACCCCAAATAATTTTTGAGCTAAGACTCGAACCTTTCTTCGTAGTGAGTGAGATTTTACAAAATAATTAAAAATTTCTTAAATGTAAAGATTAGGTCACTAGATGTAGCACCCTAAGTTCTAAAAAGAATTAAATTGGAAATGACAAAAATCTGAAATTCGGAGAGTTAAGATAAGAATGAGTTTTGAGTTAAATTGAAATCACCATAACTCTTAGAAAAGGACGATTTACGTGTTATACAAGATACCATAGGAATGATATTTAAATTATCTTTCCAACGCCACCGAGTAAGTTTAGAGTTCGGATGATTGAGATATGACCTTTTAAAGTTAGGCTGTCCAGTTAAGGAAAGTAAGCTGAAAATGGTGAGAGGTATTTTGGTATTTTGTTTACCCAGTCAGATTTAATTCATTATTAGTAATATTTTATGGGTCAAATCCTTTTAGGTTAATTTTTATAATCCTAATATATGTCTATGGTTTTAGTTGAGAGTACAAGAAGTGACAAGAAAAGAAAAGAAGAGAAAAAATGGAGAAAAGAGGAGAAGATTAAGCATTCCTCGAGTTTCTTGCATCTTTTTGCGGAAGTTCACCATGGGTTTTATCAGTAAGAGGTATGTAAGCTTCCATAGTGTTGGTTTTTTTAACCAACATGCCAAACATGTTAATTTTAGTGTAATTTCATTCTCAAAAAGTTGAAGGATTTAAGTTCTTGATAGGTGTTCTTGAGATTCATTATAGATCTTGTCTTGTTGGGATTTTGATGATTTGTTGAGTTGAAAGTTATTTTTTGGACTGTTTTTTGAGTTTATTAGTGTGTACTTAGGTTGGTTAAATTGAATCTAAGGAAGACTTGAGAAAATAAATCGATTAAAGCGATTTAGGGTCAGAAAACGAGAGGCAGAATTCGTCGAAAGCTTGCCTTGGGAGATGCTGGCGCGGCGCGCCCCAGATGCACCCAAGGGGCTGGGGAAGTGCGCCCAAATTCTGTCTCTGAAGTTAGGGGATGACCCCCGAAACATGCCTATAACGTTCCAAGGTCGCCTGTCCCCACTTCTTTTCTGCCAGTTGTCCCGTTTGAGCTCATTTAAAGTGTATCTTCACTCCTTTTGATTTTAAACACTTTAAAATAATTATAAACATTCAGAAATAATTCATATCATGAATCATAACCTTGAATTAAAAATTCAAATTCAAGGTAAAGTTAAGATTATGTCTTAGGATTTCTTGTGAACCTTATGAGAGAGTATCTTTGAGTTCTTTTGAGGAGTCTTCTACAACTTCTAGTAACTTGTTTCAACACACGAGTAAGTGAGTATAATGATGAAGAGAATTTATTAATGAGTCTAATTTTTCATCACGAGGTCCTTCATGTCATGAACCAAAACTCTTGAATTCATAATTCACATTGAAGAAAGAGTTAATAGAAGAGTTTAAGAAAGCCTTTAAGTTCAATTGTGAATTCATTAAGATCCATCAATGATTTGAACTAAGTTTTAAGGAGTAAAAAAGAGAATGAGAAGAGTCATATATATGAGTTCCATCTAAAATGTAGACCTTTGATCCGAGTCATTCATGCCCAGAAATTCTGCATGGACTCCACACATTGAGTATCCTTGAGAGGAGTATCATCATCAAGCTCTACATTTTGAGTAATAAGTTTCTAACACATTTGAGTTTACTTTTCTAATCATGGGAACATAACATGTTACCTATGAAGTCCTTGAGTTGAATTTTTCATGCCCATAATTCCGCATGTACCCTATATGCAAAAAAATCTTGAGATAAAAAGTGTCTTCGATTCCTTGAGTTTAGTAGTTCATGCTCATAACTCCGCATGAACCCTCCAAGTTGAACATCATGAAATCATCCATAAATATGATATCATGAACCTTGAATCCATAATCCAATTCAACTAAAGTTAAGATCAAAGTCAAAGGAGTTAAGATTTAAGTGTAGAAGTTAAGAAGTAAGTCAAAGCAAATTTTCTTAAATTTTCAAGAGTCTTTATTAAATGTTTTAGCTTCATTTGAAGGCTGAAGTTTCAAGTTAAGAAAATAAAAAAGAGTTGAAGTTCTTCCTTCAAAGAAATATAAAGGAACTAAATATTCCCTAAATTTTTATTTAAGATTCATGTTTCAAGTTAATCAATGAGTAAAAGGTTTAGTTCATTTCTCAAACGATATAAGGGAACTAAGTATTACCTAAAAGTTTATAAATGTTTTCACATTTAAGTTAAGAGGAAACTAAGATTTCCCAAAAGAGTTTTGATAAAAAAAAAGGACCATTGATTCCAAGGGAGCTTTCTAAATCTAAGTGTTGAGCATTTATCTAAACCCAAAGAAGGAAGTTGTTTTTAAAAGCACGAACTGAAGTATGTTTTAGGAGTAGTGTTGAGCACCGACGTGGGGATGAGAGTTCATATTAACTCAAGTCTCCATGAAAAACATATAGCCATCATAGGTATTAACATGTCATACTTTTTAGATGATCACATAGGTTAAGTTAGTAGATCCATTAAGTTAGGTAGTTTTATGCGATGGTAAAGTATAAAACAGTTCTAGCAGCGCCAGCAAGACATTATATCACAACTTAGGCTTATTGTGGTGGTTGTTGGTTAGAAATCTCCCACATAAATTATATGACTTTACTATATAAGTAAAGTTGCGTTTGTTATTATATTTTCTTTGACGAACTAAGTTGCTTTTACTGTTTCTTAAACCTTTTTATATATTGCATTTGTATTGTTGCTTTATAATGAGGTGAGTATCCAAAGTTGAGTATCTAGAGTCGAGTACCATATCTTTGAATTGAGTATCTAATCTCTAACTTGAGTATCTTATTTTTGAGTATTTTGAGTTGACTAAGTTGAGTAGTTTGGAGTATTCTTGAGTATTCCTTGAGTTTCAAGTTTGAAAAGAGGTAAGTACATTTTCATTTTTATCAAGTATCAAGCTTATTTTATGCTTTAGAATTCCCTTTTACATGGTCGTTTATTCCACGTACTAAGCCATTTAGCCTGCATCTTCTCATGATGCAGACACATGTATTCACGATCATCAACAGGAGCTTCATTGATACATCCAAGAGTTGGAGTTATCTATGGTGAGGCTCCTTGCTTCCGAATGATTTCATCTATTTTTCAGTTTAGTCAGGAGGTCATAGGTCTATTTTAAAGAATTAAGTTGGCTATTTTATAAAGAATTGAATATATTTTATTATTCTGAGTTTTATGAATTAAAGTTTTGTATTTAATTTTATGAATTTTTTTTAAAATATTTTTCATGCTTAAGTTAGTCTTTTGCTTGTAATGGAGGATGAGGGTTCTCTCGGGGACGAACAATGGTTTTTGAGTGGCAGCCACATCCAAGGTGTAGACTTATGTCATGACATTAACTACGGTGAAAATGAGTCAATTTGAATTAATAAAGTATAACAAATAACTAAGAATAAGTGTAAGAAACAAAAATAAAGTCCTTCACACATTTAAAAAAAGACGGAAAAAAGAAAAGAAAAAGTTTCACTGCGCATATCATGCCCTTCGCCACTTGAACCATTCATCACTTTATTCCGTGGGTGGTAAAGTTAAGATATATTTATTTCTAATACATATATATGTGTACAAGGATTTTTCTATAATCACTTGGTGACGTGTCACCCCCACCCTACCCTTAGATCCGCCCTGCTCAGGAGTATTTTGGATGCCTTATACAATCAGCCATATAGGTAACATCTAGGGTTTTATTTGGGACCAGTCAATACCATCAAGAATTTGAGGATATTCTACTTCATTTCTTCATCATAAAGGCCGACTTTGGATTGAGACTGCGAATGAGTGTAGTTAGTTAGGTTGTATTCATAAATGGTTTCCCAAGTTTATTAAGATTAGATAGAGAGTTCCACAACAACAACAACTTTCTTAGGCAATTGTTCTTGAAGGAAAAAAAGTGTTTATGCGGCAAGGATCATCCTTCGCATGAGTACGGTGGCCCCGTGGTTGGTTGGGTGTACATAGGTCGGTTTGTATTGGTTTTTCATTAAAACATCAAAACCAATTATGCAGGCTTACTAAATCTAAAAACCAAGTCAAACCACATTAAGTCAGTCTTTTTGGTTTCGGCATTAGTTTGTTCTTTAGGTTTTTACGATTTTTACAACTATACGATGTTTGAAAAAGAGATCAAATATTTTTTCACTTACCTGTGTGTGTGTGTGTGTGTGTGTGGTATTATAAGATGTATTACTAATAGGAAAAATCATGAATTCCACCTTGAATTTGTCCCGAAAAATCAGCTACACGCTTAAACTATCATAATTACCTATTACACAATTATACTACTCAAAAGTAAATCTTCTTACCCTTAAAACTGAATTGGCAAAAAAATAAAACAAAAATAAAAAATATGCGCATCAGTTTGAAATTAAAAGTTAGAATCTTCTTTTACACACCCACACCACTTCTGCTTCACACCCCACACATTGTCTCTTTTTCTTATTTTTTATTTTGATCAAACTTATTTAATTTTATCGCAGTCTTGGATCAAAATTTTTTTATTCGCAATAACATTAATTGTCATAGATTTGTTTGTTTATAATTGTATTTTAACTAGAAAAATTTCGATTGATTGTTTCTAGCATAGTTGTGATATCAACTTTTTTAGTGACACCATATTTTCAAGGTGAAAACTACAACAACTAACTCTAAGTCATGGGCTGGGTAATTCTTCTAATGGACTTTCAAATGTGTGGAAGAATATGCTATAACCTTGTCATTGTGCATTAGGACATAACCCAAACCAACTCTAGATGCATCACATTACACCACAAAACCTAGAGTATCCTCCATTAAAGTAAAAACTGGGGCATTAGTCAATCTCTCTTTCAATTCCTAAAATTTTTTGTTATAAGCTTCAGAGAATTTAAACTTGATTGCAATCTGATTCAACTTTGTCATAGGAGACGAAATGGGCGATAAACCTTATGCGAATCTTTTATTGTAGCTAGCCAAACCCAAGAAACTCCTAATACCAGTTGGAGATGTGGGTCAAAACCAATTCTGCACTACCTCAATTTTTTGGTTATCAACTCTAATACCATCACTGGAAATTATGTGACCCAAGAACACCACAGACTCAAGTAAAAACTCACACTTGAAGAACTTGACATACAACTCTCCATCTTTTAAAGTCCACATGGAATATTCTAAGATTACTTGTATGACCCTCTTCCTTGATTGAATAGATTAGGATGTCATCAATGAAAATGATAACAAACATATCTAAATAAGGCTTGAAGACTCTATTCCTAAGATCCATGAGTGCTGCAGGGTCATTGGTCAACCCCAAAGATATGACCAAAAACTCATAATGCCCATATCTGGTTCTGAAAGTTGTCTTTCAAATATCACATTCCCTTACTCTCAATTGATGGTATCCTGATATGAGGTCAATCTTGGATAAACAATAAGCACCTTGAAGTGACAATAATGTATACTCATCCTAAGGAACCATCTTTCTTTCTGTAAAGTAAAACCAGAGCGCCCCAAGATGAGACATTTGGTCTAATAAAGCCTTTATCTAAAAGGTCTTTCAACATCTCTTTGAACTGTTTCAACTCGGTTGGTGCCATTTTATACGGTGGAATAGATATAGGACGAGTATTTGGAAAAAGATCTATAGTGAATTCTATCTCTCTCTTATGAGGGACTCCGGGAAGTCATCTGGAAAGACTTCTAGAAACTCTTCTACTAATGAAACTGAATGAATATGAGGTACCTCAACACTTGAGTCATTAACTCGGACTAAGTGATAGAAACACCCCTTATGGACAAACTTCCTTGACTTAATGTGCAAAATGGAACGACCGATTGGCACTGCTGAACTGCTTCTCCACTATATAACTAGTTAACTAGAAAACTGGTACTTGACTACTCAAGTGCTGAAATCTATTGATGCATAATAGGCATGAAACTAGTCCATACCTAGAATAACATTAAACTCTACCATGGCTAACTAAACTAAGTCATCCATGATACTCTTGTGATTAATTAAAAATGGTACAATCACGATATACTCTCTCTGCTATAATAGAATTCTCAACAGGTGTAAAAAACACCGAAGGGATCAAGATGATTCTCTTGAAAAACTCAAAATTGAAGACTTGGATTATACCAGTGACACCATTTTGCAAATCCTTTTGCTCTCGGCGACTAGTAATAGCATAAAGATAGTTTCCTCTTCTTTTGCCCCTAAAGTGTCCCATTTTACATGCATCTTTATCTAATGAAGCAACTGAAGAAGATTGGGCTCTATTGCCCTCATTACCATTTGTACGCCCATCCTTAAATACTCTCTTATAAAATAACCATTCTGGCCACACATGACGCAACTAGTGGAGCCATAACGACACACCCCTGAGTGGCTCCAATCACCCTTAGCACATGTAGGAGTCTTAGTACCCTGTTGTGTCTTCCTTGCGGAATACTGACTAGTGTACACACATTGCTTCCTTGATGTAAGTTTTGTAGTAGATTATGAAGCATGTACTTTATACTTCTGTTAGAAAGAAGTCAAGTTCACAAGAAACTACTCCTTTGCTGCCCTGGACTCGTTCCTTATATCTTAGCTCTCTTATTCTTGAACTCTTTTCTATTCTCATCTTTTCCTCCTCAACTTATTTCACATGGATCATAGATTAACATCGAAACCTTACATTCTCTACTCGATAGACGAGACAACCTAGATACAAATAAGTTTGTTCTACTCCTCATGTCAACAACCATTTCTATGATTCCCTTAGATCACGGGGGGAAAGAATCATCCCAAAGTTTCCTCCTCAAAAAAAGCCCAACTCACAATCTGTTACGCTTAAGCACGATTTAGGAAGAAACTTTTTAGAGATAACTCTAAACCACGAAGTGAGTATGAAAGAAGTGAAGAATTTTCTAAATGTTGTAACCTCCTAATTATAGATGTGACACGCTTCATACCGATAACTAGGACTCTACAAACATGACTTCATAGACTCCATAGGACTCTTTAACTTCATGCTTGATACGAAGTTTGTCGCACCCCAAGCTTACACTCCAGACGTAATTGTTACTCTGAGACCATTGTTGGGCCCAAGCGAACCCCTGACCTTGCTTATTTAACTCAGCGAAAGACAATATGAAAATTCATAAAGATTAATATCACTAAAGCAACATAGGCTAGAAAGAATCTGAAAGATACAAAAAAACTAACCTGGCTCAACTCAACTCAAGATAACTGACTCATTTAAATATAAAACAATTTAAAAACAAGTTCAATTTCAAGAAATTTTTTTTTAGAACATCATGTAGACTTTGTATGTATGCAAAGATAAAATTTACTTTTATATGTATGTAAAAAGTATAAATAAACTATATATATAAAAATGCAATAATTTTTGGGGTAGTTTCTCTACCCGACAATCATCAGGTAAGATCTATAGCGGTGATACAATAATCTACCTCATGCTGCCAACACATCCTATAGCCGTCCAAAGGTATAAGAATTGAACTTCCTAATGGATCCACTAGTCTACTGTGAAAAGGGTTAATATAAAAAGAATGAGCATTTTCTACCCGTGGTGGCTATATAGTTTTGTGGAGATATGAGTTATCTAAATTGATAGTCGTCCCCAATTCGGTGCTCAATACTTCTCCCAAAATATATTGACTTTTGAGTTTTTAAAACATACTTCTTGTATGATTTGATATGAGTTCCCACAACTTAGCTCAAAGATTATCTTGGAGATCTTTGTTTCCCTACTTGCTTCTTTTTTGAAAGATATAACTCTTTTCTTAAAACTATCCCGAAGGCTCTTTAGAAGTCTCAGTTTCCGTTCTTGTTTAAATTTAAAATATTTTTCTTAAACCTCTTGAGGAATACACAGTTCACTATAATTGTTTCAATAAAAAAATTAAACTTTACTCTTTACTAAACTTAACTCTGAAATCTTAAAACAAAGTTAAAACATTTGGAAAAGACTTACGAAAACATGAAATGAACTTCTCTTACTTGACTCCTAACTCTGATCTTAACTGTTAGTTGAATTGACTCTTAATGATCCTTGAATTGTATTATGGATTCAAGGACTACAATTCGTGTTTGCGAAAACCCCATGATGTTTTGGAATGTTTCCAAATAGGTAAACTTGAGAAAAGTTATGAAATCACCGTCTTGAAACAAGTCCGCGACATGGAGATGCTCTTAAATAATTAGTCACAAAATTTAATTTTGACACAGAGGAGTCTGCATCTTGTCCGCGACGCGGATTAAATTTTTACTCACTAGGGGAACAAGTTTGGGACGAGGATTTGTTTGACGAAACCTACCCGAATTTTTTCTTCTTTATTTTCCAACCCCAACTCGCCTAAATTCAAATATTTTCCTCAAAATCATTTTAGTTTCCCATACCCAAAATTAGTACTTACGAACCTAAATCAAAGCAACTCTAAAATCAACTTAAAGATCACAAAAACTCCACAAGTCCACCCAATTCAAGAACAACATTCAATTTAAAGAATTCATGTCAAGAACATCAACTTTCAAACTCTTTAAGGACGAATTGCGTTGAACTAAATATTTTGGTACGTAGGTTACATCTCCGAAGTTGTTCGATTGCATGGAGTTCCACTGTCCATCATATCAGATAGAGGTACGCAGTTTACTTCTAAGTTTTGGAAAACATTGCATGCGGAAATGGGTACTAGGTTGGACCTTAGTACCGCGTTCCATCCTCAGACCGATGGTCAGTCTGAGCGAACGATTCAAGTGTTGGAGGATATGCTTCGTGCATGTGTGATTGATATCGGTGGCCATTGGGATAGCTTCTTACCCTTAGCAGAGTTTTCATACAATAATAGCTATCACTCAAGCATTGATATGGCTCCCTTTGAAGCATTGTATGGTAGGAGATGTAGGTCTCCCATTGGTTGGTTTGATGCATTCGAAGTTAGACCTTGGGGTACTGATCTTTTGAGGGATTCGATAGAAAGAGTGAAATCTATTCAAGAGAAGCTTCTAGCGGCGCAAAGTAGTCAAAAAGAATATGCAGACCGAAAGGTTAGAGACTTAGAGTTCATGGAGGGTGAACAAGTCTTGTTGAAAGTTTCTCCCATGAAAGGGGTGATGCGGTTTGGTAAAAGAGGAAAGCTTAGTCCAAGGTATATTGGTCCCTTTGAAGTACTTAAGCGAGTAGGGGAGGTGGCTTATGAGTTAGCCTTGCCTCCAGGGCTGTCCGGAGTACATCCGGTATTCCATGTGTCGATGTTGAAAAGATACCATGGGGATGGAAACTACATTATCCGTTGGGATTCAGTTTTTCTTGATGAGAATTTGTCTTATGAGGAGGAACCTGTTGCCATTCTAGATAGAGAAATTCGCAAGTTGAGATCAAGGGAGATTGCATCTATCAAAGTTCAATGGAAGAATCGACCCGTTGAAGAAGCCACTTGGGAGAAGGAGGCAGATATGCGAGAAAGATACCCACATCTGTTTACAAATTCAGGTATTCCTTTTCGCCCTTGTTTTCCTTCTTGTGATCGTTCGGGGACGAACGATGGGTAAATTGGTATCTATTGTAACGACCTGTTTAGTCGTTTTGAGCAACAGAATTTATTCTTGAAAAACTGGCAGAGGTGACGGATGCCACGACGGACCGTCACGGGCACGACGGACCGTCGTGGTGGTGCCGTTTCAAAACACTTGGAAAATCTGAAATTGAGTACTGAAATCGACTCTCTGAACTTCGTAACGAAATGGCAGGACGGACCGTCACAGGTGTGACGGACCGTCACAAAGTCCAGTGCAAATTCACTCTCTGACCCTTGCGACGGACAGCAGGACGGACCGTCGCAGGCACGACGGCTCGTCATGGGCTGCGTAGTCCCAGCGGGGTCGGAATCCTGATTAATTAATTAAGGGGCGTTTTGGACTATTTCCTTCTTTAATTATAAAGTAATGGGTTAATGTTAATAAGTCTAATTACTTGAGGGTTAAAAGAGGTAACCTTAGTTTTTAGTGAATAATTAGTGCCATCTTTTAAAACTTAATTATATGATAATTAGGGTAAAAGAAAGAGGGTTTGAATAAGAAAAACAAAAGAAAAAGAGAGGAGAACGAGTAGAGAGAGAGAGGAACGAAGAGGACAACAAGAAATTGAGGAATTTGCTTGCTTGATCACGAATCTTCGGTGGAGGTAGTTATGGTGTTTTTACACTATTCGTAGTAAACTCTTAATAGCGAATGATATGTGTTGAGTAGTATTATTAAGTCTTCTATATGCTTAATTGCGTGTATGCATGATGTGATCTTATATATATATACATGATTGTGATAAAATAAGCATGATGAAGCTATTGAATCTTAAATCTTGAAGAAAACCCTAATCTACTTTGTTAATGATGATGCCTTGGTATAAAAGAAGGCTTAATGAACGAAAGTAGTGAGATTAGTGGATCGGGTGCCACGTTCCGGTACCAGGATAGAATATGAGGATCGGAGTGTCACGTTCCGACACCAGGATAGAATATGAGGATCGGAGTGTCACGTTCCGACACCAGGATAGAATATGAGGGTCGGAGTGTCACGTTCCGACACCAGGATAGTATATGGATCGGGTGCCACGTTCCGGTACCAGGATAGAATATGAGGATCGGAGTGTCACGTTCCGACACCAGGATAATATATGGATCGGGTGCCACGTTCCGGTACCAGGATAGAATGAGGAGCGGAGTGTCACGTACCGACACGAGAGTAAATAATATAATGAATCTTGAAAGATACTAATATACTCATCTAAAGAACATGTTTCCCAAACGAGTATGATGAGGAGGCGTGAGTCCTCATTGATTGTGCTTGGTGTTGTAACCAAGGATTATGGTAATTGTAAATGCTGCATGCTAAGGATATTAGTTGATTTTATGATGTTACTTGATATATACTGTTTTCTATTTTGAGTTGCCGATGATACCTACTCAGTACTTGTGGTTGTACTGACCCCCTACTTTTATGTTTTCCTTTTGTTTATTTGTGGAGTGCAGCAAACGTGCCGTCATCTCCGACTCAACAGTAGTTCAAGCCAGTCTTCGTCACACCGGATCTTCAGGGTGAGCTAATGCTTCTAGCTTGGACTGGATCTCCTTCCTCATGTCTTGATGCCTTGAAGTTTCGGCATAGACTAGCTTTTTTTTTGTTTTAGCTTCTTAGAATACTCTTAGTTTAGTAAAATGATCATAGATGTTCTTGTGGTGATGACTTCCAGATTTTGGGGAATTAATAGATGTTGAATTTTAGAAGTTATTGAATTGTCTTTTATTTATGAGTTTAAGTCTTCCGCATTACTTTATGTTGATATTAAATTGAAATGATAAGGTTTAGATTGGTTGGTCGCTCACATAGGAGGGTAATGTGGGTGCCAGTCGCGGCTCGGTTTGGGTCGTGACAAACTTGGTATCAGAGCATTAGGTTCGTTGGTCTCATCACACAAGAACAGGTCTAGTAGGTCTTAAAGAACGGTAGGGGGACGCCTTTACTTTTCTTTGAGAGGCTATAAGACTTTAGGAAAATTCTATTCTTTCTTTCCTTCTTTCGTGGTATTACTTGGATCCAATTGGTATCTAGGTGATACAAATTGGTATCTGACCATCTTCACTCTATTTCGCAGATGGTTAGAACTAGAGCAACGACTACGCCCACATCAACATCAGCAAGACAAGATGCATCTGAGCCAGCCACTGGGGCTGTAGCTCGAAGTGGAACAGTGGCAAGAGGCCGCGGTAGAGGTCGTGGGAGGACGTCCTCTAGGGGAAGAGGACGAGCACCTAGCCCATCTGGTACTAGGGCGGTAACTCCTCCACCGACTGAGGAAGTAATAAGAGAAGGGGAGGATGGGGAGAATGAACAAGTACAGAATGAGGAAATGCCACCCCAACCTACCCCAGAGATGATCAATCAGGTTCTCGCTTATCTTAGTGGGTTGTCTGATCAGGGTCAGGCACCCCCAATGTTTTCTGCACCAACACCTCCGGTTTCAGAGGTACAACATGCAGCCACTATGGCTCCTCGTATGGATGCCCCATTGGACATAGGCACGTTTCCACGTCTGACTACTGGGCCTATAATGACAAATGATCAGCATGAACTTTTCAGTAAGTTCTTGAAATTGAAACCTCCAGTCTTCAAGGGTGCAGAATCTGAGGATGCTTACGATTTTCTGGTTGACTGTCATGAGCTACTACACAAGATGGGTATAGTAGAACGGTTTGGTGTTGAGTTCGTGAGTTATCAGTTTCAAGGGAACGCCAAAATGTGGTGGCGGTCACATGTTGAATGTCAACCAACAGAGGCACCACCTATGACTTGGCCTCATTCTCTAGTTTGTTTATGGAAAAGTATATCCCCCGTACTTTAAGGGATAGGAAAAGGGATGAGTTTTTGAGCCTAGATCAAGGTAGGATGTCGGTCAATGCATATGAGGCTAAGTTTCGTGCACTATCCAGATATGCCACCCAACTATGTTTCAGTCCACAAGAGCGGATTCGCCGTTTTGTGAAGGGGTTGAGATCAGAGTTGCGAATTTCAGCCTTACAGGTAGCGGCTACAACAAAATCCTTCCAAGAAGTGGTAGATTTCGTAGTAGAGGTTGAAGGAGTGAAGCCAGATGAATTCACCACGGCGTCGACATCAAAGAGGTTTCGAAAGGGAGGTGAGTTTAATGGTTCTTACTCTAGAGGACAGGGTTCCGGAGGTTACTCAGTTCGACCCACTCAGTCTTCACTACAGACTGTAGTTGGGGGTCCACCTCAGACCGGTCAACATTTCTCTGAGAGACCTATGCGTGAATCTAGAGAGTGTTATGGGTGTGGGGAGACTGGGCATATCAAGAGGTATTGTCCAAAACAGAGTGATAGACCCCCAACAGCTAGAGGTAGAGGTGGTCATGGCAGAGGCCGTTATTCCGGAGGACGTGGTGGTCGAGGTAATGGCGGTCACCAAAACGGCCGGGGTGATGGGCAAACTGGAGCCACTACATCACCACATGGTAGGGGCAACGGACAAACAAACGAAAGGGCCCATTATTATGCTTTCCCTGGGAGATCAGGGGCG
The DNA here is from genome assembly GCA_027704765.1 of Solanum habrochaites. Taxonomy (NCBI): domain Eukaryota; kingdom Viridiplantae; phylum Streptophyta; class Magnoliopsida; order Solanales; family Solanaceae; genus Solanum; species Solanum habrochaites. The sequence continues at coordinate 46,380,037 of JAKWJA010002492.1, forward strand.
GAGACATCGGATGCTGTCATCACAGGTAATCTTCTGGTTTGTGATTGCATGGCTTCTGTATTGTTTGATCCTGGATCCACATTTTCTTATGTATCTTCCTCATTTGCTAATGGTCTAAATTTACATTGTGAATTACTTGATACGCCTATTCGTGTTTCTACTCCGGTGGGTGAGTCTGTGGTAGTTGAAAAGGTATATAGGTCTTGTTTGGTGAACTTGTGGGGAGCAACACTTATGTAGATTTGGTTATCTTAGAAATGGTTGATTTTGATGTAATTCTGGGTATGACTTGGCTTTCTCCGCAGTTTGCGATCTTGGATTGTAATGCTAAAACGGTGACGTTAGCCAAGCCTGGGACAGATTCGTTAGTGTGGGAGGGTGACTACACTTCCAATCCGGTGCGTATCAATCTCTTTCTTCGTGCTAAGAAAATGGTTAGTAAAGGGTGTTTAGCTTTCTTGGCACATCTCAAGGATGACACTACCCAAGTACTTCGATTGAGTCGGTTTCGGTGGTCCGTGAGTTTCTTGATGTTTTTCCCTGCAGATCTTCCGGGTATGCCACCTGATAGGGATATTGACTTCTGTATTGATCTTGAACCGGGTACTCGCCCCATTTCTATACCCCTTATAGAATGGCTCCCGCGGAGTTAAGAGAGTTAAAATCCCAACTTCAGAGTTGTTGAGCAAAGGCTTCATTAGACCAAGTGCATCTCCTTGGGGTGCTCCGGTTTTGTTTGTAAGAAGAAAGATGGGAGCTTTCGGATGTGCATAGACTACCGGCAGTTGAACAAGGTGACTATAAAGAACAAGTATCCTCTTCCTCGCATTGATGACTTGTTCGATCAGTACAAGGTGGCTTGTGTCTTCTCTAAGATTGACTTGAGATCCGGTTATCATCAATTGAAAATACAGCAACGGATGTGCCAAAGACTGCTTTTAGAACCAGGTATGGGCATTACGAATTTGTAGTGATGTCTTTTGGTCTTACGAATGCCCCTGCTGCGTTAATGAGTTTGATGAACGGGATTTTTAAGCCATATTTGGATCTCTTTGTGATCGTATTTATTGATGATATACTGATATACTCTAAAAGTAAGAGGAACATGAGGAGCATTTGAGAATGGTATTGGAAACGTTGAGGGAGAAAAAGCTTTATGCCAAGTTCTCTAAGTGTGAGTTTTGGCTAGATGCAGTGTCCTTCTTGGGGCACGTGGTTTCTAAGGATGGAGTGATGGTGGATCCTTCTAAGATCGAAGTAGTGAAGAATTGGGTAAGACCTACTAATGTGTCAGAAATAAGGAGCTTTGTTGGGTTAGCTAGCTACTACCGCCGATTTGTCAAGGGATTCTCTTCTATTGCTTCCCAACTGACGAACTTGACTAAGCAAAATGTTCCATTGTATGGTCGGATGAGTGTGAGGAAAGCTTTCAGAAGCTCAAGACCTGTTGACTACTGCACCAATTCTCACCTTGCCAGTGGAAGGCAAGAATTCATTGTGTATTGTGATGCATCTTATTCGGGTTTGGATGCAGTGCTAATGCAAGAGAAGAATGTGATTGCTTATGCTTCAAGACAATTAAAAGTGCATGAACGTAACTATCCAACTCATGATTTGGAATTGGCCGCGGTAGTGTTTGCACTAAAGCAATGGCGACACTATTTATATGGGTTTAAGTGTGAGGTCTATACAGATCATCGTAGTCTACAGTATGTCTTCACTCAGAGAGATTTAAATTTGAGACAGAGGAGATGGATGGAACTACTGAAGGACTACGACATCACTATTTTGTATCATCCGGGGAAGGCGAATGTTGTAGCGGATGCTTTAAGTAGAAAGGCGGGAAGCATGGGTAGTCTAGCTCACTTGCAAGCTTCTAGGCGCCCACTGGCTAGAGAAGTTCAGATTCCGGCTAACGACCTTATGAGATTAGAAGTAAATGAGAAGGGAGGATTTTTAGCTTGTGTGGAGGCAAGATCTTCTTTTCTTGACAAGATCAAGGGAAAACAGTTTGATGACGAGAAACTAAGCCGAACCCGAGATAAGGTGTTGCAAGGAGAGGCTAAAGAAGCGACAATCAATGAGGAAGGTGTTTTGAGGATTAAGGGAAGGGTATGTGTACCCCGCGTTGATGATTTGATCAACACTATTCTGACAGAGGCTCATAGTTCAAGGTATTCGATACATCCGGGTGCAACCAAGATGTACCGTGACCTAAAGCAACACTTTTGGTGGAGAAGAATGAAGCGTGATATTGTGGATTTTATTGCCAAATGTCCAAATTGTCAACAAGTAAAGTATGAACACCAGAGGCCCGTAGGAACACTTCAGAGAATGCCCATTCCGGAATGGAAATGGGAGAGAATCGCAATGGACTTCGTGGTTGGTCTTCCAAAGACAATGGGTAAGTATGACTGTATTTGGGTGATTGTTGATAGGTTAACTAAGTGTGCTCATTTCATTCCGGTCAAGGTGACTTACAATGCAGAGAAGTTAGCCAAACTTTACATCTCCGAAGTTGTTCGATTGCATGGAGTTCCACTGTCCATCATATCAGATAGAGGTACGCAGTTTACTTCTAAGTTTTGGAAAACATTGCATGCGGAATTGGGTACTAGGTTGGACCTTAATACCGTGTTCCATCCTCAGACCGATGGTCAGTCTGAGCGAACGATTCAAGTGTTGGAGGATATGCTTCGTGCACGTGTGATAGAATTCGGTGGCCATTGGGATAGCTTCTTACCCTTAGCAGAGTTTTCATACAATAATAGCTATCACTCAAGCATTGATATGGCTCCCTTTGAAGCATTGTATGGTAGAAGATGTAGGTCTCCCATTGGTTGGTTTGATGCATTCGAAGTTAGACCTTGGGGTACTGATCTTTTGAGGGATTCGATAGAAAGAGTGAAATCTATTCAAGAGAAGCTTCTAGCGGCGCAAAGTAGGCAAAAAGAATATGCAGACCGAAAGGTTAGAGACTTCAGTTTCATGGAGGGTGAACAAGTCTTGTTGAAAGTTTCTCCCATAAAGGGGTGATGCGGTTTGGTAAAAGAGGAAAGCTTAGTCCAAGGTATATTGGTCCCTTTGAAGTACTTAAGCGAGTAGGGGAGGTGGCTTATGAGTTAGCCTTGCCCTCCAGGGCTGTCCGGAGTACATCCGTTATTCCATGTGTCGATGTTGAAAAGATACCATGGGGATGGAAACTACATTATCCGTTGGGATTCAGTTTTGCTGATGAGAATTTGTCTTATGAGGAGGAACCTGTTGCCATTCCTAGATAGAGAAATTCGCAGTTGAGATCAAGGGAGATTGCATCTATCAAAGTTCAATGGAAGAATAGACCCGTTGAAGAAGCCACTTGGGAGAAGGAGGCAGATATGCGAGAAAGATACCCACATCTGTTTACAGATTCAGGTATTCCTTTTCGCCCTTGTTTTCCTTCTTGTGATCGTTCGGGGACGAACTATGGGTAAATTGGTATCTATTGTAACGACCTGTTTAGTCGTTTTGAGCAACAAAATTTATTCTGGAAAAACTGGCAGAGGTGACGGATGCCACGACGGACCGTCACGGGCACGACGGACCGTCGTGGTGGTGCCGTTTCAAAACACTTGGAAAAATCTGAAATTGAGTACTGAAAATCGACTCTCTGAACTTCGTAACGAAATGGCAGGACGGACCGTCACAGGTGTGACGGACCGTCACAAGAGTCCAGTGCAAATTCACTCTCTGACCCTTGCGACGGACAGCAGGACGGACCGTCGCAGGCACGACGGCTCGTCATGGGCTGCGTAGTCCCAGGCGGGGTCGGAATCCTGATTAATTAATTTAAGGGGCGTTTTGGACTATTTCCTTCTTTAATTATAAAGTAATGGGTTAATGTTAATAAGTCTAATTACTTGAGGGTTAAAAGAGGTAACCTTAAGTTATTTAGTGAATAATTAGTGCCATCTTTTAAAACTTAATTATATGATAATTAGGGTAAAAGAAAGAGGGTTTGAATAAAGAAAAACAGAAAGAAAAAGAGAGGAGAACGAGTAGAGAGAGAGAGGAACGAAGAGGACAACAAGAAATTGAGGAATTTGCTTGCTTGATCACGAATCTTCGGTGGAGGTAGGTTATGGTTTTTACACTATTCGTAGTAAACTCTTAATAGCGAATGATATGTGTTGAGTAGTATTATTAAGTCTTCTATATGCTTAATTGCGTGTATGCATGATGTGATCTTATATATATATACATGATTGTGATAAAATAAGCATGATGAAGCTATTGAATCTTAAATCTTGAAGAAAACCCTAATTTACTTTGTTAATGATGATGCCTTGTATAAAGAAGGCTTAATGAACGAAAGTAGAGATTAGGGGATCGGGTGCCACGTTCCGGTACCAGGATAGAATATGAGATCGGAGTGTCACGTTCCGACACCAGGATAGAATATGAGGATCGGAGTGTCACGTTCCGACACCAGGATAGAATATGAGGGTCGGAGTGTCACGTTCCGACACCAGGATAGTATATGGATCGGGTGCCACGTTCCGGTACCAGGATAGAATATGAGGATCGGAGTGTCACGTTCCGACACCAGGATAGTATATGGATCGTTGCCACGTTCCGGTACCAGGATAGAATGAGGAGCGGAGTGTCACGTACCGACACGAGAGTAAATAATATAATGAATCTTGAAAGATACTAATATACTCAATCTAAAGAACATGTTTCCCAACGAGTATGATGAGGAGGGGCGTGAGTCCTCATTGATGTGCTTGGTGTTGTAACCAAGGATTATGGTAATTGTAAATGCTGCATGCTAAGATATTAGTTGATTTTATGATGTTACTTGATATATACTGTTTTCTATTTTGAGTTGGCCGATGATACCTACTCAGTACTTGTGGTTGTACTGACCCCCTACTTTTATGTTTTCCTTTTGTTTATTTGTGGAGTGCAGCAAACGTGCCGTCATCTTCGACTCAACAGTAGTTGAAGCCAGTCTTCGTCACACCGGATCTTCAGGGTGAGCTAATGCTTCTAGCTTGGACTGGATCTCCTTCCTCATGTCTTGATGCCTTGAAGTTTCGGCATAGACTAGCTTTTATTTGTTTTAGCTTCTTAGAATACTCTTAGTTTAGTAAATTGATCATAGATGTTCTTGTGGTGATGACTTCCAGATTTTGGGGAATTAATAGAAGTTGAATTTTAGAAGTTATTGAATTGTCTTTTATTATGAGTTTAAGTCTTCCGCATTACTTTATGTTGATATTAAATTGAAATGATAAGGTTTAGATTGGTTGGTTCGCTCACATAGGAGGGTAAATGTGGGTGCCAGTCGCGGCTCGGTTTTGGGTCGTGACACTTCAGAGGTAGAGGTACCAGTTAGAGAGCCAAAGGCTCGAGCTTCGTCTTCTTTAGATATAATAGCTCAGATAATGACCTTACAAGGATATCTAGCCAGTGACGCCTGAAGTTCCCACAATTGGTATGGGTCAAAATATGAGAGTTTAGCATAATATAGCCATGGTTTCTCAATTGGATGAGATTTTTAAGATAGGTATATATTAGAGTCTTGAGACTACACCGGCGATGCCTAGGGAGAGGCATTATCTATTCTAGAAATTCACTAAGATGATGGCTTCTATTTTCTACTGTATTGAGTCTAAGAACACTTATGCGTTCATCATTAACTTTCACGAGGGGTACCATAAGATGGTGGCAGTGGAGATATACAGGGAAAAGTTTGTCACTTTTCAACTAATGGGAAATGCAAAGTTATGGTAGAGAGCATATGTCTCACGATCCAAAAGTCAAGGTCATGATGATACATATCCCGAGAACCCAAAATGGTGTAATCCGAAAGAAATAACACATACGAGACTCTCGAAAGGAAGTCAGGCCACAAACAATAAAAAAAACAACAAAAAGAATTTCCCAAAACCTGGTAGCATAACTATAAAGAGCACCAAATACAATTCTAGAATATTAAATACATTTCAAAGCATTTAAAGGTAATTTAAAGACTTTAAATGATAGATGGAAACTAATAGCGATAAGGAAAATACTCTCTCACCATTACTCTAAAAAAAAGGATCCATTGGATCCAATCAAATGCTATGAGGATCATCCTACCTAGGATCTATATCAAAAGGATAAAATAAGTAGGGGGTGAGTACAATCAACATATACTCAATAGGTTAGACCGACTGAATATAAGCAACTAAACAAACTTAAGGATTAAACTAAGAAACTTCCACATGTACGCACAAAAATCTCTTTCTGGATCGATCCCACCAATATATAGAGAATAACCTAAATAAAGTAAACACTTATACATGATATTTAAATCAATATATAAAAAAATTACACAATAAATCTGGTCAATGTGGTGCAAAGAGATGATGTGGTGGTACCAAGGTAATCGCACAATCGTTCATATAAACCTTGTCGGGAGGACACACAATCCATATACCAATCTCATAATATGAATCTTTCATTAACTTTCCACCTTGCTAGTTGTCAATGATATAAGTAAGGTTTCACATTTTCTATTTTTATAAAGATAGTATTTATTCACTTTCTCTTATTTCCACGAACAATGACATGTTGCATGGGGAGGAATACATCAAAACATGTATAACACAAGGATTATAATCAGTTCATCAAGGGTTTAAAACAGTATCAAGTTCCCAAACTCAAAAAGTCATGAACCATACTAAAATGATAGAGATATTAGAGAAAGCTATTTTAATTCAATTTTTACCACTTAAAAAACATTTCTTTCCTTTTAAGATGTTCAAAAATCCACTCAAGCTGCTAACTAGGGAAACTCAAATTCAAATATAAGGACATTTCACACAACCCCTTGCCCCGACAATTACTCAAATATCAAGAAATTCAGACGATAATTACAAATATTACACAAGCCTCCTCACAGTCTAAGCATCATAAATATGCATCACACAAAATGAACAAGGAGGTCAATATTTATAAATTTCTAATGCTCATGCTACTACTTATTTCATATTTGACTTCCAAAGAAAGGTTAATTACTCATCTCACACTAAAAGAGGGAAGAGGGATAGCCAAATCTACCTCGATGCCGAAACTTCACATGAAAAACCCTGTCAGAGCACTTCCTCAAAGACACAATCATTGAAATGATCCTCAACTATCAAAAATAGAAATAGTCCATTAAAAGGATTCCAATGATACCCATATTGGTAGGATTTGAACCTATGGGTAAATTATTCTGAAATTAAATTTGGAATTTGAAAGGGTAAAATTGAATTTTTAGTTGAACATCAATTTCTACAATTCTAGAGGAGTTCGTGGTTGAAAATCCCATTAAAAACTAGCAAGAAACGAGCTCCAAATCATAAAAATACCAATTATCAACTTAAGGGAAAAAACCCCCAAAGCTCACATTCAAATCAACATTTAAAAGTGTTTTGGATAATAAAGATTGATAGAATCAACAAGAAATTGGTAAAAGAAGATTATCCACATGAATTTGTATAACAATGAAACCAGGAATCACCTTTCCAAAGCTCCCAAAGATTGAAAAAGGAGAACACGAGATAAATGAGAAAATCCCAATATGACAGGTCAAAAAGGGGTCTCATATGTCGCAAAGGTGATGCGTTGTTTGCAAACCCCAAAAAACATCGGCCTTTGCTTATGCGAAGGTTGCAATTGCAAACAAGCCTTCAGTAACGCAGAGGTCGCAATTGTGAACATACCTTCACTTTAACTAGAGGAAACATTTCTTCACATATGTCACCCTCACAAAGCGAAGATCCTCCGCATTTGGGAGGTCAACAGACAACAGACAACAGAAACTCAGACAACTTACAAATCATCAAATGAACCCTCAAGATTCGTTTCCAAGAAAAATAAACAAGACATGCTAACTAACTGAACTTGATATTTGGACTCAATAAAATAGTCAAAAATTCTAAAAAGAGATCAAAAAAATAATTACCCTCCCGGACCACTCTTATGGCTTAAATTCAACTTCTCACCTAAATGCTCTAAACTTAAATTAAGACATGGGATACCTTAACAACCACCCTATTAGTTCAAACGTGACGTTCTGGACAAACTTAAACTGAAGGAACTTCCATTCGATGCTCGGAACTCAAAATATTGACAAAAAGTCAATCCTATCATGAAATCTCAACTTAGAGGGTCAAATCACCAAAAAACCACACTCGATCATATCAAGGACCACACCAACCATTCCCCAAATACAAAATAGGCATGAAAATACCTAGAAAATAGCAAAATGGCCATTTCACAATTAAAACGAAGTTAATAACAAATGAGACATTATAATATGGTTGATCCAGGGCTATAAATTCATCTGGACATATTTTTAGTTCATTTTTTTTGGAGAAGTATATTTCTCATACTCTGCAATATAGAAGACACGAGATTTCCAACATTGAGAGAGGAAACCTATTTTTTCACAACATATAAGTAGGTGTGGGCACTTAGCCGGTTCAATTTTTCGGTATTTAATTCAGTAAAAGTAAGAATCGAAACTGAATAAAAATTTCTTTGGTATGGTTTAGTTTATTTTGGTTCGATTTATACTTATCGTATTAGAAATTTTAGATATTGACAAACAATTAAAAAAATATAGAAAAAAGAGTTGAAATGAAAAAAAATAATTTAAGTTATAAAACTTGATGAATAAGTAGCTAAACTCTATTTTCTATGAAGTATTTAGAATCTTGTTGTTTATGAAAGAAAATAACATATCTTTTGAAAATAAAAAGTAACTGATACTATCATTGATCTTGACTTTTTAGAAAAACACATTTAGTTTTGGTCTTACCTACGTGGATTTGTAGGACATTAAGGAACTGGTGATGAGGAAAATGAAATTTGGTTTTCCGGCTAACCAATTTTTTTATTAAAAGCCAAAAACGAACCGAGTTACTGAAATTTTTAAAACTTAAAACTAAAACCAATCAATTAAATCGAAATCAAAATAAAAAAAATTTATTTGGTCGATTTTTTTATTTAAACCAAATTATGCCCTGCCCTACATATAAGGCTCGTTTTCACTCCTTATCCATCTTTTCTCTGTATTTATTGCCCATACAAAATAAAAGGATTCAGAATGTGGGACATCAACTTATGAATCTATAGATTGTAACTTTGGGTAAGTTATTTGAGGAGATGGTTGAACATGGTAAGACTGTAGAAGGTGGGAAGTAGAATTTTTATGTTGTCATTGGAGAAGTTGCCCGAGATTGGAGGTAGTTTTAGTGGGTCATTTATCAAGAGACAAATTCTGTGGCATTGTTGCGCAGAAGCAGAGGCAGATCTAGAATTTAGAGGTCCTGGGTGCCACATCGTTCAAGTTAGATAAACAAGTCTTTTGTTTAATTTTGGATTACAATTCGGCTTATTATCCTTTTCGGTTTTTATAAACAAATCGATCAAACATACTTGTTAGTAATATTTTCTTTTAGCTATTATGTGATTAGAGATAACTAAAAAATTCTATTTTTTTCAGCAATTAAAGGCCTTATTCACTTAGACTTTGAGGAAAAAAGAATTTTTTTCACACTAAAATTTGAACTTGTATAAACCATCTTATAGTCTTTACAGAATATATTCATATTTCATTGACTTTATGTGTTGGTGAATATATATAGTAGAGAGAATAAAATTATAGTTTCAACCTAGTCATCTTACTTAGCAAGAATATCAGTGAAGATTGAAGGAAACTTCAAATTGAAAGAACTCTAGTAATAATATTTATCATTTTTAAACTTATATTTTGTAAAAACTACTATTTAAATATATTCTTAATAATATTTATCAATAATTAGTGAAACTTACAAAAATTAAGAATTAACTGTGTCACCTCAGAATATTTTGAGCTAAGACTCGAACAGTTCTTCGTAGTGAGTGAAATTTTACCAATGATTAAAAATATCATTAGGAGAATGTACACCGGTTTGAGATGTGGAATAGGTCCATAGCTTTCACGTATTAGCTGTAGACTTAAGGGGGAGATGATAAGATGAAAAAGCATGTTAAGAGTTGAGAATGAAATAGGAATGAGTTGCAAAGCGTTAGGGGATATCTTTTTAGAGGTCTTTTGAGTAATGAAGTTGTTAGAGTACTAAGCTTGAATGTGATGTTGTTAAATAAGAGGTAAGTCTTGATATGAGCCCGAGGTTTATCAAATGTGGTGGTAATGAGTAATATTCTTGGGATGAGATTCCCTATAGAGTGGTATGGAAGCCGAACTTAAAGATTTGGGTTAAGCTTGAATGTATAAAGAGCATGCCATTAGAAACAGATCTTAGTAAGAGTAACATATTCCATAGCCGGTCTAACCATAATTCGAGGACGAATGATCCCAAGGGGGAGATAATGTAACACTCCAAAATTTTTTTGAGCTAAGACTCGAACCGCTCTTTGTAGTGGGTGTGATTTTACCAAGAAATTAAAAGTTTCTTAGGTGTTAAGGTTAGGTCACTAGATGTAGCACCCTGAGTTCCAAAAGAATTAAATTGGAAATAAAAAAAATCTGAAATTCTGAGAGTAAGCTAAGAATGAGTTTTGGGTCAACTTGAAATGACCATAACACCTAGAACATGATGGTTTACGTGTTCTACAAGATACCATAGGAAAGATATTGGAATTATATTTCCAACGTCACCGAATTTGCTAATTTTCAAGTTCGGATGAGTGGAATATGACCTTTTGAAGTTAGGTTGTCTAGTTAAGTAAAGTTAGACGAAAATAGTGAGGGGTATTTTGGTCTTTTCCTTAGCCAATCAGATTTCATTCAGTTTTAGTAATTTTTTATGGGTCTAATCCTTTTAGGTTCAGTTCTATAATCCTAATATACGCCTAGGGTTTTAGTTGAGAGTTCAAGAAGAGACAAGAAGAGAAAAAAGAGAAAAAGGAAAAAAGAGGATAGGATTAAGCGTTCCTCGAGTTTCTTGCATCTCGTTGTAGAATTTTTCCATGGGTTTACTCCCTAAGAAGAAAGAAATTGATTTAAAGCGATTTAGGTTCAGAAAATAATAGAAAAAATTCGTCGATAACTTGCGTGAAGAGATGTTGGCGCGGCGCGCCCCAAATGCGCCAAAGAGGTTGGGGCAGTGCGCCTGAAGTGCGCCCAATTTCTCTCTCTGAAGTTATGGGCTGATGCCCGGAACTAACGCACCAGGGTCGCCTGCCCCCGCTCTTTTTCCATCGGTTGTCCCGTTTGTGCTCATTTAAAGTGTATCTTCATTTCTTTTGATTCTAAACACTTTAAAGTAATTCTAAACACTTTGAAATAATTCATGAATTATAAACTCGAATTAATAATTCAAATTCAAGATAAAGTTGAGATTAAATCTTGAGATATCTTCTGAACCTTATGAGAGAGTCCCTTTGAGTTCGTATGTGGAGTTTTTACAATTTCTAGTAACTTATTTCAACACAAGAGAAAGTGAGTAAGGATGAAGAGATTTTATTAATGATTCTACTTTGTCATCATGAGATCCTCTATGTAATGAATAAAAACTCTTAGAAATCATTCATAACATGAATCATAACCCTGAATTGATTATTCACATTCAAGAAAGTGTTTAGAGTAGAGTTCAAGAAATCCTTTAAGTTCAGTTGTAAATTCTTTGAGATCCATCATTGATTTGAACTAAGTTTTGAGGATTAAATAAGAGAATGAGAATAGTCATATATATGAGTTCCATGTAGAATGAAGACCTTTGAGTTGAGTCATTCATGCCCATAAATTCTTCATGGACTCCACACATTGAGTATCCTTGAGAGGAGTAGCATCTTCAAGTTCTAAGTCTTGACTAATAAGTTTCTAACACGTCTGAATACTTTTCTAATCATGGTACCATAACATGTTACCATGAATTCCTTGAGTTGAATTGTTCATGCCCATAATTCCGCATGTGCCCTATAAGTAAAAAAATCTTGAGATAAGAAGTGTCTTCGAGTCCTTGAGTTTAGTAGTTCATGCTGATAATTCCGTATGAACCTTCCAAATTTAACATCATGAAATCATCCATAAATATGATATCATGAACCTTGAATCCATAATCCAATTCAAGGAATGTTACAATCAAAGTCAAAGGACGTAAGAGTTAAGTTTAGAAGTTAAGAAGTAAGTCAAACAATTTTTCTTAAAGTTTCAAGAGTCTTTATTAAATGTTTTAGTTTCATTTTAAGGCTCGTGTTTCTAGTTAAGTAAAGATTAAAGAGTAAAGAGTTGAAGTTCTTCCTTTAAAGAAATATAAGGGAACTAAATATTTCCTAAGAGTTGATTTAAGGTTCAAATTTCAAGTTAATGAAAGAGTAAAGAGTTGAGTTCATTTCTCAAAACTAATAAAGATCTAAGTATTCTCTAAAAGGTTATAAATGTTTTCACATTTTAGTTATGAAGAAACTAAGATTTCCCAAATGAGTTTTGAGCAAGAAAAGGACCATTGATTCCAAGATATATTTCTAAATCTAAGTGTTGAGCAATTATCTCAACCCAAAGAATTAAGTTGTTTCTAAAAGCATGAACTTAAGTATGTTTGGGAGTAGTATTGAGAACCGATGTGGGGATGAGAGTTCATATTAACTCAAGTTCCATGAAATGCATGTAGCCGTCAAAAGTATTAATGGATCATAGTTTTTAGACGATCACGTAAGTTAAGTTAGTGGATCCACTAATTTAAGTGGTTCTATGCGACGACAAAGTATAAGAAAGTTCGACAGCGCGGGGAAGACGTTGTATCAAAACTTAGGATTATAGTGAAGGTTGTCGGTTAGAGAATATCCCACAAAAACTATATATCTTTATTAAACAAGTAAAGTTGAGTTTGTTATTTCATTTTATTTAACGAACTAAGTTGGTTTTACTGTTTCATAATTTTTTTATATAATGCAATTGGATTGGTTCTTTATATTGAGTTGAGTATCCAAAGTGGATTATTATATCTTTGAGCTGAGTATCTAATTTCTAACTTCAGTATCTTATCCTTGAGTATTCTAAGTTGAGTAAGTTGAGTAGTTTTGAGTATCCTTGAGTATTCCTTGAGTTTCAAGTTTGAGAAGAGGTAAGTACGTTTCTATTTTTGTCAAGTATAAAGCTTATGTTATGCTTTGGAATTCCCCTTACATGGTCGTTTATTCCACGTATTGAGTCATTTGTCCTGCATCTTCTCATGATGCAAACATATGTATTTAGGATCATCAATAGGAGCTTCTTTGACACATCAAAGAGTTCAAGTTAGCTATGGTGAGCCTCCTTACTTCCGAGAATTTCATGTACTTTTCAATTTTGTCAAGCGGTCATGGGTCTTGTCCCGACTTCCATCATTATCAGTTAGAGGTTTCATAGATTATGAGTATAGTTGAGGAGTCTGTATTAATCATTTATTTTATTAAATATTTTAAATACTTAAGTTGTCTATTTATTAGAATTGAATATATTTTATTAGTCATGGTTTCCTTTTGAGCTAAAGGTTTGTATTTCCATTTCGTAAATTTTATTTTGTTTTAAACTTTTGCATGCTTAAGTAAGCCTTTTGCTTGTAGTTATCCAGGATGAGGGTTCTTGGGGACCAACAATGGTTTGAGTGGTGGCCACATCCAGGGTGTAAACTTGGGTCGTGAAATTAACTACAGTTAAAGGAGTCAATTTGAATTAGTAAAGTATAGCAAATAAATAAGTATGAACGGAAGAAACAAAATTAAAGTCCGTCACACATTAAAAAGAACAAAAAAAAGGAAAAGAAAAGGCTTCACTGGGCATATCATGCACTTCGCCTTTTGAATCATTCATCACTTTGTTCAGTGGATGGCATAGTTAATATATATTTATTTCTAATACATATATACATATTTATACAAAGATTTTTCTGTAATCACTTGTTGTTGTGACACCCCCACCCGTACCCTTAGATCCGCCTTGCTCAGACGTATTTTGGATCAAGGGTTCTATTTGAGACCAGTCAATGCCATCAAGGAGATGAGGATATTCTACTTCATTTCTTTATCAGAAAGGCCGACTTTGGACTGAAACTGTGAATGAGTGTCCCAAGTTTATTCATACTAGATAGAGAGTTCCACAGCAGCAACAACTTTCTTAGGCTATTATTCTAGCAGGAAAAAAAGTGTTTATTCGGCAAGTATCATCCTTCACATGGTTTAGGTGCCCCCCTGGTTTTTTGGGTGTACATATGTCAATTTGGTTTGATTTTTCATTAAAAAAATCTAAACCAATTATCCCGGTTTACTAAATTTAAAAACCAAATCAAACCACATAAAGTAGGTTTTTTTGGTTTCGACATTAGTCGGTTCTTCCGGGTTTTTACGGTTTTTACAACTATACGGTATTTGAAAAAGATATCAAACATATTTTCACTTACCTGTGTGACAAACTAAACTTAAAAAATGTTAATTGAATATAAATTTTCGAAAAGACGGTAAAATTTACACGAGCACACTATATATTTTTTGAACTATTAACGTTCATCATGTTAAATCAATAAAATCAAAGTCTAGAGGCAAAGTAAATACAAAAAAAAATATGTACAAAGTATATTGTTAACTTCGAATTTGAATAACTATAACAATATAAATGTAACTTTGGATCTTAATACAAAATAAAATATCTACAATTTTTACAAGCCCAAATTTAAAATAAAATCTATAAACATTGAAAACTATAAACTAACTAAAAATATATTAATAAGTAGGTCATAAATAAGATATTTTAGCTATAAATAAAACAAAATTTTCTCTCTCTCTCTCTCTCTCTCTCTCTATATATATATATATATATATATATATATATATATATATATATATCTATATATATATATATATATATATATATATATATATATATATATAATATATATATAAATATGTATATACACATACATATATATACGGGGGAATGACTCATTTCTATGCTTTCTTGGGTAGAGCTGAGGCATAGACATCCGACGCAATGTGGTTCAGAGTATGTTCCAAAGCCTCAACTCTTGTGTGTGTGAACATATTTTTTACCCAAGGGTGATAACTCCATTTTAGACCATCATGGATCTTCATATAAGTCCATCCATTTTAGACAAGGAGACAGTCTATATTTTTTTTAGTTTTGGAGATTTCTATAAGATTTGATTTAGTTGGAAGTTTACACACAATGAATTTTGGTTCTTGAAGATTTATTTAGATGTTGATTCATACCGCAGTAAATTTAATTATTGGCTTTTATTTATAAAATAAGTTGAATCTAAATATTGTTTCACCTTTGATTTTTAAAAATTATTAAGCCTTATGTTCTATGATTATTCAACTGGAGGGTTAGTAAGGATGCCACCTTACGATCATTGGTAGGCCCTTATTAGAACAAATAGTCCATGTATAATGTTTGGTATTATTTAGTACTATGTTTGGTAGGAATTTGGGACTGTGTATAACTAATACATAGATTAGTTAAACATCCTACATGGTATTATAAGATGTATTACTAATAGGAAAAATCATCAATTCCACCTTGAACATGTCCCAAAAAGTCAGTTACACGCTTAAACTATCATAGTTACCTATTACACAATTTTACTACTCAAAAGTAAATTTTCTTACTCCTTAAAACTGACGTGAAAAAAAAAAGGTGCGTCAGTTTGAAATTAAAGTGAAAAGAAAGTTAGAATGTTCTTTTCCACCCCTACACCTCTTCTTCTTCACACCTAACCCATTGTATTTTTTTTTTAAATTTTCATCACACTTCTTTAATTTTATCAAAGTCTTAAAGAACAATTATTTTTATTCGCAATAATGTTAATTCTCATAGATTTGTTTGTTTAGAATTGTATTTTATCAAGAAAAATTTCGATTGATTGTTTCCATTTTTTTATTTTTTTGAATTTGTTAAATAAATTTTTGGGTTTAGTATTGATATAAACTTTATGGGTTTGGTGGTGATGTAGGTGATGAGAATTAAAAGAGGTAATTATAGATGTTGATGAAGAAAAATTCGACATTAATAATTGCTCTGGTGATATGTTGTGTTGGGTGACCGATAAGAAGAAGAATTGAAGGTGACATAGTGGTGTGAAGAACAAAATCTGTAGTGAAGGTGGTCGGATATGATTTTACGATGAAATGATAATTGAAATGAGTGAGATTTAGTGATGAAGAAAATATTAATAGGGACTAGTTAGAGTAAATATAGTTAAAAAAAGATTAATTAATTAATAAGTAAAATAAAATGAAAAATTATAATTTATGACATGGTGCTTATATAGCATTGATGTGGCAGCGAGTGTAATACACCACATAATGTGAGAGTAGAATTACAATTCTTAGGATTGTAATAAATCCACTTTTGAGCATTCAAGGTGTGTAACAGGTCCCTATAATAATTTAAGCGTGTAACTAATTTTTCGGGACAAGTTCAGGGGAAATCTATGTACTAATATATATGTTGTAATATCACAGGAAATGTCTATGCAAAGACCAAAATATCCCTATAATTATTTTAATTATTTTGTTTATTTTCTTGATTTTATGTTTTATATTTGTACTAGTTAATTTATTTTAATAAATCAGCTTACAAGTTATTCACAGAGCGTAGGTGAAGATTCGACGGCAGAATTTCATATTTGTATCCATTCCTCTTTCTCTTTGGCCATCGTTGCCATTATTGGATTTCTATTCTTCTAGCTTCTAGCTAGGACTGCTTGATTGAGTTTGGCTACTCCCGTTTCCTTGACTCTTCACATTACAAAAATCTTTCACCATATGGCCACTTTTGCCACAACCATAGCAACTGTTAGTTCCAACAAGGTATTCACCCACATGTTTCGTGCCCCACTTTCCACAAGTTGGTCTTTCTCTTGGTGGATCAACATTTCTCCTCTTTTGAGACTTAGGGTTAGACTCCTTATCATTGCGAGTTTTGGAGGAATTTGAAAGAACTTGGTTTGAAAACCTCTTCTTGAAATTAGGTTTGTCTTGAATGTCAAGCCTACTCTTAAAAGAACAACTTTCAAAAGATCTTACCTTCTTAGCTTCTCTACTCCTCTTCGTTAGAGACTCTCTTCTAATTATTGTTCATGAACCATCAACCTATAAAGATCCATGTTGTCAGGAAGTATAGCTGCATGTCATTCTTCTTCAAGCTCTTTGGAAACCCCGTTACATAATGGCACATTTCATCCCTATCATTTGAAACCAAAGAGGAAGCATATTTGTATAGCTTAATGAAATTTAAGGAGTATTCATTGACACTCATACCTCCTTGACGAAGGTTGATGAACTCCTCTACCTTAGCTTCCCTTTCCTCCCTCGGGAAGAATATATCAAGAAACGCCTTTTTGAAGATCTCCCAAGTCACGGGACCACCTTCTAAATAATGACTATCCTTCAATTGATTGTACCATGCCTGAGCCACGTCCTCGAGTTGATAAGCAGCAAGTTCAGCCTTTTAACTAGTACTAACCCCCATATCAAAAAAGGTCTTATAGAAATAATCAAATAAGTATTAGGGGTCTTCATCAACCTTGGATCCAAAGAGAATGAGAGGATTCATCCTCGTAAAATCTCTCAAAGGGGTAGCCATAGTACTTGCATATTAGTTCTCTCAAGGTACGACCTCTCGGTTAGCTTGTGCTGTAATGGCTTGATATTGGGTAGTGATGGTTTGGGCCATTTAGAGATGGGCTACCCTCACCTCACCATCCGTCATGGCCGGAGGATTTATCAGAACTTGTTCATTTACAATAACTTGCTCTTGAGGAGGAACTCGATTGCCTTGTGGAGGAGCTCCGACATTCGCAATCTGTTCTCCTAGTCTTATCCCTGTTGTCCTTCTTGTGTTCATAGCCTATAAGCACAAGAAAGGGATTAGATGCTAAAAGGCACATAATGTCAAAACGCTAGAGGCAAGACATAGGATTACCAAGATAAGAGAATTTTTCCTAATCATCACACAACCTCTCATTCATAATTGTGGTGCGCTTCACAGCCATGAACAAGACACTATATAATGTGACTTAGTGAGACATCGACCCTAGGTTATTTAACCCGATGCTCTGATACCAAGCATGTCACATCCGGAGAGCACGCCCCAGATGCAACCGGAATCATCGTCCTCGCAAAGGAATCAGACAAGCCCTTAGCATAAATTTCATAGGCTAAAATTTACGAAAAATTAAAAACTTTTCCATATACCAAGTGAAGTATACTTAGACTTGTCGCTATAATATATTGAGGTATACATAGACCTCTCACATAGAAGCTTACTTAGGCTTCTCTTTTAGCAACATAATCAACATAGATACGATAATCTAAAAATTTTCTCACATAAAAACAATATAAAGAATACGAGTCTTGGACTTAGCCAGTTAAATATCAATATGACATATAAGCCTTACTACGATAGAATCCAACTAATAAAAAGGACTAAAAGAGCATCTTTTAAACTACTACAATCTTCATGGCTAGAATAATGTAAAGATAGTATCCCCAAACATGAGGACCTACCAACACTTGGAGAAAGAGTTCCAAGCTCCTTCAAGCGATCTTCTTAATATGCAATGGTTGGACCCTACATGTGTAGTTATATAAGCAAATGGGTTAGTACACCACATGTACTAAGTATGGGTATATACACATAACACAGTCAAAGACATACATGAAAATGACCTTTTTCTTTAGAAAGCATGCTAAGACATTTGGAAACTTTTAATGCACATACAAAAGAACATATACATGATAAGGATCACAACAACATGAACCGTGATCATAACCAAATACATATCATCATAAAATCACATTAACTTTTCATGTTCAATAGTTCATATCAACATAACATACAAAACTCTTACCAATAGTCCCATCCCAAACCTACAAGTGCAATGATCATATGAAGCCCCATAAACCCACATGATAATGTAATCAAGATAGGAGACCATAAGTAATGCTTTGCTTCATACAACTTGTAACATAAGTAGTCATCACCTTATATATCAATACAGACCAACAACATGTTCATCAAAATAACCAATATCATATAAGAGTAACATCATATATAATAAGTATTTTACATTTCATGTCATCATATTACATGAAAACAATCTCCTAGGACTTCCCTTAGAGTAAACTTGTGCAAGGTCTAGGTAGAGTCCTATATCCCTACCTATAGTACGTAAACTCCTCAAGTCACCCTAGTCAATGTTCATTTACTTTATTCTTTCATTTTACTTGAGGGAACAATCTCCTTAACTGACATTTTATCATGTGAGCTAAACATGGAATCTGGTGTCATGAAACCCCACATCGAAAGAATGTGGTCTACTTGCAAAAGTAGAACCAAAACATGAACATAACATTCTAGATGGATCCTATAACTAGTATTCCTATGGTGACAACATAGTTCATGAAAGAGGAGATATATTAGATACCCATAGTTCCACATTACATGACAAACTCTATTTCATGAGAGTCATTGTGGACCTACCTTCCAACTTGGGAAGGGACATCTCATATCTAGTTCACTTGGTGCTATGCTAAAGTCCCTTTTTGAATTGCCTTTAAGTTATCATTAGTCATCAATCTTATCATATTCCATAGGAGATAAAATCCTTGTATAAATATGATCATTATCTCATTAGGTTTAGGATGAGAATTTCCTTTCATCACAACCCTTCATTAGTGAGATTAACATATCATAGCCATATTGTGTAAGGCATACAAGAGAACATCATCAACCTTGCATTTTCATATCCGTACTATGATCCCACATTTAAGATATTCGTAGCCTAATGTATATGCATAGAAACATCATACATACTTCAGTTTCATAATAACATCAATTCTAGGCCAATACCAACATAGTAGAGTATCATGATTTTAGAAGAGTTACCTAATTGCTTCCACGAATCTTCATTATGACCTTATTCTTAATTCACCACAACAATCCAATAATATAGTGATTAACATAATAACACGACCAATCCCAACCATCTAGTCATACACAAAACCATTTCATAGTTAGGGTTAAGGGAAGTTGTTTATTTATGAGTTCATTCAAGCTATAATCCCAACCCCAACATCTATATGATTTAAGTGATATTGATAACATAATCTAATCCATGAAATAGGGAGAGAACATGCTTCACACGAGAACCAACAATACCATATCAATTATTCAACAATACATATTTAATTAGCCCTAGAAAATCATCATTGATCATCATTAGTCATAAAATTCAAGTTTGGAAGAAAATCCATTTATAGAGGAAAAACCCTAGGAGTTGAATTGTTAGAAATCACCCTTGAATTAAATCTAAATCCACGAGTTTTCAATGAAAACCTTGGAGACTTTGTCTTCTTCCTCAAGTTTTCTTGTTCTTCAATGGTTGTTGAATAGAGAGAGAGTTTTGAAAGAGATGGGAGTGATTTGTAAATATGACTTAAAGTGCGTGAATGTGGTTTAAAACTAACCTAAAACCAATATAAACTCATCCCCTAAATTACCCAAAATAACCCTCATTTAAATTTCCCTCTTAATGAAGCCACACTTAAATTCCAAACTTTAGATTTTCTTCGGGGAACAAGCCCGCAACGCGGAGATGCTCCCGAAAGATTTTGTTAATATGTTTTTTTTACACCAGACGAGTCTGCAACCTATCCATGACATAGACTTGATTTTTTCCCAAGGGCCCACCAAGTCCGCGATGTGGACACATTCCCTCTATGTGTATTTTTGTTGCTACTTTGGCAGCTTGTCAGGCCAAGTCTGGGGTCCCTTCGTGGACCCCTAGGGCAACCCTTGGGGGGATGTACCTGGACATTTTTTCACTTAATATACATGGTTTTACATATTCAAAATCATTTTACAAGTTATATTCCTCATACAACACCTCCAAATTTTCACGAAACCTAACAACATTTTACTAATTCAATTACACTAGCTTTCGGACGTCTTGGATGTTTCTTGATGTCTTGATTATAAAACTTCCTTATTTGTTTATAAACATTATTTTAGGCTTAGAAATAGTGTTACACACCTTAGGCCAACATGTGAGACTCTAGATTATGTCATGGACTTTAGGAGTGTTACACCCTAGAGTTGAAACTTTGGACTTAGATTGTTCTCTCAAGATTTAGGTTGTCATCATATGTTCAAGGATATGGATGTTATTTGTAGCTTTATTTCGTTTAAGACCTTGTATTATACATAAGTTTCATTTCAATGAAAGGGTCTTGTCCCTAATTTGAGATTCTTATCGTTTGAGTCTATGTTGGCTTATATGAAACTAGATTTCCATTTAATTATAAACACGTCTTTTAAAGAGTGTTGTTTGCTTCAAGCCTTATGATTTAAATAAAATAATTTAATTTCCACACTATTTTATTACAATATGATGAATGAATGCTAAGGGCTTGTATAATACCTCCGAGAGGTTGAATACGACGTGTGACGACCGGAGGGTGCTTTCGGGTTGTGACATTACGACTCCATTTAGGAATTCCACATCTTACAAATGGTCATTATTAAATAAGGTATTAAGATACCTAGTAAAAACATTAGCTGATATAATAAAAAGCGCTCGAAAAAGAGGATCTCCTTGGTTCACTCTCCTAGTATAATGAAAGAATCCATGTGGTTGCCCATTAATGAGCATAAAATATTAGTTATTTGTGATCAATCTCCAAATCAAATCAACTACTTTATTGGAGAAACCCATCTTCCTCAAAACCTTTATCAGAAAAATCAAGATACTCTGTCATAGGCTTTGGCATATATATCTTAATGACAACTTTTCAAGGTTTTCCTCTCTTGCTAATGTCTGAATAGAAATTCCTAAGTGAGTAGTACATTTTCTATAAAACTTCTGCCTTAACAAAATTGGATTGATCAGAAGAGATAAGCTTAGGTAGTATATCTTATAACCTATCATAAATGATCTTGGAAATAATCTTATTAAAAAAATTACTCAAATTAATTGGCCTCATATCTGAAAAATGATTGAATAATAAACTTTTTGGTATGAGGACCAAATTATTATGACTGATAGATTTAGGAAGAGAGGTCCCTGAAAAACACATGAACCATTACTTACAATATCTGCACCAACAATGTCCCAACATGATTGATAAAATTTTCTAAAATGCCCATCATGTCCACCGAAACTATCTCCTTTTAGCTTGACACCGCATTGTTCACTTCCCCACTGTTAGGAATGGCTCCTATGGTTGCATTTTCCTCTTAATTTGTCAGTGCAGGGACATGAGCTAGGAAAGAATGATTTGTGAAGTCCCTTTCCTGCATAAATTATTTCAGAAATAATTGCACAACTACTTCAGCTATCTCCCTATAATCCTCCAACCAATCACCTTCAAACTCTCGGATTTTCAACAATTTTAGTCTTCTCCTTCTTCCTTTAACCAGATTATGGAAAAATCTGGTGTTTCTATCTCCATCAAGAAACCAGGCAAACGCTGCTTTCTGTTACCAATAACTCTCTTCAAGATGAACACATTTAGTATATCAGCCTTAGTTCTTTGCATCACTTCTCTATTTTCCATGGAAGGAAATTCTTCAAAAAGCTCCTCTTTGATTCTAGTATTCTCCTCTCTAATAATCAATTGTTTAAAAGTATCTCCAGAAGTTTGTGTTCTCCACTGTAAGATCCTTCTTAATCTTCTTTTTAAAATCTAAGAAAGGATTTGTTATGACATCTGCATCCCAATTTTGGCGAGTAATTTCTCTAAATAGTCACCCATGTTTGGAAATTGTCTTGGAATATCATTTATGTTTGTTTTAGGACTACAATATCACTGCACTTTGCCTATTTTCCTTAAAATATACTTTGACACCAAAAAATATATTATCTCTCTCCTACTAGTATGTCTGCCACGTTATTTCTTTATTTTATTATTAATTATTTTTATAAAAATTAGACAACTCATATATCATACCCAATAAATAAAGTACACAAGGAACTATAATATAAGTTCCTCCAAATCTTCAAGAAAATATGTGCCTTCCTCTGTTTCTTAAAGAAATAAATTAACGATTTTGTATAAGGACTGTCTCTTGAGCCGTTGTATACCTTTGATGTTGACCAAAGAAATCGTCACGAAATAAAATTCATGATTTCTTCTGATTCTTTTATTTTTAAGTATCAATTGTGAAATAATCTGATTACTTGACATGATATTGGAGTAATTTTCTTAAAATTTAGGGGTTCTTTTACTTGCTTGTTTTTAATAGAAAATTTCTATTTTTTGGATCTTCCTAAGTATTGAACAAATGTTTATAGTTTATGTAAATATAATCTTTTTACCATAAACTCTAACCTTTTATTTTTTACTCTGAACAAGCAAGAAATGTTTATAGTTTGTGTAAAATTCAATGTTCCTAATATCTAGTTTATCTCTATATATCTAACTAAATTTATTATCTTCTTCATCAGCTTCAAGGAACTAGCTTTTTTTTCATCAACTGCAAGACTAAAATTATGTATGATATAACGACAAATACTTGTAAATGAAACATATGATAAAGATTTTCGCTATAAAATTAAAGTAACTAGATTTTCATAGAGAATGGATTAATGCTCTCTTATAGATACATTAAACAAGTTTTTCATTGAAAGAATTAAAAAATATTATAAATTTAAAAATGTGTGGCATCCTAGATTTTTTAATGTCAAGTATATTTTGAGGAAAATAGGCAAAGTTGGGTGATATTCTAGTCGTAAAACAAACATAAGTGATATTTTTAAGTAATTTCCAAACATGAGTGACTATCTAGGGAAATTATTTCAATTTTGGCTAACCACATTCTTAAACTCTTCATGTTTGGTCAAAATATTAAGAGACCTGAAAGGTTTTGAATGGTTAATGGAACTATTTTTATAACTCAAAAAGTAAGGGAGCATGATCAGAGCCATTTCTTGGGAAGCACATCATAGCGAATTTTGATTCTCTCAACTCTTGGTTCCTCTGTATTAGACACTCTAATTATAGTATACTTCTATTAAGCACATGAATATATGATAAAATTTTTATTAAATACTTTCAATTTATATATCGAAAATTCTTTTTACACATGACTCTGTCACTAATTATGTAGATAAAACATAAATATGCTACAACCTTTTGTGTATATGTATGAGTCTTAATTGGAAAAGATTTAAAGTTTTTTGTGACTTGATGAATTTTAATACATATTAGGTGTGATACTTTATATGGTTAATTTATTAAGATAATGATGCTTGCAAATTCGTGTAATTTTTGTAAATGATAGAAATTATGAATACTTAATAAGAATAATACATTGTATAAATAGACTTTTGTTTAAATGTCCAAATGAATTACATACACACACACACAAATATATATATATATATATATATATATATATATATATATATATATATAGAGAGAGAGAGAGAGAGAGAGAGATATTAAAGATCTCTTACGAAAATGTCATAAAACTAATAATAAGTTTGTAAAGAGTATAAAATGAACTTTAATGTGTGTGCGCGTGTGTATAATTTCTTAATTAAATAACGATAATTTACTACTCTATATAGTTGAATGTAAAAATTTATTCAAATAAGGTTTCTTAAAGAGAGATCTATTCCAGAAAACGTAACAAAAACTTACAACAAGGACTAGATTCCTGAATTGAAGGACAATAAAAAAAAAACTAAAAAAGGTCCATTTTTCTATGATGTAAATTGTTAAGAATAGAAATTTACAAACCTATAATTTTTAATTTCCCACACTAAAAATTAAAATAGAAACATGGCTAAAAAACCATATATATTGACATATATAGTTGGTGGAGATGGGAGAAAGATCAATTCCACTTGTCATTTTATACTATTAGGTGAAAGTTGTAACTCCTTGGAGTTATTCAAAGCCCATGAGAATATCTTCATTCATGTCCATTTCTTCTTTACCATCATCTTTTTCCTCTACAACCACAACAATCATTTTACTTTTGCTCCCGAATTCAACCGTATGCATAGTTGCAATAATTGGAGAAGAAGCATCTCTTGAACACTTAATGCACTTGGACAAAGAGGATGATTCAGTCAAGGTTGATGTTTTGGGCAAAATATTTATGGATTTTGGAATCTTGAATTTGGAACTAACAAGATTTCTACGGTTCATGGGTGGATCATAGTTGTGTTCACCTAAAAAGGAGACCAAGAGAATATTTTCATCATTTAGGATTTTCTCAATTTTTTCCCCTGCTTCACAAAGTTTTGATGTGCTACACTTATAGTAATTCATGTTATGTCATATACACATAATAATAATAATCAGTTTTAGTCATATATACACACACACAAACCTTATATTTTTTGCTACTTATTATTATAAAATTGAGAACGGAAGGGAACATAACATTCTATAACATGAAAAATTGTGAAGAGAGAAAACCTAGGGAATGGTGAATATTTGATATGCTTCTGACCATATTTGCACCATGCCCATATATCATTTGTGAGTTCCTCTTACAATAATTCATGTGTAATCCATATTGAATTATTTTTCCTGATTTTAAATCAAAAGTACAAAATCAAGATTTTGTACAGACACACATAAAATGTAACAAAGTGAATGGCTACCTTTTTCTAGTTTGGATCAAAGTAGTGTCCATGGTAAAAGTGAAATTAGGATAATCGTTAGACCCTATATCGAGCTGATGTAGATCAATCCTTTCTTTTGGTGTTGTAGTTGTTGGTGGAACACACACTACTATTTTTGGTGATAGGTAAAAGAAGTTTGAAGGATAAATTGAGCCGGTCGAATGGGATGTAAGTACAATTGTTTGTTACCATTTTGGTTAATGATTATGACCTGATCATTTGGTTTTTCCTGGTGAGCAGTTGGAAATTCTAAAGAGAAATTTTTAGATAAACCATTAAAATTAGTCTTTTCAGGAACAAAAGGTTTATGAAAAGAATTCCAAACATCATTTAAAGAAGTCTCCAAATATAACTTACGAGCTACAATATTGTGAGGTTTGTTAATGTTACAAATTTTTACGACAACATCTATACCCCAATAATCATCCGCCATTTTATATCTATATAAAATGATATCTAGTTAAATGTAAATATAAATAAGTTTATAAGAGAAACTAATGATGTTTTCTGCTAAACTAGAGAGAGAGAAAATGATCCAAAGAGGGGATTTTCTATTGGAGGAAGTAGATGATCATAGAAAGTTTAGTGGGTATGACATTATAACTCAAAGGTTGGGATTAAGAAAAGTGAGTCATTTCAAATTTATATAGAGAAAATTAAAGGGATATCTACCTACCCCGGCACATCCATATTTACTTAAAAGTCAATGCACAATAAATATTATTTTTCTATTTTAGACTGAGTGGAATTAGCAACAAAAGAGAAGTCAAAGATTATACCGTGTACCTTTTGTTTGAGATCATACATCTCATATCATATTGTAACAACCCGAGAGCACCCCCTAGTCGTAACATTGTAAATTCGATCTCAAAGAGATCATATAAATTTCCTTAGCATTCATTCATCATATATGCATTAGGAAGAACTTAGAACATTTTTTAAAACATAAATCGAAAAGTATTTCATAAAATTGGAAGTATTTCTAACATTATTGTCTCAAACCATGTATGAATTACATGAAAAAAAGACTTGGGACGCAACCCACATAAAGTCTAAAACATAAAATTAAATGTCATAAAGATAAATTGATATTGTCCTCGAAGCTATGAGGACTCACAAATATCTTCAATCTTTTGAATTCTTGAAACTCTAGCATACAATAGAAACTCAAATTACCACCAACACATTTTGTTAGAATGTAGGCAGTATGCGTTAGTACAAAGGTACTTAGTATGGAATCTAACATAACATCACAACATCTGAAATGGTTAGTCAACATAAGACATAAACATAAGAGGTA
Organism: Solanum habrochaites; assembly: GCA_027704765.1. Taxonomy (NCBI): domain Eukaryota; kingdom Viridiplantae; phylum Streptophyta; class Magnoliopsida; order Solanales; family Solanaceae; genus Solanum; species Solanum habrochaites. Next base: position 46,406,998 of record JAKWJA010002492.1, read on the forward strand.
ATAACATAATCATAACATAAGCATCATATCATAAAAAGTCAAAATAAGACATAATCATGATTCCATACTTCAACCATTTGCCTTTTATACTCAAGTGAACTACTTCCCAAGCCACCTCAAACTATACTTGTGCAAGGCCATGGTAGAATCCCATACTTATCATGCTACTTCAATCTATCCTTAGGAGAGTTTCATTCTTCAACCACAAGCTACCATGGGAATAACCATCCCCAAGTTCCGTTAGATTTACTATCTTAAGCTACCATGAGATTTAATATCTCAAGATACCACGAGACTAACATGAAAGAAACACAAGTATGAACATCAATCTATTCTAGTCTAACTTGGATTGATTCATTTTAGGTTATTAGGTCAACTAGAATCCTTCTATGTGAGGGAACTTGCTTCTCCTAGCTTGTTCATGTCTAAGCGTATAAGAGAAAGAGAATACCAAACGAATATCTCCTCATATTGACATTACCTCCAAAATCCCAAACCACAATGGCTACAAGCCCTATTTTCAATACTAACTTTATTCTATCACGATCGTTGTCAAATTAGAAGCTATTAGATCACCTTGATCATGGGAAGGTAATTCTAGTCATACTTGATCATATAGGTTGAATTTTAACTTTACAAGTTAAGATACTTCTTATTCAATTAAACCTAGTTCAATTCATATTTAGATGATCCTAACTATGTTTAATTAGTATTTAATACAATCGAATTAAGAAGATCAATTTAGAGCCTTCAACCATGCCTCTTATGGCCTAAACCCACAATGATCACCTTCATCATCTTATATTAGGGTTCATCAAGAAATTCACATGAAAAAACCATATAATAATCATATAAAAATAATTGAATGCTATACTACTACTTAGGAATCACAATCAAGCCTTATGCAAATGTAATCACAACCCTAGCTATATGGGGGTATTTTGGTTTTATAATTGCGGGAAACTATGGGGGATCCATGGATAGAAGAATCCATGGATGAAGGAGCTTCACATACCTTTGATAAATTCCTCAAACTAATATTTAAACCTTAGTGAATTGGAATTAATAGTGATTTTGAGACAACTTTAGGGAGGGAAAGGTTTAGTTTTGAAGGATGGAGTCTAAATGGCTACTTAATTGTTTTAATATACTTAAAATACTTAAAAAAACTAAAAATAAACTTCCATTACTTCATTGGAACGTGGGGTGAATTTACCCCTCACTTGGCCGAATACTAGGTTGTTTGAAGGTGACCATTGACAGCCACCATTGACGGACCATAGACAGATTGATGGCCCATCCTGGTAATCCACAAATTGGTTCATAGAGGGGGGTTAGGGATACTTTGGTGGGAGACTATGTTTCAATTCACAAAGCAAATCCATGCCCCATCAAACCATTAACGGCCCGTCAATGGGGCTCGTGGTTGGCATGCTGTTATTTGACAGCTTTTGGGTCCATTGTTTGGTCCTTCACAAGGACCCCTAGGGTGGTACTTGGGGAGTATTACCTTGAAGTTTGTACCCTAAAAGTTACCATCATGTGTAGGAACCCTTGATACTCAATTTCACCTTCATACTACACTCCAAAACTCAAATACAAGACCCTACCACACACTATTTCAACTAGACTAGTTTCCGGGCGTCATTGTCGCTTCTTCATGTTTCACTTCTAAAATTACCAAAATAATTTATTTGAAATATATTATGTCCATAAACATCATTTGAACCCTTTTTATGTTATAGACCTCATGTAGGTCTCTATATTAGTTCATACGATTTACAGATGGTTCAACAATGCCCCCCGGGAACATTCATCCCCGAATGACACCTTAAACCTTCACAGGGAAACACCATTACTCAAGACTAGAAGCCCATCGTGTATGCATTATTTCTAAATGCCACACCAACCAAGGAAACTTTAGTTCTAAACTAGACATACTCAAAATGCATGAAAGAAACGTATTACTTATTTCCAAGGAGAATCTAACATCTCCTAGATACAACATGCTCAACATAGACCCATTAGGTCTAAAATGCACATTGACTCAAGATGATAAACAAAAAGGAAACACAATGAAAATATGTCAATTCTAACAAGACCTACACACCGTCAAAAACATCATCATAACAATAACAACATCAAGTCCATCACACCAAGTCATAAAAACAAGAAATATGAAATTTTTTCTAAAACTATAAAGAAGCACATGTAGGAAACGGACATAAGAAGATCACTCTATATCATCCGTGGATTGGAGAGCATATAACTATTATTCTTTTGAGAATCATCAATCACGCCACTAAGAGCATCTTTCTTACCTTCTCTTATATTATCCTTTGCCTTTCAGAAATATTTGTTTATATGTCCACTCTCACCATATCTATTACATCTATCTCTACCAGACAAACACCTACCCTTATGCATATTACCACACCTAGAATAAGTAGTCCTTGGGGACTCACTACCTTTCCCTTGTGACCTAGTGTCATACATCCTCTCATATTTATACTTGGGAGAATTGGAATAACCTTGTCCGATAAACTGTTGTTAATTCTTAGAACGACCATGTCCATCTGACCTATCATTTTCCACTCTAGCCCTCTTTTTCTCTGTATATCTCTGAAATTTGAATTTTGAATCCTCTATTTGTTGGGCAAAAACCATGATACGAGAAATGTCCATGTCATCAACAAGCATTTCCGTATGACATTTTATTTCCACCGCATTGGAAAATCCCATCATAAGCATATTCATCAAATCCCTAGGATTAGATACCAAGCTTAGAGAATACTTATAAAAAGGGGTGAATTTCATAGAGTACCCCTTAACACTCATATTTCCTTGCTTGAGGTTGATGAATTCTTCCAACATTGCTTCCCATAACTCTCGGGGAAAAAACCTATCTAGAAATTAAAACTTAAAAGCTTCCCTCTCTATTGGGCCTGCTCCCAAAGGTCTACTATCCTTCCATTACTCATACCAAATTTGGAAACATCTTTCAATTGATAGGCAGCTAGCTCAACTTTCTCAATGGAAGACACTACCACGATTGCAACAACCTTATAAACCTCATCTATGAACCCATTTGGATTCTTTAACCTTAGATCCATCGAACTCCGGTTGGTTCATCCTCAAGAACTCTCTTACCCTAGAAGTTTCCATTCTTCCTATAGGGTTTTCTGGAGCCACCACCTCTCTATTAGCTTGCACCGTCAAAGCTTGATCCAATAGTTGCATAGAAACCCCAAGCTAATCAAGAGTAGCATTTCCTATTGGAGGGTCACTTGGAACTTACGGAGGTACTTGGAGTTGATCTTGATGAGGATCTTGGTTTGTAATTTGGGAGGAATGTCTTGCTTGCCTTCACCTTCCTCAACTTTTCTAGCGTTAGCTCTAGTATTTGCAATAACTAGAATAATCATTGGCAAACAAAAGGAGAAAAGCCTACTAGAGCTTAAATATCTATAGCACAACTACTAGAATGAAGAAATGAGATTGTTCTTAATCAATCAACATCCTTCTATTCATAAAATGTGTCGCGACGCAGGCCCATGAACAAGACTCCACTTAGACGTGATTTGAGACATCCTAAGACCATTTTATAACCTTATGCTGTAATACCATGTTTGTAGCGACCCGAGAACACCCCCAGTCGTAACATGGTGTATTCAATATCGAAGAGGTCTTATTCAAGACCTTAACATTCATTCATCACATAGGCATTAGAAAATATGGAAAAATTTAAAACTTTCATTAAAACATAACTCCAAAAGTATTTCATAAAATAGGAAGTCTTTCTAATATTATTGTTTCAAAACCACATATAAATGAGAATAAAAGTCTTGGGACGCATCCCACATAAAGTATAAAACATAAAAATAAATGATATAAAGGTAAATGGATATTTTTTTCAAAGCTATGAGGACTCACAAAGATCTTCACTCTTCTAAATCCTTGAAACTCTAGCCTCCAATATCAACTCAAAGCTCCAACCTTACATTTGGTTAGAATGTAGGAAATATGCGTTAGTGCAAAGGTACTACGTATGGAAGCTAACATAAATTCTTAAAAGCATCTCAAATGGTTAGTCAACATAACAAATAAGCATAATAGGTAATAACATAATCAAAACATAATCATCATATCATCACAAGTCAACATAAGACATAATCATAATTTCATATTTCAACGATTTATCTTTATACTCAAGTGAACTACTTTCCAAGCCACCTACAAGTATACTTGTGCAAGGCCAACGTAGCATCCCATACTAAAACCTAAACTAAGTACCTCTCTTTGCTAATTCATGGTCATAGATTACCTTCATACTTAACACCTAGGTTTAAATGAAATAAGAGAATTATACCCCTAGGTCACCTCAATGCACACTTATACAATGCTTGTGGGGAATCCCATTCTACCTCACACACTAAGCATATCTTGAAGTCACCCTATTCATGTGTTACCCCCTTCTAAGTTTAAATAAGGACCTAAATTCATATTTGACAAAGAACTATCATCTTAAGTCAATTTTAACATGGAATGCAACTATAGCTACTACCCAAGCTATAAATACTTCATAAGAGAACATCTCATAAGTAGCTTCAGGTTATACTTGTGCCATTTATGAATGACATCCCATTCTACCATTCACACTAAGTACTTATTTAGGCTAGCTTAATCAATGCTAATTATATTTCATACTAGTATATTAAGAATAGCATACTGTCATACTAGACACTACCATGGAAAGCATCATATCATGCGATCCAAGCTATCATGGGAATATAACAAGTATACCGACCTAGACACCATACACCTACTAATGAAGATTCAATCTATCCATAGGGGAGTATAAATATCAACACTAATCTACCATGAGTACTCTATCTCAAGCTATTCCATGAATTGCACCTTGCATGCAATCTAAGCTACCATTAAGAGAGTATAAGTCATCTATCCTCAAGCTACCATGAATTGTTTTGGCTTAAACAAGTCAAGCTATTATGAAGGAATTATAATCATGCGACTTCAAGTTATCCTTATGAAATTTTCATTCCTCAATCCCAAGCTACTATAGAAATCATCATCCCCAAGCTTCTATGAGATTTACTATCTCAAGCTACCATGAATTGTTTGGCTTAAACAAGTCAAGCTATTATGAAGGAATTATAATCATGCGACTTCAAGTTATCCTTATGAAATTTTCATTCCTCAATCCCAAGCTACTATAGAAATCATCATCCCCAAGCTTCTATGAGATTTACTATCTCAAGCTACCATGAATCATACAATATCAAGCTTCCTACCTTGGTCTTATTTTAGTAAGCCAAGCTTTACATGAAGAAAACATAAGTCTCAACATCAAACTATTCTTATATAACATTCTTTTATTCAGTTTGGGTTATTAGGTCAACTTATAATCCTTCTATGTGAGAGAAATTGCTTCTCCTAACTTGTTCATAGCTAAGTGTATAAGAGAAATAGAATAATCAATCAAGATCTCCTCATATTAACTTAACCCCAAAATCCCAATAAAAATGTCTACAAACCTTATTTTCAACACTAACTTAATTCTATCATGATCCATATCAAAATTACAAGTTATTCAATCACTTTGATCATTAGAAGCTAATTATATTTATACTTGATCATATAGGGTCAATTCTAACTTTACAAGTTAAATGTCATTCCTATTCAATTAAACCTAATTTATTTCATATTTGAATTATGATAACTATGATCAATTAGTATTCAAGACAATTGAATTAAGAAGATCAATTTAGGGCCTTCAACCATGCCTCTAATGGCTTAAACCCACAATGATCACCTTCATCATATTATATTAGGGTTCATCAAGAAATTAACATGAAAACACCATATAATCATCTTATAAACATAATTAAATGTTATCCACTACTTTAGAATCACAATCAAGCCTTACCCACTATATAATAACAACCCTACCTAAATTGGGGTATTTTGGATTCCCAATTGAGGGAAACTATAAGGGCTCCATGGACGGAAGAATCCATGGATGAAGGGGATTCACATACCTTTAATAAATGCCTTACAGTAAGCTTTAAACCTTTGTAAATTCGGCCTAGTTGCTGCCTCCTTCTTCTCTTCTTCTTAAATGGTCATTTTGAGAGAACTTTAGGGAGTGAAGGGTTTAGTTTTAAACTATGGAGTCTAAATGGATACCTACTTGTTTTATATACTTAAAATACCTATAAAACCTAAAAATAACCGTCCAAGACTTAATTAGAATGTGGGGTGAATTTAGCAATTCACCCCTCCCATGGCCTTGTCACTAGAAAGTTTGCAGATGGCCATTGACGACCACCATTGAAGAACCATAGACGGATTGACTGCCTGTCCTGGTTAATGGAAAATTGGTTCAGAGAGGGGATTAGGTGAGGCTATGATGAGTAGTCCAAGTCTCATATTACGAAGCTAATCCACGCCTCATCAAATCATTGACTGCCCGTCAATGGGGTCGGGGATGGCATGCTGTCATTTGGCAACTTTTAGGTCCATTATTTGGGTCCTCCTCAACGGCCCTTTGGTTTTTCCTTAGGGATTTGTACCCGGATATTTGCACCCTAAACATGCTCGTCTATGTGTAGGAACCCTTAATACTCAATTTCACCTTCATACTACACTCAAAATCTTAACTATAAGATCCTACCACACACTAGTTCAACTGGAGTAGTGTAATACCTCGAAAATGACTTAGGTGAAGCTAGATCTCTACATGTTTTTAATGATGGTATAAGGTACTAAATTTGTATATAATGTGGTATTGAGTCAATGTCTAAGAGTTTAGGTGCATTGGAAATCAATGTGAAGGGACTACTAAGACGTTCGATGACTAAATCACCTATGTGCCTCATGTGATGTGCCGATATGTGTGTTAAATGATTTAATCAGGTCCTTATATGTGTTATTATAGTGTTTATAGTCAGTGTGTAAAGTTTCACGAAGTTTAGAGGCCAAATGTCCAAGAACGCCCATGACGTTTGAAAAGTTTGCCTTGAAACGACCTTGTGTGTCTTGGCATGTTTTGTCGAGCTTTACGCGTTAGTTTTGGATGAAATTTATGTGTAAGGTCCTAAACTCATATAAGAACATATTTGGGTTGTAAATGTCCAGGTGAAAGTTCCCAAGGGCCAACCAAGGGTCCTTGAGGAAGGACCCTTCTTTACAGACAAGTCTGTCTAGACCAGGCCCCAAACGACTAAGGCAAATGACTACTCGTGGGCCAGCCGACGCCCGGTCGATGGGTGTCGTGGGTCAAAACTTATAATAGGGATATCAATCTCCCAAAGGAAAGTCTTGAACCAAAAGACGAGATTCCAAAACCGTCCATTTGTGGACAAACGATTCGTTATTTGGCGATCATCTGTGAGGCTTGTTTCTTTGCAGGTTTACTGTAATGTTAGGGGTGAAATGGTAATTCCACCTAACTTACAAATACTACTTTGGTAGCTTACTTAAGGGTAATTTATATATTCTAAACATGTGTATAAGCCTTACACACTTATAATATTTAATTATTCAAAATCAAAACACAAATTCCCTTAAAAATTCTATAGAACTGCATTGAAGGCAAAACTCAAGGAAGGGGCTTGGATTGAAGAAGCGAGTGGTTATTCGTCATAAAATTGGTAAATTAACATCATTTATGTCTGGTTTTTGATCCTTGAAACTCTATTTATCCAGGATCCCAACATTCAAAGTGTTTTCTAAAGTTTTCATTAAATGAACTTGTCCAATTTTATGATCTATCAGTGAGTTATTGCATTAAAGTATTTAAAGCATTGAATATTTATTGAATTGTTGTTAATTATAGGATTTTAATTCAATTAAACTATGAACCCATGTAATTGATGATCCCAAGTTTTTGACTACTTTATGGGTTAAGTGATATTGTATTAACGCTTATGAATTCTAGTGTAGTTTTCTATGGGCTATTCAATGATGTACTAATGGTAATCAATTGATGTATAATTGGTATTAAATTGATGTATCTATGTTGAATTGACATAGATTCATTAAGTATGATAGTTTTTATATTGAATTGTTGTTCATGGCCATGGGTAAGGGCATTATGGTATTGATTTGGATGATTTAGCATTGGATTGAAGTGTTGCGATGGATTAGTGGTATACTGCCATAATTATTTATATTTTAAGTTAATTAGACTTCAATTATGATGTGATATGTATGGTCCACTTATTGTGGCGGTGCTATGTGCTTTAATTGCAACTGATGTGGCCTTGTCGGCGTTACTTTATGTAATATGATCATCATGGCCTTGTCGGCAAACTACTTGAAGTAGTATGATGATTCTTGTAGATGATTTATGTAAAGTATGAGAATATCTATATACACTTGAATTAATGTAAAAGTATATTTTCCCTCTATGTATATTAGAAGATCATGTTAGACTATGACTATGTGTTCATGTGTCTAGTCTTAGAGTTGATGCATGATTGTTCCTACTTGACTATATGAGTGTATGATGGTTATAATGATGATGCTATATTAATGTATAAGATGACATAAATATGATAAGGGTCATTCCTAAGTGCTTCAAAGAATAATATGCAATATGTAATAAAGTGAAGTATGTTATGTCATGTTTTGGTAGACTTTTGTCCCATACTTGATACATTTATGAATGATATGTGAATATGAAATTTCTTGAATTAGGATGCTAAAACCACTTAGTCTTGAATGAATGAATGATATGTAAGACCTTAAATGATGTTAAGAAGGTCATGTACATGGAACCCTAAACCTAATGGTAAGGTTATGAACATTGATGTCAAAAACTGTAATTGTATCCTTCTTGTAATGAATGATAGACTTAGTATTGATTGGCTGGAACGACATCATATCATCCATCGGAAAGTCATGAGCAGCTATCTTTGTCGCCATTGTAAGGTAGCCCTAGAGGACCTCTTTGGTAGGGTAAATGTTACTGGGTTATGAAACTTTAATGTAAATGACTATATGCGAACAAAGGATAGCACCGAGTGAGTACTTCATGGGAAATAGCTAATGAGACTAGAGTAAATAAATTCCCTTCATATTCCTTAACCATGTGCCTACATGTGATGTGTCATTGTTTTACCCTTGGATAGTAGAACACCCTTATCAAAGTAGGTTAGAAATCTGGATACCATGATTATATACCATGGTCTCTGTCGTTTATTTCCTATTCTCATCATATGGGATACCTACTAGACATAGAGAAGTTCTATTAGGTTTAGGTGGTGGTAGGGGACGCTAACTAGACATTGCACAATAGGATTTGAAGATGTTACTGAGAGTCCTTAGGTCTTGTCCAAGACCATTTCTTGAATGTCCTTATCTGATGAATGAGTCTTAAATGAACTAAGCAATTTAATGAATTAAGTTAAGATAGTATGTTAAATTAATAAGTACTTATATAGAGTAGTTATGGGTTGTCTAGTTGAGGTGTGAAGGGGGCATAGGAATGGTCACTTCGTATATTACCTAGATAAGTCTTGAGAATGACTCTAGTTAGGGAAGATGGTTAATTATGTAGATATGATCCAAAATTAGGTAGTCATAATGATTATTTAGGTAATCTTGAAGAGGTCAATCGTGGACATTATCTTCTTGATTTACTTAAGTAAGTCTTTTCATAACATTTGGAAGAGAGAATGTCATATTATATGTATGTTGTTGTATTAATTGAGAATGATCTTATCCTAGGTAATCTAAAGGATCTGTTAAGTGTGTGTGTAAGGGATTGTATGGGCGGTCGCTTCACAATTCACTCAAGTGAGACTAAGAATCACCTTTTGTAGGAGGATCTAAGGTTCATATGATTAGTGTCTTGTAAGTGTGTGTTGATCTTATTAAAGGTGGTCTTAAAGATCATTTAGGTGTGCCTAGAGAGGTTGTACGGGCGGTCTCTCTTTGTATTATTTATGTGAGTCTTAGGATAGGTTTTAGTGAGGAGGTTGCACACTATAAGATGTTCATTGGAAAGTTAAGAACTTCACTGTGACAATGAGAAATAGTCACTGTAAAGTGACTTAGTTCACTGTAAGATTTCTTTAAAATGTTCTAAATTGTTTAAGTGATTTCTAATGTGTTTATAAGGTATTAAATGTAGCTCTTATGATTATGTTATGATTTTTAAATCAAAATATGCATATTTCCAATAAAAGTATGTATTCATGATTTTTATGCATTATGTCATACTTAGTACATGTGGTTGTACTAATTACATGCTTTTATCTATATCTAAAGTAATTCATAGGTGAAGGTGCTTCTGGAGAGATAAGCTTGGATTAGAAGCTCTTTCAATCAAGTTGAAGTATGTCCTCATTTGACTCGAGGGCATATATGTCTTTTATATCTCTTTTGAAGTATTGTAATAGACTTAGTAGTACTATATTTCTATTGTGTGTGGGTCGTGTCCCAAAGTACTCTTGTGTCTAACATTTGATTCAATGAGACTTAATATTTCCTATGAGTTTTGTATGAAAGAGATTTTAAATACTTATAGAATGTTTGTGAAAAGTTTTAATTCTACACTACTTTCATATGTTTATATGCGATGAACGATACAGAAGGGCTGGTACAAGACCTCCGAGAGGTCAAATACAAGTGTCTCACTCCAAGATTGGACCTAACTTCTAGGGTATGGTCTCGGGATGTGGCAAGCTTGGTATCATAGCATAAGTTATGAAAGTAGTCATATGAATCAAAAAGTCTCATCAAGTCAAGTCTAGTAGTGTCTTGACCATCGGTGAGAGTCACGACACATCTATTGGAGAGCGTCTATAGGATGATAGAGTTTCCCTTCTTTTCTAATCCTATGTCGTGCCATAGAGTTAAAGTTTATGAGTACTCTTTTCTTATGGTTTTCCTTGTGTTTCTAGGAAGATGAATACGAGGAGGACATCAGCTAGGAGAGTTGAGGAGAATGATGTGAATGAGGAGATTCCTCCTCAAGTTGAGAAAGTTTCTCAAGGGCCTCAAGGTGATCAAGTCCCTATTGTGGGTAGAAGTAATGATGTTCCGGTGGTTCCCCGGGAAATGACCAATGGGGAGATTAGAGAGGATTTACATGCTATAGCCCGAGCTTTGAATACCCATGTGAATATGGGTATTGAACCTAGAGTGAATATTGTGTAAGGAATAATGACATCTAGATTGAGAGATTTTTTGAGGATGAATCTTCCTATATTTCTTTGCTCTAAGATGGAAGAGGATCCCCAAGAGTTTCTAGATGAGGTGTATAAGACAGTGCATGCTGGGGGGATGACTTCTAAGGAAAAAGCGGAGTTGGCTTCGTATCAATTGAAAGATGTTTCTCAGTGTAGTAAACACAATGGAAAGGCAGTAGGCCGATTGAGTCGGGTCCTATTGAGTGCGAACAATTTAAAAGAGCTTTTCTAGGAAAATACTTTCCCCATGAGAGGAGGGAATTCAAGGTAGAGGAGTTTATCAACCTCAAGCAAGGAAATGTGAGTGTCGAGGAATACTCTTTGATATTCTCTATGTTGTATAAATATGATCCATACCTTGTGTCTAATCCTAGAGATGATATTAGTAGATTTGTGACCGGGGTCACCGATCTAGTGAGGGAAGAATGTCGTACGACTATGCTACATGATGATATGACCCTAGCTAGACTTATGGTGTATGCTCAATCAATTAAGGAGTCTAAACTTTGAAGGATTTCTAGAAACTTGAAGAGGAGTGGTTCAAGTGATCAAGGTCAACCTAGGCTCAAGAAGAGGGATCAAACTCAAGAAGAACCTCGGAGTGCTAAGGTGAAATTCGAGAAAGGAGGTGGTTCTCAAATGGAAAGCCTACATGTGTCACTTGTGGAAAAAGGAACTATGAGGAGTGTCTATCAGGTACCGGGAGTTTCTTTGGATGTGGTAAGGATAATCATAAGGTGAGAGATTTTCCTATCACCGCGGCTAGAGGAATAGAGGCTAAACAAGTTGCTCCTAATGTTCCAAAGTATGATCTTCCAAATAAGAGGTGTTTCTATGCACTACGGACTAGAGGATAAAACTCGGATGATGAAGATGATGATGGTAAGTCCTTGTATCTCTTTAGGGTATGAGTTACTTCTAAGTCGGGGAGTATGGTGAATAAAGGAGTTTTGGTTTATGGTCTCATATCTTCTATTCAACTCAAGCTTGAGAGTAGAAAGTCATAGAAGCTTGTTGCATGTGCATGGTTTTTAGGGGTCTTGTTGAAAGTGAATTTCATTGAGTCCTTGCATTGTGCATTTCATGAAGTTTTAATTATATTGTAATATGTGTTTATATGATTTTATCTTGCATATTAGCATGTTTTCATCATGAATAGCCTAAAAGTTGCAGTTTTGAAAAATTGCATAATTCACTGTAATAAACTAGCAGCTTAGAGTGAGAATTTTGAAAAATTAGCTAATTCATTATTTGGTCGAAAATTTTTGTAATGTTGTTAGAACTAATGTATATGAGTGTGATAATGAATATAAAATGAGGTTGTGACATTTGGAATGAAGGATTTAAGTTTTATGGAACAATGAGTTGGAGATGAGATTCTAGTTTCTTGTTATGTTGTGAGTCTTTTTTATATGGAAATTGCTGTTCTCTTAGATATTTGTATTGTACAATATATGTTATATTCTATGGTCATGATTTTCTAATGGAATCTCTATTCTTCGGAGTGTTCGCAGAGTGCGAAGTCTCATTCAAGGACGAATATTGTCCAAGTTGGGGAGATTGTAATACCTCAAAAATGACTTAGGTAAATATAGATCCTAACATGGTTGTAATTATGGTATAAGGTCCTAAATTTGTGTATAATGTGGTATTGAGTCAGTGTCTACGAGTTTAGGTTCATTGGAAGTCAAACATCAAGGGACGACTAAGTCATCTATGTGCCTCATGTGTGGTTATGTGCCTATATGTGTGTTTCATGAGTTAAATACGTACTTATATGAGTTTTTATAATTTTATAGGAATTTTATCAAGTTTCATGAAGTTTGGAGGCCAAACGTCATGGAACATCCATGACGTTCGAAAGTTTTGACTTGAAACGACCTTGTTTGTCTTGGCATGTTTTGTCAAGTTTTACGTGTTCATTTTGGATGAAATTGATGTGTGAGGTCCTAAAATCTTATACAAACATATTCGGATTGGAAACATTTGGGTGAAAGTCCATAAGGACCAACCAAGGGTCCATGAGGAAGGACCCTACTCTATAGACAAGGTTGTCTAGACCAGGCCCCAAACGACTGAGGAAAACGACGACTCGTGGTCAATCGACGCCCTGTCAATGGGTGTAGTGGCTCAATACATATTCTAGGGATATCAAGCACCCAATTACAAGTCACTAAACCACACAACGAGATACCATGATGGTCCAATTGTGGACAAACGGTCCATCGTTTGGCAACAGTCTGTGAGGTTGGTTCCTTCACACGTTTATTGTTATGTTAGGGGTGAAGTGGTAATTTCACCCCGCGTCCAAATAAGACTTTGGTATATTACTTAAGGGTACTTTGGGTATTCTAAACATTTTTATAAGCCATTAACACTTAGAAGATTTCATTCTTCAAAATCAAAACACAAATTCCCTTAGTAATTATCTAGAACTCCATTGAAGCCAAAACTCAAGGAAGGGTCTTGTATTGGAGATGTGAGTGTTTATTCTTCATCAAATTAGTGTATTAACATCATTGAGCTACTTCTTTGATCCTTGAAACTCTATTCATCAAGGAGCCCAACATTCAAAGAGTTTTATAATATTTTCAAAGATGAACTTGTCTAATTTAATGATCTATCCATGGGTTCATGAATTAAAGGTTTTGAAAGCATTGGATATTGATTGAATTTTTGTTAGTTAGATTATTTTAATTCAACTAACCTATGAATCCATGTAATTGATGAACCCTAGTTTTTGTCTACTTTATAGGTTAAGTGATTTGTATCAATGTTTATGAATTCTAGTGTAGGTTTTTATGGGCTATTGAATGATGTAATAATTGTATTCAATTGATGTATAGTTGGTATTAAATTGATATATTTGTATTGAATTGACCTAGATTCATTGAGTATGATAGTTTTTATATTGAATTGTTGTTCATGTCCATGGGTAAGGCCCTATGGTATTGTTTTGGATGATTTAACATTGGATTGAAGTGTTGAGAATGCATTGGTGGTATGCTGTCATAGTTCTCTATATTTTAAGTTAATTAGACTCCAATTATGTTGTGATTGGAATGGTCCACTTATTGTGGCGGTGCTATTTGCTTTAATTGCAATTGATGTGGCCTTGTCGGCGTTACTTTATGTAATATGATCATCATGGCCTTGTCGGCAAACTACTTGAAGTACTATGATGATTTTTGTAGTTGAATTACGTGAAGTATGAGCATATCTATATAAATGTGAAGTACTGTGAAAGTATATGTTCCCTCTATGTATATTAGGAGATCATGTTAGACTATGACTATGTGTTCATGTGTGTAGTGTTATAGTTGATGCATGATTGTTCCTACTTGACTATATGAGTGTATGATGGTTATAATGATGATGATATATTAATGTATAGGATGACATAAATATGATAAGGGTCATTCCTAAGTTCTTCAAAGAATGATATGCAATATGTAATAAAGTGAAGTATGTTGTGTCTTGTTTTTGTAGACTTGTGTCCTTACTTGATAAATGTATGAATGATATGTGAATATGAAATTTCCTGAATTAGGATTCTAAAGACTCTTAGTCTTGAATGTATGAAAGATATGTGAGACCTTAAAAGATGTTAAGAAGGTCATGTACGTGGAACCTTAAACCTAGTTGTAAGGTTATGAACATTGAAGTCGAATATCCTTCTTGTAATGAATGATGGACATAGAGTTGATTGGATGAAACACATCATATCATCCTTAGGGAAGTCATGATGAGCTATCTTTGTCTCCATTGTCAGGTATGATGAGCTATCTTTTTCTCCATTGTAAGGTAGCTCTAGAGGACCTCTTGGTAGGGTAAATGTGATTGTTTTATGAACTTGATATGAAACCCAATTATATGAACCTTTAATGTAAATGACTCTATGAGAACAAAGGCTAGCACCGAGTGAGTATGTTATGGGAAGTAGCTCTACTTGAGACGGAGACTAGAGTACAATGTATCTCTACTTGAGAATGAGACTAGAGTACCTAAAATCCCTTCATATTCCTTAACTACGTGCCTACATGTGATGTGTCCTAGTTCTACCCTTTGCAAGTAGATCACCCTCATCGGAGTAGGTTAGAACTCTGGATACCATGTTTATACACCATGGTCTATGTCGGTTATTGCCTATTCTCATCATATGGGATACCTACTATAATTAGAGAAGTTCTATGAGGTTTAGGTTGTGGTAGGGGACACTAAATAGACATCGCACAATAGGCTTTGAAGATGTTAGTGAGAGTCGCAAAGTCTTGTCTACGACCATTACTTGAATGTCCTTATATGATGACTGAGTCTTAAATGAACTAAAGAATGTAATGACTTAAGTTACAAGAGTATGTTAAATTATTAAGTACTTATCTAGAGTAGTTAAGGGTTGTCTAGTTAAGGTGTTAAGGGGGCATAGAATGGTCACTTCGTATCTTATCTAGATAAGTCTTAAGAATGAATCTAGTTAGGGAAGATGGTTAATTATGTAGACATGATCCAAATTTAGGTAGTCATAAGGATTATTTAGGTAACCTTGAAGAGGTAAATCATGAACGTTATCTTCTTTATTTACTTAAGTATGTCTTTTGATAACGTTTGATAGGGAGAATGCCATATTATATGTGTGTTGTTGTATTACGTGAGAATGATCTTATCCTAGGTAATCTAAAGGATCTCTTAAGTGTGTGCATAAGGGATTGTATGGGCGGTCGCTTCACAACTCACTAAATGAGACTTAGAATCACCTTTGGTAGGAGGATCTGATGTCCATATGTTTGGTGTCTTGTAAGTGTGTGTTGATCTCATTATAGGTGGTCTTAAAGATCATTTAGTTGTGCCTAGAGAGCTTTTATGGGCGGTCATTCTTTGTCTTACTTAAATGAGTCTTAGAATATCTTTTAGTGAGAAGGTTGCATACTAGAAGATGTTCATTGTGAAGTGAAGAACTTCACTGTAACAGTGAGAAATAGTCACTGTAAAGTTACTTAGTTCAATA
The DNA here is from genome assembly GCA_027704765.1 of Solanum habrochaites. Classification (NCBI taxonomy): domain Eukaryota; kingdom Viridiplantae; phylum Streptophyta; class Magnoliopsida; order Solanales; family Solanaceae; genus Solanum; species Solanum habrochaites. Next base: position 46,423,222 of record JAKWJA010002492.1, read on the forward strand.
TAAGATTTCTTACAAATTTTCTAAATTGTTGAAGTAATTTTTTATGTTTTCTAAGGTGTTAAATGTTTTTATTATGGTTATATTATGATATTAAAATCAAAATATGCATATTTCCAATGAATGTCCGTTTTCATGATTTTTATGCATTATGTCATACTTAGTAAATGTGGCTACACTAATTCCATGCTTTTATCTATATCTAAAGTGATTCGTAGGTGAAGGTGCTTTTGGAGAGCTAATCTTGGATTAGAAGATCGTTCAAGCAAGTTGAAGTATGTCCTCATTTGACTCGAGGGCATAGATGTCTTTTATTTCTCTTTTGAAGTATTGTAATAGACAAAGTAGTACTATATTTGCATTGTGTATGGGCCGTGTCCCAATGTACTCTTGTGTCTAAGATTTGATGAAATGAGACTTAGTATTTTTTTATGAGTTTTATATGAAAGAGATTTTAAAGACTTATAGAATGTTTGTGAAAAGAATTCATTCCGCACTACTTTTCATATGTTTATATGCGATGAACGATACGGAAGGGCTTGTACAAGACCACCGAAATCAAGTACGCGTGTCTCACTCCAAGATTTGCGTTAACTTCTAGGGTGTGGTCTCGGGTTGTGACAATTAGTTTCCACGCGTCATAGTCATTTCTTGATGTTTCCATTGTAAAATTACCAAACCAAGTTATTTGCATATGATTAGGTATAGAAACATCAGTTTAACCCTTTTTAAATTATTAGACCTCATGTAAGGCTCTAGCTTAGATCATACGATTTTCGAGGTGTTTCACATATACAAAGAAACTAAGTGAAGTCCATGTCATGACCCAAAATTGGACCATGATGAAGCTTACCACAACCTCTCAGTTGGCAAGCGAAAAAAACAAAATTATAAAAGATATGAATATAATAATAAAGAAACTGTGAAGACACGAATGAAAATACAAAATAGAAACATAGTATAGAAAAATAAATACGGTACACAATATACAAAAAAGGCCTAAAATTGAACAAGAACGACTAAGTAACACAAAAACCAAATATCCAGACCTGGTGCACCAAGTACACGAACAACTATGTACATAAACACTATATATAGGGTAAACAATTAATGAAAATGAAAAATACAAGTCAGTACAAAAGAGAGAAAACAACAAGTTTCTAAATGCAGGAGCTCACCAAGATATGAGTTTGTGACAGTCAAAAAGAGTTGATGCTCAATGGGGGTGGCTCGTATGAGGACTTAAATTTGAAAAAGATGTACAAAAAGTATTATGAGTACCAAACCACAAGATTCTCAGTAGGCATCATGAGCCGACAAAGCTCAGAGAGATCAAATATATGAAGAGAAGCATAATATTTCTAAAATTACAATGAGTAAGTTCTAAGAATAAAAAGCCAATAATAAATGGAAAAGGAAATAACAACACAAGAAACTAAATAGGGAATGACATAAATAAAATACAATCACAACACACATAATAAAACAAACATTAGGATGATCTGATGCAAGACATGAAAGTTGGGAAGTGAAAGCTCGGAAGATACCTCGAGTCGCCTAAAATGATACCTCAAACTTATAAACAAGTGCGATAGTGGAATAAAACCTAGATAGAAGACAATTACCCCAAAAATAACACATGGTACATATCAACAATGTACCATGTAGAAGAATGTCGTCTAGATCTAAGCTAAAGGGCTATTTAGCGTAAAAATAACCTAAAATGCATTAAAACTCATTAACAAGTATTTTATAATTTCAAGTCATAACACCCCGAAAAATGATTTAATTTCAATATAAACTCATATATCCTTATTTTAAAATATGAACCACCCATTTGGGATTAACAAGCGGGTAACACTTAGTGAAAATGTAACACCCCGTAGAATTCCAAGCTAAGCCTGAACTATTCTTCATTTATGTGTAAGGTTGTATCAAGTGATTATTAAATTTTCCTTATGTGTTAAGGTAAAAAATTCAGTCTGAGAATGTATTTGAATATGAATTATTGTCACTAGAACATCCTAACAGAAAGTTGAGTTGAAAACTTCATTACCGATTAATTTTTTTGCATAAGATACTAACTAGTTAAGGAAGCTTTGAACTCAAGTTTTGCTAGTAGGTTCTACTGACCTTGATTTATTTAAAATTCATTATCACACGAAAGAGCTGACCTTGACACCTAAGGAAAATTTAAGAATCACCTAATAAATTTGTTACACACAAATGAAGAATAGTTTGGAACATAGCTTGGAAATTTGTGGGGTGTTACAATATCTCCCCCTTGGAATCATTTTTCCTCGAATGATGGTTGAAATGAGTATGCAAAAGGTAAGGAAATTTTTATCAACACAATTTAATCTGAAATACACTAATAAGGTTAAAACGGTGAAGTAGGGACTAAATTGAATGAGCACTTTAGGTAGAGTAAATATCATGGACTTGAACTAAATTAGAGGAAACGAGATGAGGTATCTCTTATTCATCTTTCTTGTCCTACCATTTAGACTCCTCAACAAACTAATTTGTCCACAAGACTTTGACTGATACAGCAATCTCTTTGGGTTTCAACTTGTGAACCTGACGATCAATTATGTGAACGGGAATCTTCTTCTAAGATAGGTTATCCTTATTACCAATATTCTTATCGTACTAAGGCATGTCCAGTAAAGTATTGTAAAAAAACATGAAAAAATATATACTCTTCATCTAAATGATACTTTATATTATAAAAACTCACTTTTTTCCTTCATGTTATTACCTGATTCAAATTGGTGTCTGGTGATGTAAAGTGGTATACGCTCTTCTCTCTCACTGATGGTAAGAATAAAATTAGGTTAGGCTAGAGATGATATTCTGTGGTAGTTGTTTTTGTCGTGGCTCACAATAAAGAATTGACAAGAGGGGGATCTAGAGTTAAGGATACAGAAGCAATCCCAATCGGGTTTAGAGCTCCAGATAGTGAGTAGGTGCAAGAGAAAAATGAGTCTCGTACACTTCAGAAGTCTCTTAAGGTCATAACTTAGGAGGTAGAGGTACCAGTTTGAGATCCAATGGCATTATCTTTTGCTTCTTCAGAGATAATATCTTAGGTAATAACATTACAAGGCTATATAGCAAGTGATGGAACTATGCATGTAGTTCCCAAAATTTTTATGGGTCAGAATCCAACAGTTAAGCATAATATAGCCATGGTTTCTCGATTGGAAAAGATTTTATTGAGATAGGTATTATTTTATAGGCTTGTGACTACACCGGCGGTGCCTAGGGAGGAGCATTATCTATTCTGGATATTTACTAAGATGAAGACTGCTATTTTTCTACCATATTGAGTCTAAGGATATTCATGCATTTACCATTGACTGTCAAGATGGGTACCATAAGATGGTGTCAGAGGATATATATAAGAAAGAATTTTTAACTTTTCAACTAATGGGAGATGCAAAGTTATGGATGAGAGTCTATGTGATCCAATATTCGAGGACATGATGGTGCATATCTTGGGAACCCCAAAATGGCGTGTAAGCCAAAAGAAATAACACATACTAGACTCTTGAAGGGAAATTAAGCCATAAATAATTTTAAAAAAACAAAGAATTTCACAAAACCTGATAGCTTTAGTATAAAGAGCATCTAATACAATTCTAGAATATGAAATACATCTCAAGTCTTGAAAGGGAAGTTAAAGACTTAAAATGTTAGATGTGTTAGGGTTTTGCCCTGATTTTCTGTCTTGTTTGATGTTTATTTTTTCCTTAAAAAAAAGTGAAAGTATTACCATAAAAATTTGAACTTTTTCTATTGGAAAATATAATTTTCTTCCATATTTGGTTTATTCTTTCCTCAGAGGAAAAGTTTGCAGATCTATAAATTGAAGATTTTTATTCTTTTAGCATAACATTATAGAATCCACAATGTAGTCATTTAGAGACTTGTGTTTATGGGGAGATTTTACTCTCTACAATTTTAATGTCTTTTTATTAGTTTTTAATTATGTATACCAATTGGTAAAATCATATAATATTATTATGTATTTTAGTATAGTTTTATGTTCGTCTAATTTATCACCTTATGATTTGCAATGTAAGCTTCCGCATGAAGCCATAATGACTTTCGAACCCAACAAGATGGAGACTAATAGCGATCAGGAAATCAAGATTTCATCATAACTTTGAAAGAGAGACATTTGTTGGATCCAATCAAATGTTATGAGTATCATCATGGCTAGGATTTGTATTAATGGTATAATAGAAGCAGGGGTGAGTAAAATCCACAAGTGCTCAGTAGGTTAGACCAACTCAGTATAAGCAACTAAATAGATTTAACAAAAACTAAGGAACTATTCCACCTACACACAAAAAAATCCCATTCAAACATCGGTGCCACCAAATATATAGAATGACCTGAATAAAGTAAACACATAAAGGTACAAATTATATTTAAATAAATACATAAACAAGTTACACAATGAATCTGGTCAATGTGGTGCAATGAGATAATGTAGTGATACCAAGGTCATTGCACAACTGGTCATATAGACCTTGCCGAGCATTAACTTCCAAACAAGGACCCAAAGAGGAATCACAATCCATATACCAATCTCAATATCTTATTGACTTTCCATCTTTTGTGTGGTCAATTATATAAATAAAGTGTCATTTTTTTGAGAAAATAAAAGGAGACAATATTTTTCAACTTTCTCATATTTCCATGAACAGTGATATGTTGCTTGGTGAGGAATGCATCATAACATGTACAACACAAGGCAAAATCAGTCCATCAACGATTTCAAATAACATCAACTTCCCAAACTAAAAAAGTGATGAACCATTACCAAATGATGGAGATAGTGGGTAAAACTAATTGAATTCAATCCTTACCACTTAGAAAGCATTTCTTTTGTTTTAAGATGTTCAAAAATCAACTCAAGCCCCTAACTTTGGCAACTCAGATTCAAATATAATAGTTGATCACACAATCCCTTGCCCAGGAAATTACTCAAATATCACGAAATTCTCATAGTAATTACAAATATCACACAAGCCTCTGCACAAGCTAAGCATCACATATAGGCATCATACAAAACAAACAAGGAGTTGAACATTTATTAACTTCTAAGACTCATGCTACTACTCATTTCACAATTGACTTCCAAAGAAAAGTTAATTACTAGTCTCATTCTGAAAGAGGGATAGACAAACCTATCTCAATGCCGAAACTTTACTTGAACATCCCTATCAAATAACTTCCTGAACCATATGATACGCTCAAATTACACCTCTCTAAAGAAGTATAAGTGATCGTTATCAAGTAAAGAACCTAACTTGTAGGTTAGGGTTTTTCCACAAGGAATATGATTTAGACTTAAACTTAACTCACTACATATCAATTTAGCAAACTTATTTCCGATACAAGTAAGTAAAAGGAAGGGTTTTGTATAACAAATAATTGATTATTGTTTATATATCAAGGAGTAAGATTCACACTTTAGTTGTTATCAATGAGAGAAAGGAACTAGGGTATATGTGTTCCCCATAAACTCATAACGCGGTAATCTAAGTAGTAGCAATATTTTCCTAGTGCATCACATGAAAAGTGGTAATTTATTTATCCCTAAGTCCTTGGTCCAAAAAATTGTAATGACCTGGTTCCGTCATTATCGAAATTCCAACAATGGGAAAATTCAGGCCAAAAAAACTTTTTGGTAGTATTTGAATTTTCCCAACCTTATCCAAATTTGGAGAAAATCGGAGTAGTTGTGGTGTTGGAAAATCTGGTAGAAATCTAGTGATTTAACTATGTTTCTGATTTCATGAGGTTTTGATAACTCTTTAGCGAACCCATACGACTTTACGGGATTGAATTTGAGTAAGTAGATATCCGGATATCGATCTTAGTGTCAAGGGCATTTTCTAAGCATAGTGGGTTAAGAGTGTGTGGTAAAAAGGGGCAACTAAAAATTCCCCTAAAAACTAATTGTCTTGATTTGTTCCGTCGTAATAGGAGTGTGCCACTGCAGTGCTGCCTCTACAATGGGATTGGCGCCACTGTGGCGGACGACACATGACTTAACAATCATAGTTATTCAATGAGGGCTTACTAATTCAAGAGTGCCGTTGCAGTGGGACTTTATGTTGCTGCAGTGACACCACTACAACTGGATGGCTGCCACTATAGTGGGATGAGCGCGATTTAGGTCGTTAATTAAACCCCTAAATGACCTTATTTGGCACTGTTCGACTTTTAGATCTAAAGAACGATCCCTAGACGATTTCAACTCGTTTTTCACCGTTCTTGAGGATAAAGGTAAGTTTTCACCCCCCAAATTCATTTTCCTATCCGTAAAACATAATATACTGGTCCCATGTTGATGTGAAAGGTTTTATTAATAGATTTCATCATGGAAACAACCCTTAATTGGTTAGTTGGGATGATGGGTTGATCTAGGGTTTGTAGGATTGTTAATAATCAGGGTAATTAGTGATTGTTTTTTAATTCTATAAGTTATTAATTCCATGTAGACCAAGAACAAGCAGAATTAATCCAAAAAGGGAAGAATCAAGTTTCTTAGGGTTTCAAGCTTGTTATGAGGTAAGTGATGGTTGTGATGCTGTGACATATGCTCGATCGTGCTTCATTACGATATGTGTATATGTATGCATGTTGCAATGCTGATTACACTCGTTGAAAATGAGATACATGAATTATCAATACTTTGAAATCATGACTTAAATTTATGCTTTTGATGATATACTTATGATTATGATTGTGCTTGTGGTGTGTGTTAGGGGATCGGATTGCCATATTCCAGCAAGCTAACATGGATTGGATTGCCACGTTCTGGCACAACTATGGGATCAGATTGCCACATTTTTCCAAGTTAACTATTCAGGTTTGAGGTCCGTGAGAGGACCAGTGATGTGATGGAATGCAAAATGTGTGTGTGTATATATATATATATATACTAATAATTTATGAGAGATACTAAAACTTGACCAGAAACGTAATTTAATACTTGCGACATTTATAAGAGATTACCGAAGGCATATGATTTTGATGTAGTTGATGGATTAGGTTCGTAACAAATAATTTAGTTAAAGATGTGTATTTTTCCCCTTTAAACATTTATTTGAGGTCAAAATTGATACGGCACTGAATTTTAAAGTATGACCAAAAAACCTTCCAAAATCTACTAAGCAAATAATCAGCGAGCTTTTCATGCATTATATTATCCTCACACATAAGGAAGAAATAACAAGAATATTACCGACTTTCGTGTAGCAAAATCAGTCTATTTATGCTTCACTCAAACTTTAAAAAACTAGAGTAAATTAGTATATTACAAGAGTTGGATTTACACACCCCAAAAAGATAAAAACATATAGCCATGCTTATATTACAACTCATGGTGACATGACCAAATCAGCCCTCAAATTCTCATGTAAATATACAACACATAGATCATGTACAAGTCCCAAGGTTTATACAAAATATGTATGCCTATATGCAAGTGTAATCTTCTTTAAGGCTTTCAAAATCTCCATAATCATGGCTAAATTTAAGCATCCTCTCAAATATACCTACGATAGAAACAACTATCGCTAAGCATGTAGATTAGTAGTGTAAAAACTATAGATCCAGAGCCCTCGGATTCACCAAGTTATCATTCTCAAGTCAAGGCCACCAAAATCATAACAAAATCAGTAAATCAAGAAAACGATATACTAAGAGTATCAAGTTGGATATTTAAAGCTCCAAATGTCAATAACGCTCATAGAACCATTTTCGAAGAGGTTCAATAACAAGATTCCCCCAATATATACATTATGTCGTCACACCAAGCATGAGCAGGTATCAAGAAGGGTCAACGTCCTGTGTCAAAAAGGGTCAAAGCCCAATAATCAAGAGAACCATGAATCATATTAAAAATGGTTTTCTATTTCATACTTATAATGGAAAACTCCAACACTTGACTAACTAAAAATCTGGAGTCAAGATGAAAAATGATTTGAATCAAGAGGCATGCCATTAGTGACAAAGTCACAGCCACAAAAAGGAAAATTCCCAATAAAAGTGCCAAGTGATCAAATAATATTTACGAATGGGTGAGTACAATAGTATTTAACATCTTAAATGATAACAACACTACAATGCAATGTGAAAAGTGGTAACCGAGGTACCAAGATAATCATTCAGATATACCAGCAGGTAAAATTAGTACAGGTACAAGTTTATACACAAACCTCAGTTCTTTAGACAAGAAGCAGTCCAACACATCAAGAGTTCAAACTGTAACCCCACCAACGTATGAAGGTCCTCAACTTGTTCACGAGGTTATAAAACCTTAAAATACAATTAATAACTTCTTTAATTCCTAGCATCTCAATATGTTGATTAAAAACAGGATAAATTTAGTATTTACAAATATGACTAAGCTTCCAAAATAGTAATTATGTCCAACAATAGCACTTCATGTTGCAACTTAGATTTGAAATAGGAATGGAAAAACTGGACTTTGTATCCTCCATAAAATAAGTAACTACATCTCTTAAGCTTGCAAATAATCAGGAATCACCACAAAATACGTTTTGTACAAAAAGATATAATCAAAACACTAACAGTTGAACATATAGGATTTCTAATCTTAGAATCTGGACAGAACTTATCATACGTTTCGTCCCATATCTCTAATCCATAAAATCAAAATTAGAGATTAACATAAACATAGAAGATGTAGGTATATAAATTATATTTCCAAAATATATTTATTCACTGTAAACTAAGTTCTGTAGAACGAGATACCTTGAAATACCAAACACTACACAACATAGAAATAGATTTTGTCACTTACCAAGAGGGAGTGTGTGTGTGATTCAAACCAAAAGGAACTAGGTTTTCTCTTTATTTTGAAAAACAGATCTTTAGGTAATGTTCTAAGGTTCATGCTTCAGGTGAGACGAAATTCACTAGAAGTGGTGTAAAAATATAGTCTCAAAAGTGAGGATAGTCACATGAATAGCTCTTACTAAAAGGTTGTTGCCCTTGTGCTGCCCAAAATGCATGCATATACACCTATATGTGTATACTTGATACCAATACTTTCTATATATATGGAATTTTATTTGGTAAAATTACGCAAATACCCCCATACAATACCTTATATTACGTTAACACTTATGTTGAGTAAGGTTGTAGTATCGCAAAATTTCAAGTCTCCAAAATAAGAATAAAACATATTATAGTAATTAAGAAATGATGTATCGACATGAAAATCTTGTTCTAGTATTTCAGCGGTGTTACAATTATAATGTTGTTTGACTTGGTTATATTCTCTAGTGTGATAGTCGTGTGATCCTACTAGTACTTTATGGTTGTTTACTAGTTCCTCACTTACACTTATTTTTGTTGAGTACAGGGCATCTTTAAGTGGATATTAATTGACCTCGCTTAGGAAACTAGATATTATCACATTGAATTCAAGGGTGATCTTCATCTTCCGGGTTTCCATGGAGTTCTTTTCCATCTAAGTCCACAATTTTCAAACTTAGACATTCTTTCTAGTTAGATGATTAGTCTATTAGTAAATGTTTATTAGACTTGGATCAATTGTTAGATGCTACACTGACTTTCAGATTCTAGGTTGCCTTCCACAATATTAGTTGTTAGAACTTTACTTAGCTATGGATAAACGTCGTACTTAGTCATTTAACTTGCTTATGTAACTTAAACGCCTTAGTTTAGATTATTGATTTAGTTTGGATGGTAGTAGTGTTTCTCCCATTGAATTGTGAGTGTGGGTGTCAGTTATGATGGTTTGGGTCATGACACAAATAGAGAATTTCATCTCGCAGCTTGGTCTGCCTACGTGTGTATAATTTACTAACCCTTACATTTACTTCATATTAGACATCACATCAATGTATGACTTAGTTTTCACCGTTGCACCAATTGACATTAGACTACTATATAGTATTACACTGAATCTATGTAGATAATTCTTTTCTTATTAACAACCTCCTTGGTCCACAAGTAGAAACAAGGTGAGTTTTAGCATTGGCTATCATTAAAAGACTTCTAAATGAAAGAACTATCAATGCATGCAACAACACTATTCAACAATTACTTAGTTACTATTTATATATTTCTAGTCACTAATGGTTTCTACAACCCTAGTTGTGGATTTTAAAACCCATACTAGAAAGAAAATATTTCATATTTTTAGAAGTATAATTCATGAACTTACATAATGAGGAGAGAAAACCCCAAATCTCTAATTGAAATTCAAAGCAAGAATCTTTATAAATTGAAAATAGGAAATCAAATTGCTAGTGTTTACAAGTTAATTCCCAAGAAACACCAAGACCAAAATTAAAAATAGTAGTTAACCCCCAAAAGTGAGGTTTACATACCCTATTTGTAGAAAAACAGTCCTAAACAAAAAAAATAAATAAGGAAATAAACTATTGGATGCGGCTTTAATTGGCGAACTAACCTACGGACTGTAGATTGGCCTACGGTCCATAAGTCCCTTCCGTAGCTCAAGACTTAGAATATCTCCACAGTGGTTGTAACTTTCAACTTTCAGATGCAAACGACGGTTGTGAAGTACGGACCGTAGCTTGAGCTACAGCCGTGGGTCCCCTCCTGTGGCTTTACATTTATAACTTTTCTTCATGTACTGGAACTCAAAAGATATGAAGGACAACCCATGGGATGACCTACGCTCTGTCAATGGATTCTATAGTTCAACATTTATTTAAGACTTCCCTGAGGCTCCATCTACACCACCTACTTACGGAGCTAACTAGTCCTACGATCCGTAAGTCATCTCCATAAATGGCTTCTTTTGCAGAATCTTAGTTATTCTCTGTCAACCTCGTCCATGATTATTTCCTTGCAATTACAACACAAACACATTAATTCTAATACAAAATAAGCCCTAGACACACACACCCCTTGAGTAAAGTGTATTAAAAATACCTTAAACTCACGGTATATTAACACCCTCAACTTAAACTCTTTCTTTATCCTCAAGCGATGCACTAAGACTTCAAATGACACATGTATAGAAGCAGACCTTACAACTCAAGCAATCACATGACATCCTATCCCAATTCTCTTTCCGAGTGTAAACATTTTCTCTTAGACTCAACCAGATAACTCTTGCGGAATAAGATATGACAAAGATTGACCAATAAATACACAACATACACTTTTTTTACCATCACCAAGGTACCAACTCTCCAACAATGTAACTTGTGCCATCACTTCATAAAAAAAACTTTTTTCACACAATGTAGATGATTTTGAGTACAGGATTTACTCAACACTTACGCTCAGAAGTGACTTCAAGTAAAGTAAGTGCACAATACCATAGCCTTGCACTTATTTTCACTACTTAGACTCTCAAACTAGTTGCTACGATCACTATGGGAATTCTTTTAACTTGTAATGTAGTATCATGGTCAAGTGTGGTACATTTCGGTACTTTTAGTGAATTTATGCCCGCATTGACATTATATTTGCTTTGACATCTTTGAAGCCTATTTTCGACATCCTTCCTTTTTACTTTCTTTCCCTTGATTATTTTCAACATGGATGTTACTTTTGACCTTATTGCTCTTTTCTTTTTTTTTTACTTTCTCCTTTGTCTTTCACATTATAAAATATCTTTTTCTTTTTGAAGCAAAGTGACATCCTCTTCTTCTTCTTTTTTTTCGACACCAAACTCTTTTCATACCTTTTCTTTCTTTCAATTTCCTATTTCCTAGCCACCCTTAACTTATGGATTTTCCATTAGTTGAGATGCACAATATCTTTTGTCAGACTAGGTCCAAGATTGAGGTCACGTTTTTCAGTAGCCACCCTCAAGTTAGACTTTTGGCCTAAGTCAAGGTGCACATGTCCAATGAGGGGCAGGGACCAAAACAACTTATTTAGGGAAGGTGAGTTAGGTGAATCAAAATAAATGGTCTATTTTAGCTCAAATATTTGGATCAAAGGGAGTGTTTATTTCATTTGCTCGGATAATTTTAGGCTTATGTGGAGTAATTTGAAAATTGGCCTACGATCAGTTCCCAACTTCTAGCCTAGATCATCTTAGCAGGACCAACGGGGCAAGTACTAGATTGAAACATACTGTCTGAACATTTAAATATTCTCACTCACTCTTCGCACATTGTTTCATAATAACATTATCATATTATTGAGTTCCAGTTTTAGCTTAATTCATGCTGTCAAATGTTCTTATCATATCACATTGATATCCTATACATTCAACTCACCAATACTACAGTTTTAGAATAATTCACATTTTTGGACGAGTATCATTTTCTTTGTTGAATATTCCATCATGATATTATTTTTTATCATGCTTCTACACATACAATCCTAACTCATTCCGATTCAATAGAAATTAAAACAGTCTCTAGGGAAAAAACATAGGGAAGAAAACACCAAGAGAGGATTATGAGTAGGGTTACTCAGAATTTACTCTATCACTCACAATCCATTTACCCCACCCCCAGAAAAATATAGTGTAATTATTCCAAATGCAAAAAAAGTCAAGAATAAATAATCAGGTGAAAAAAACTTGTGGCGCATAACACCAAAGATCCATGAACAAGTAGTTGTGTTTGGTTTCTCGGATCTGCTGGACCAATAATTGGATCACCCTCAGTAGTGCCCACATCAATCGTCTCAATAGTGTAACTAGTGCTAACATCTACTCTCCCAACACCATCAGTAGTGCTCATACTACTAGAAGCTTCAACTCCTACCTCTCTAGCCTGTTGTTGGTGTGTCGCCTCATCAACTATCGAATCTCTCACAGCCTCTTATAACTATTAGATCTCCCTTTTGCAATTTATATCAGCCTCAATATCCTCAAAAGTACTACTGGAATATGGCCACTTCCCAGCATCATACAAAGGATCATGTGGTGGTATGTCATTGCTGAACAAGGCACACACCAAAGTCTCATAAAATGGTGGCATGGGAGAGACTCAGGCTCAGTATCTAGTAGTGAAAGCAGTCCAGTAATATCAACATGGAGTCTCTTTATATTCTTCTAGAGAGCAATCACATCAACACTAAGGGCCAACTTATCTAGGATTCTCGCTTCAAAGGCATCCACGCATTTATGCACGTCTTGTACCTTCGGTCAATCATGTGATCCACCCGCCACTCAATCCCAGCCTTAGATTCCTCTATCTCTTACTGCATCAAAGGTCACACAAGCTGAAGTAGGGTCGTCATCTGGGCCTTCGGCTTCTGGACACGAGCTAGATGTGATGCATTAGACCCATGAGGGGTGGCTCTAGAGGAGCTCGGGGCTTGACTGACGGTTAAAGAATGGGATGTCGGGCCATCCTAAATAGTTGATGGATGGGAAAGCTCAGGTTCGGCATCTGCTATACATCTGCAACTAAGTCCTCACCCAATGGAGGCACCTCAACCTGCGGTTGTTTCTGTGGTGCTGCCACATTGGTCTCATATCGAATTAATCATATATTCAAGGTCTTGGTCACCTAAATTAATTTATCACAATGCCAGACAGGTACTCTAGAATCCCTATACATCTGAAAGATGAGGTATAGAAAGGGGTAAGTAGTGGTGGACTTAAAAGGCCATCTCATGTATCTCCGCAATAATCGTGCAGGAAAAGTCCATCTTTAATCTAGACACAACAGCAACAGCCATTACGACACAGTATCTTGTAAGTACATTGACTACCTGCATCGAAGACACCTGGTTTACACATAGTGAGCTAGAATAATTTGGGCACAAAAGTCAAGGTGGACTTATTATACCTAAGCTTGGGATGAGAACCCACTCAGCGTGCTCACTATCCGCAGCCAGGTCATGAGATAAACAGAGCAATAAAGTCTCTCTCAACGCTGCATTCCTATGGAACGCTCTGCTCCTCACAATGTCTCAACAATAATCAAATTCGGTCGTGTTGATTTCTAAAGTGTGGCCCTGACCGTAAATGAACCTGCGGATGAAGACCTCAGTTATATCCAGCTCAAATCCACGCACTAGTGTGGAGGTTAATGGATCCTGGGCAGCAGGATTCACATGTTTGTCGATAGAGCCTTGGAGGGTGGTTGCATAGGAAGCATAGATATCCATCATGATCTTCTCACTGTACAACCCTAGGTCACCAGCCATCCATTCACTTCGGTTCCTCTAGAATAGATTATGAATGTCAAGAATAGTGTGAAGGTTTCCTCGGAGAATATGACCCTCCTCGATAATCATTCAAGACATCCTTTATTTCTCATTAATCATTCTGGCATCCCTGTATATTTTCTATTGACCATTAACGCACCATCCATTGGGCTCCATAGCAACAGGAGCAGGATTTATGTTCGGAGGACATGAGTGTGATCTGTACTATTTGCCTTAGAGGATGACAATCGTAACCATTACAACTGGAGCCATATGCAGAGCTGGATTAGAATCGGAACAAGAAGGAGCAGCGGGCTCAGCACCGACTGCTGAACCAATCAATGTATCCTCCTCATCAGATTAGGAGGTTGCAACTACGTCAAGACTCACTTGTCGTGATTGGATCTTTGTAATGTGTGGTGTAGCAGGGGATGTCCTGGCAGCAGATAGAACATATGTAAGATTCATCTCCGAGTTAGTATCTTCATCCACTAGGCGAGACAAAGGTGCAAAAGATTTTAACTTGCCCCTTGCAGCAAAGGTCAGAGCTTTCTTATGATACATGGTACTTGTGGAGGATGATTTAGTACCAAAATAAACCCATAAAAAACTCGAAAAATTTTTAGAACAAAGAATGAACTAAAAAAAAAATAAATCTGGCAGTACCTTCAGTGGCCACCTATGGTGGGTACCTACGGTCCGTAGTTCCCCCCCATAGGTCAGAGGTCCCAAAAACTTCGGCTTTGATGGGAACCATGTATTTACAAAACGGTCTGTAGATTGACCTACGGACTGTAGTCCACCTCAGTGGTTCAACACTTAGTGGATTCTCCATGTGAGATAGACCCACGAACTTGATTAGTTGTCTGTAGGTTGACCTATTGTCTGTGCATGGGGTCTCGTTGGTCAGGTCTATGATAGGTATTAGATATACCTCAATTTTAGACCATTTTTCAACAAGTAAAAAAGTCAACTAAGTCTAATCATGCATCTCAACACAATTTATTAAGTTTTTCATTCATATGATTCTGATTATTCATTACTGGGTAATCTATCGCACTTCGCGGCGATCATAAATAATCATAGCATTAAACTTGCAAATATTTTTTTACTAATATCCATACATTAAAGATAATGAGAAACTAGGGTCTTAAAAAATATTCGCAATATTCCACCATGAATTTGATTATTTTCCTTATCACATAACTCAAGAACCTCTGATGGATGAATTATTCACGAAATAATGAATCATTGGTTCTTTAATCAACAATAAAAGGAAAACAAAGAATAAAAGAATATATAATATATATATATATATATATATATATGTCCTAAGAGGAATTCAAAAATTGTTAAAATATTCAAAAATAAATTATGCTTGAACATGAAAGCATGTATAACTTTTGAACTTGAGTAATGAATTTCTTGAATTGATAAGTCAGAATTTCATATCTCTGTAAAAAAAAAGATAATATGTAAGATTATATATTGTACCTGTAAGTTATAGAATTTAATATAGAATATCAAAACATGAATACTTTGAACTGATTACAGTAATAATTTTTTTACAATGAATGTACGTACTATATGTGTATATGTTCAATATAACCGGCGACAATAATTTTGCAGAAACATAAAAAATAGAGTTTAATATATGTATTGAAAATAACAATTAATATCATATGCATCAATTAATGAGTGTAATAATTATATTAGGATATTTAAAAATAGAATGAAGTATATAAAAAAAAACCGTGTACAGTATGCCCAATGTCCTCTTAAGAAAACTATTCCCCTCCAATACCATATGTTTAAAGAATCACATCTTCTCAGGATGAAACAATTTTACTAACGAACTTATTAATACAAAATATGGTGTCCATGTTTCACTCAACAGGAGCAAAGTACACGAATAATTAATTTTGCCGAAGAAGAAAAAGAAGATCAGATTTTTTGTTGTTTTAAAAAGAGAGAAAATCCTTCTATCAATATACAACAAAAGGATAGTGTGAACAGATGTTTATTGTGTCATATAAACAAGGTTACAGCTATTTGGAGATGTTGCAACTCTTCAGAAAGTTCATAACCTTTCTTAAAAGTTGCAACTTTTCATAAAGTCGCAACTCTTCATTAAAGCCGCAACTTATCATAAAAGTCACTAACTTTGAAAAAAGTCGCAACTCTTTATTAAAGTCACAACTTTTCATAAAAGATACAACTTTTTATAAAAGTCGCAACTCTTCATTAAAGTCGCAACTTTTCATAAAAGTCACATCTTTTCATCAAAGAGAAAGGCTAATTTTGGAAATAAAAAAATAAATTTTCACATCTTTTCATCAAAGAGGAAGGCTAATTTTTGAAATAAATATATTTGAAAGAAAATTCTTGATTATGGTGGCGCCACATAGGCGGTCCTAGTTTTTTTTTTCTATAAAAATATATGATATGATTTAACACATATTGCAGACATAACTAGGAACCCTAAATCGAAACATCCATTTAGACTCTTTACCAAGTTTATTTGATTACAAAGACAACACGATCACATTATATCGTTCCAAGGGTGTTTCTTACTATAGTTATCATGCAATTTCTGGAGAGAAAAAAACCCAAGGTCAGGATCCACTTCATGACATCATGTATTGAACAATGAATACAAAAGTTCAGAGTTAAGTTCAAATTGTTTACCTTAAAAGTATTTGAAGTGGGTGATTCTGTGATTCAATACTCTTTAGACCTTTGTGACACCGAAACCAGACCTTACTCTTTTGGTGAGGGGAGAATGGGAATGATTAGAATTTGGGAGAAATGGGAAAGAAAATTTGGGAGAATGGAAGATGATTTTGGAAAATGGAGTGATATAGAGAATTAATATGGGAGTTTTGGGATTTGTAGGGATTAAAAATGGTTGGAGGGAATATGGTATGTGGGGGATTAATTGAAAAAATGAAGAGTTTTATTAGAAAGGGGTTTAGGTCAGGGTTGGTCAAACCCTACGTTTGGAGCCACGAGATCCCATCTACGGACCATAGGTCCGGTCCATAGGTCGCTCTTTACTTAGACAAATTTCGAACTTACCTGGGGTTTACGGACACCATTCATAGTCTATGGATTAACCCATGGACCGTCCATAGACCTCTATACAGACCTTTTTCCGTAGATTTTACTTCTCATACCTTCACATGTAGAACCTGTTAGTCCATTATTTTAATATTTTATGGACACTTTTGGGACATCGACCCTATGGTAGATATATCCAACACTATAACAAAAATATAATATCAATCTAAAGAATTATAGAAAATCAAACAGACCAAGAAAAATCCTGAACTAAAAAAACCTATCGTTGGATAGATTGTACATCTTGGGTTGCCTTACAAGCAGCGTTTGATTTAACGGTGCAACAAGACACACCTCTTGAATAATTAGACTACATCAAGATAGTAGGCCTCGACCACCTCTTGCACATTCTTTTTCTTTACCCATGTAGACCTTGATCCTTTACCCGTTCACCTTGAACCTTGTTCCCTCACTTTTCTCCAGCTCGACCACTCCATGTGGGCAAACTTGAGTGATTATAAATGGCCCGTTCCACTTGGAATTGAGATTTCTAGGAACCAAATGCAACCTAGAGTTGAATAGAAGAACCAGATCACCCACGACAACTTTGCATTTTCAATATTTTGATCATGATACTTATTCTCCTTATAAAAGGCTGAACATTCATAAGATCTTAGGAGAAACTCATTAATCTCATTTAGTTCATTGACTCTCTGATTCGATGTGGCGCCCCTGTACAAATTCAACTTATTTAGAACCTACAAGACTTTCCATATATAAGTTGGTAAGGCGACATAGCTATGGAAGTTTTGAATACAGTGCGATAGGCCTATAGAGCCTCATCAAGACTCCTTGACCAGTCGATTCTATTAGTATTCAAAGTCTTAGCAAAAATTTGCTTGAATCTCTTTATTGGGAAATTTAACTTTCCCATTAAACTGCAGATGGTAAGGAGTGGCTACATTGTGACTGACTCCATATTTCTGTTGCAAAGCTTTGAACGACTTATTGCAAAAGTGGGAACCTCCATCGCTGATAATCACCCTAGGTGTACCAAATCTGAGGAAGATATTGTTTTCAGAAATATGTTGACATTATTACCTTCATTGTATGAAAGCGCAATGGCTTCCACCCACTTTAACACATAATCAATCGCAACAAGAATATAGTTCATCCCCATGTGAACCCATAAATGGACCCATAAAAGCTATGCCCCAAACATCAAAAAAATCGATCACCAAAATTGAATTCATAGATAGCTCTTGTCTCTTTTAAATTCCTCATTCTTTTTGGCAACGATCACAAGACTTGGTGACTCGTGAGCATCTTGGTGGATGGTGGCCAAATATTACCCAAACTGTAAAATCGTATGTGCGGTCTTAATATCACTATGATGCCCACCAACAGGAGAAGAATGATACGCCTCTAGTATACTCTTCATCTCAACCTCGGGCACACAACGACGAATAATCCTATCAGCATAAATACAAAACAAATAATGTTGATCCCAACAAAATTTCTTCACATCATGCATAAACTTTTTCCTTTTGTGAAATTATAGATCTGATGGAACCAGATCACTTGCAAAGTAGTTAGCGAAGTCTGCAAACCAAGGAATCAGATTATGAAAAGAAGCCAATGCATGTTCATCTCAAAAAGAAAACATCATCTATTTCAGCCCCATCTTCTAGCTTAACCATCGCTTCCTCCTCTAATCTTGGCAAATGATCGGGAACTTGATATTTTGTCCCCTTTCTATCTTTCACCTCAAAATTGAACTCTTGCAGCAACAATACCCATCTAATCAACCTCGGTTTTTTATATTTCTTAGCCATCAAATATCTCAATGTAGAATGGTCAGTATGTACTATGACCTTAGTACTAAGAAAGTAGAATTGAGATTTCTCTAATGTGAAAACCGCTACAAGTAGTTCTTGTTTCTTTACTATATAGATCTATTGAGCCACATTTTGAGATTTGCAGACATAATGAACAGGATGAAAATTCTTGTCTTGCCTTTGTCCCACTACCACACAAATTTCCACTGCACTTACATCACATATTCCTTAAACGGTTGCCCCTTATCTGGTGAAATAATGATAGGTGCAAAAACTAGGTTCTCCTTCAACTCTCTAAATGCTTTGTCGAAATCAAACTCACTCTCTTTTTTGAGTAGTCACAATAGGCGTGCAATTTTGGAGAAATCTTTGATGAACCTCTTATAGAAGCCTACATGCCCAAGAAAACATCTAACTCATTTAAGATAGACAGGTGGTGGAAGATTTTCTATTACCTCAAATTTATATCTATCAACCTCAATATCGTTCTATGAAATGCAACAACCCGTAAAATGAAATAGTGAATCTAGAGCCTAGCTAGTAAGTCCCTTTTGAGTTTTTAAGTAGTATCGAGCCATGGTTTAGCAGGTTAGGGGTTAGAAATAAAGGCACAACCCCCAAAGGACCACCCTAAGGGTCCTTAAGCAGTACCCTAAGTCTAAACCCCAAGACCCCAAGGAAACCATCAAGTTAGCAAAAACTTGGTGACCTACGGATATGGTTCACGCCCCGTAGGTCCAACCACTCCCCGTGGATGGCATCCATAAGTAAATGGGAATAAAATAATGTTGAATGCCCAGAACACAGAACAAAATCACAGTCCGTGAATGGACTCTCGTTCCATGATTCAAGGGCATGAGTGGACACTATTTTCTGGTGTAGTCTCGGCCAAGGTAAGAACTATTTGGTAAATTGCTAATTAATTCTTGTTAGTTCATAGACGATAATTTGAAGTATATTATGATATGTAAAGAGTATTAAATCAATAAAATACTATATTATATTTCATTATTAAAAATCCCCATATCAAAACCCCTCCCTCTCCAACAAACTTCTCTATAGAACTCCATTGAAAAATCACGAGAAGAAGAAGGCTT
This sequence comes from Solanum habrochaites, assembly GCA_027704765.1. Lineage (NCBI taxonomy): Eukaryota > Viridiplantae > Streptophyta > Magnoliopsida > Solanales > Solanaceae > Solanum > Solanum habrochaites. The sequence continues at coordinate 46,443,386 of JAKWJA010002492.1, forward strand.
AGGGCTTGAAGAGGAGGCCTAATTGACTGTATTTTCATGGAAATCATCTCTTGAGGTATGTCGATCCTTCATCTAGGATTGATTTCATACATAGAGTGAATTTCAAGTTTTCAAGTTCAAGAAAAACACCAAGTTCTACTCAATATCAAAGGTTCTTTCACCAAATGATTTTAAAATACTGTTAATGACATATTATGATTGTATTAATGTTTGATTGATTATTTATAATGAAAATACTCTATGAACCCATTAAATCACTCAATTATTCAATTGTGCCTTTATGAAGTGGGTCTGTTGATGGTGAATACATGTGAATAGAATTTGTTAAATTTGATTTAGATTATTGAATTGTATCATTATCCATGTGTTAATTATAGTGAATTATTGGTGTGTTGATGATTGAGATTCATCGCCTTGAAGGCAAGTTATGGTCAATTACTTAATGAATTAGAATTATAAGTTACATGTCGATCCATTTGAAAGGTAGATGTGTTTACTTATTAAGTACAATGTGGTATTGAATTGATGATCATCCTTATATCTATATATGCATGAATATCTATGCATGATCATAAAATGAAGTATGTGTATGTGATGTCTATGAATGTGTCATGTTTATGTCTAGAATCTAATAGTGTTATAATTGAAGCCTTATTATTAATTAATACTTATGAATGACGAGGCTATATGTGAAAGAATTTTCTCACATACACACTCTCATGAATGAAGAATGTACGAAGTTTCTAACACTATTAATGAAGAAGTGTTAATTGAAAGGTTATTCTCAATCCTACACTAACAAATGAATGTGGGATGTGAGATGGATGATCATTCGTAAGTTGAGGCGGAGTGTCTAATAACAATATACATATCCTTCTTAATAAAATAATGTAGGGTTTTCAAATGGATGCTCATCCGTAAGTTGAGGCGGAGTGTCTAGTAACAATCTTAATACCCTTGATGAGCTATCCAATGAATGAACAAGGGATGGATGGATACTCATCCATGTTGAGGCGGGATATCTAATAACAATATTTTTCCTTTAATGAATTAAATACTCTATGGGAATATAGGCTAAGCACCGAGAGGATATTGAATGAGATGGGTAATCATCCATAAGTCAAGACGGGGTATCTAGTAGCAATCTATTAGTGTGAGAAGTAGTACCCGATGCTACTCATACATTGCACAAAGTATAGCTTTAGGTTACTTGAGGTGAAACCTTAAATGTGAAGATATGACTTGTATGTTGGTTATGTTTGTATATCATCTCTATTATGCTTATGGTCATGAGGTTTCTACCAAAATGGCATATGAATGACTTTAAAAAAAAAAGTCCTTTTCAAAACATATTTTTGCATGGTCTTCATACTTAGTACATTATGTTTGTTAACCCATATATGTTCATGTTTTACTACAAAATGTAGGTTCCGGCAAGTGATTGAGTTCCCTAGATTGAAGTGCATGGATAGAGATTTTCCTCCAAGACATGGTATGTCCTCATGGATTCGAGGACAAGGACTTTTATTTTTTTATTTTATTCATGCAATAGACAATTCTAGTCTTTTCTATTGTAAAGGGTTGTACCCTACTCTACTTTTCATGTCTTGGTCAAATGGCCATATGAGACTTAGACTTCTGCAGTGTATTTGCAAGTATTTTTTTTTTAAATTAAGTTTTTAATATTTTAGATTCAAATGAGTTTTCATTCCGTATTATTTCTATATTGAATGCAATGAAATTCTATGAGGCTTTTCGAAGTCTTGTACACCGCGTCACATCTACGGGGTGCTCTCGGGGAGTGACAAGAAATCTGATGACCCAGTACAGTCCCGTCTTTCACCATGAAGTGGATTTTTTGCAATTCAGCACAACATTGCACTCTTTACTCCATTTTAGTACCTCGGCCAAATGATCCAAGCAACCATCAAATAGGTTAACAACCATTGACAAATCATCCATAATCACCTCCATAGTATCCCAACCATATCACAAAAGATCGACATCATGCAACGCTAGAAGGTCGTTGGGGCATTACAACCCAAATGACATTTATGTGAACGTGAAAGTCCAATTAAAGGCAAGTTGGATCAATACTAGGCTCGTGATCCAACATGATCTAGATTTTATGAGAAGAAATTCCAGGAGGAATCCCAATAATGTCCGCAATAGTCCACCCAATGTCCTTCTTGAATCTTTTGAACACAGAAACCAATGCCTCAACTTATTCTACATTGAAATATGATGCAATATGACTAGTGAAGTACCGTCTCTCCCAAGAATACATACTTCAAATGTGATGGTAGAGCCTTAAGCTCTAATTTTAGAGCCTCTTCAACAGACGGTTTTGCAAGTGCAGTGTCGCAATTCTTCATATGTAACTCAATCTTCTTTTGTTTGGAAAGGAATTCTAACCTATGAAGTCCAAAAAATAATTCATCAGTCTTCATAACCCTCAAAATTCATCAGTTCCACTGCCAGTACATCAACATCTTCAATAGACACATCAGGACCTCGCTCCACAATAGATTCACCATAGACACTTATTTGAGATATCTTTCCTACTTCATGGAACTACAAATATTGAAAATTATATCTTCATTGTTCAATCAGAATTTCATCTTCCCCTTCTCCATATTGACCAAAGCACGCCCAGTATAAAGGAATGGTTTATCTAGGTAATCAGACCTCAAAATCAACCTGACAATCAAGTATCATGAAATCCACCAGAAATATAAAATACTCAACTTTCACAAGTACATATTTGAGAACACCAAAGTGCGTCTTCACCAATTTATCGGCAAGGAGCAACCGCATCGCAGACGATTTCAGATCCACTAGACCTAATGTTGTGACCCCAAAATGGAATAAGTTTAACTAGAGATTTTCATGTGTTTAAAGGGTTAATAACTCATGCATAATATGTTTTGTAGTTTGTAGAAGTTGGTTTGAAGAGGTTTGAGGTCAAACGTCAAATGACGACCAAGACGTTTGAAAGTTAGTCTTTATGTGTTCTAGGGTGTTCTAGTGTGTCGTTGCATGTTTTAAGTGTTTTTCGGAGTCTAAAATGATAGGGGAGTATCTTAACATGTATATGGTCATATTTAGGATCAAACGTCTGGGTGCGAATCCACAAGGACCACTCTAAGGGTCCTTGATAAGGACCCAAGAGCTGGCAAAACACTCTCTTGGAAGTGTCAAACGACGCCTAACAAACGATATTTAGTTGATTGATCGATGCCCATTCGATTGGCGGCTATGATCCACACTTAGTGGTGGGATCTTAGCCCCCAATAATTGAGCCTTAATCAAAATGACGGAGTGCAGGACGATCTGTTACTCCATAGACGCCCCGTCAATTGCAACTGTCGATTGGACCTGCAACACTGTCAAAAGACACGACCAAGCTAGGGGTGAATTGGGAAATCCACCCCACATTCCAATTAATTCATGGAAGGTTATTTTAGATGTTTTTTAGGTATATTAAGTATATTTAAAAAAAATAAATTACCATTTAGACTCTAGACTCCAAAATAAAAACCTTTTCCTCCCAAAACTCTCTAAAGATCACCATTGAAGAAGAAGAGAAAGAGGAGGCAGCTTCCAAGACAAATTTCACCAAGGTTTAAAGCTTACTTTAAGGATTTTATTAAAGGTATGTGAAGTTTTTTCATCCATTAATTTCCCCTAGTTTCCCTCAATTGTGCATTCAAAATACCCCAATCTAGTTACGGTTGTGATTGCATTGTGGGTAAGGCTTGTTTGTGATCCCAATCAAGTAGGTAGCATTCAATTATGATTTTATGATAATAATGTGCTGTTTTCATATGTTTTATTTGATAAATTCTAGTATTTGATGATGAAGGTAATCATGGTGATTTAGGCTATTACAAGCAACATTTTGGGTTCTATATTGATCTTCCTTAATTCAATTGTCTTGAATAGTAATTTATCATAGTAGAATCATCTAAGATATGAATTGAACTAGACCTTATTTATTAGGACTGATCTTCACTTGTTATGTTTGAATTGAACCTTAAAGATGAATTAGGGCTAGATTCACCTAGTAATGAAGAATGTGAGAGGAAGTCTACTACTTGATAATCTTGTAATCTACATATGGATGAAGATAGAATGAAGTAAAGAATTATAAATCTTAGGTTGTTGTGTTGGTTGTAGACATAGTAATTGAATGAATAAAAGTGATAGAATCACTGAGCATCCCTCCATGAGAGAAAAGTGTTGAGCAAGTCTTAATAGTAAACCTTAGAGTATATGATTGACTCCAACTGGATATGTCAATGAGAAGGAATGTCACACAAGGGTCCGGACTCCAAGTATAAAGGAAGACACACCTATTTATTGTGATGACTTTCCAAGTTTAAGGAGGAACTCTTACGTAGTAGAGTGTGGGTTTTCCAAAAGTTATGTCTCATGATACAAGAGTCCTTCACGTAGTAAAGTCAAGGTTTCCTAGTAGTGATATTCATATCTTATGAACTAAGACATGATTGAGAAGCATCTCATATTGTTCAAAGCATAATGAACTAAGACTTACTTAATAAAGTAACTTGTAGTGTTCAAAGATGTGTGTATGAACTTAGACATACCCAAGAGGGTATCTCATAGTGTTCATGATTATAGATTGATCAAGACATACTATAGAAAGTATCTCGTAGGATCCGTGTGAAAAAGGAACTTAGATATAATTAAAGAAGTATTTGTTAGGGTTCAAACTAGTAAGTAACTAAAACGTGTTTGAGATAGAGTACCTCATAGTGTTCTAAAGTTAAAGAGAGGAACTAGGTTCCGAAGTAAGAAGAAATAGAATAAGGACCTAAAGGTAATACTTTTCATGAATAGTATTATGGGGTGCCATGAGTGCATTACACAAAGTATAACTTAGGGTCACTAAGGAGGAAGCTTGAATATAGGATTGGACTAGAGTTGTCTTTCGTAGTCATAGTTGACTAGAGATGACAGAATCTTAGTCAAGAGAGTTAAGTTAATGATAAGGCTTAGGAGGGTGCATAGGTTAAGAATGAATTCAAGATATACTTAGTCTCTGAGGTAGTATAGGATGCCTCATATGCATTGCACAAGTGTGTTTTGAGGTGATCAAGAGAGTATAGAACTCTTATGTATGAAGAACATAGGTCTTAGTTATGAAACTGGACTATGATCAAGAACGACAAAATATAGGTACTTAGCTATGTAGTATAATGGGATGCTACCATGGTCTTGCACAAGTATACTTGGAGTTGGCTTGTGTGTTAGTTCACTTGAGTAAGAAATAAAAGGGCAGAAGTATTAACTTAAGTGTGCTTTATGATGATTTACTATGCTTATGATATTCAGGTTATGTTTATGCTATTATAACTTATGATTGTGTCTATTACTGACTAACCCTTGAGATATCTTATGTTTTGTATGTTACCTTTCATACTTGATACATTTTGTACTAACACATATTTGCCTACATAATAATCCAATGTAGGGTGTTGAAGAGATTGAGTTGCTTTGAAGGGTAGAGATTCCAAGGCTTTCAAGAAGTGAAGATTGGTCAGTAGTTATAGCATTCAAGGACAATACCCTTATGTCTCGTTTATGTGATTTACTATGTTTTTGACTTGTGGGTTGTCCCAAGACATTTTTATTCTTATATTACATAGATGGTTTTTGAGATATATGTTAAAAGACATCCATTGCTACGAAATGATTTTTGTATTATGATGAAAGAAAAGTTTTTAATTCCATCCATTTTTGCATGATGTTATATAATGAAACTAATTGTCTTGTATAAGACCTTCGAATGGTCAAATACATCAAATCATGACTATGGGGTACTCTCCGGTCGTGACACCCAACTTCTTATATTTAGAAAATGTCATCAGATTAATGCTAGAACCTAAATCATAGAACGCCCTAGAAAAATGCAATAACCCGATGGTGTATGGAATAGTGAAGGCACCAAGATCCTCCTTTTTATACACAAGTGACCTTGTAGCTATAGTACTACAATGTTGCAATCTATAGTCATCTTCAAAACTGACTGCCATCTTCTTAGTCACCAAATCTTTAATGAACTTACCATACCCAAGAATTTGCTCCAAAGCTTCTATCAGCGTAACATTGATGGAAAACTTCTTCAACATAGCGATAAACCTACGATACTTTCATTTTTCGTTCTTCTTCAGCAACCTCTATGAGAATGGAGATGAAGGTCTAGGCATGGGAACAACTTTTTGGGTTATCTCCACTTCCTTCCTAGTAGCATTCTTGGACTCTCTGGTAACCTCAATATCGTCATCATCTTTCTCAACTAAAATTTCAACCTCATACTACATAGTTGGATCAACCGTCTTGTTACCCCTCTCGAGTAGTGACTCTCATACAATGCCCATCGATCATTGGATTTTGAATAGTGTTGCTAAGAAGTGTGTCACACTGACGTGGGTTTATTGTAGTGGACAAATGATTCATCTTCTGCTCAAGTTGCTTGATCAACACTTCATGGGCATTAACATTTGGACCGATTCTAGACAAGTTGTTCCATATATCCTTTAAATTATCATCACTCAAATCAAAATTCTTCATCATCGTCTACATCATATCTTCAAACTGTAATATAATACCCCAGAGTTTCTATTGCCAAAGTCTCGATTTTATGGAGGAACATAACGCCCACTCCTATCATTCTTGTTGACATAGTTGTTTCGGTTGTAGTTGTTTTTACAATTGTAGCTCCCATCTCGAATATATGACCCTATATGTTGTAGTTGTCATATTTTTTACCTTTGTTTCCTTTTCTTTGGTGCCAATTATCTAACATGGAACCTTGGTCATTAGCTCGGAAATCCCTTATTTGTCATTCAGCAATTATGCATCCTTTTCATAGTAATATTCCAAACTCGGTGGTGGTGGATTTATAGTAAAATAATTCATAGATTTTACCTTTTCGGAACCTCCACTCACATGCTTCAACACCAACCCCAATTTGGTCCTCATCTGAGTCATTTTCTCACGAATATCATTGACAGATTGAACTACAAAAGTGTTTCTCTTTGTCTCTGACTTTCTACTGCTCCAAGGTTTTTTTGTTTTGGGATATTTTCTCCAATTTCTCAGTGATCTACTCAAAGGTATACTCATAATATGAACCCCCGGCGATAGTAACATGCACAAAATTGTTATTGTCATCTTGATCTCTGTAGATGTATTCCTTCAGCGACACATCATCAATGCGCTAATTTGGAATACTTCTTATGAATGTAGTGAACCTATCCCACTAACTACTCACGAACTCTCCGAGTAGTGCCACGAAGTTGGTGACTTTATCTTTGAGGTTCAACTTCTTTGACAACAGAAAATACTTGGCCATGAACATGTTGTGCAATCGATCTCACGTATGAATCAATTTATATGGGAGCTCAGAGAACAATAACACAGCATCACTAATCAAAGATAGAAGGAAGACTCTCAACCCTATGACATCCATGTCCAGTTCCAGTTAACCCATGCAATTCTTAGAAACACTCCTCAACTTGTCCATGTACCCATGAGGATCCTCTTATGCCATACCCGAAAACAAACCCCTCATTGTATGAATTTGCATCAAAATGCTAGTTACCACAAATGTATGCCCCAGTGGTAGAGGAGGTAGCACATATGTCCTTTAAGTTCAACTGTATTGAAGTCAACCCTATAATTATCACGCAACATTGTTTCAGGTGGAGTTTTTACCCTCAATGCATCTCCTAGTAAACTACCACCATGATCCCCAGGGTTCTCATTAACAAACCTAGGAGGCTGCAAGTCAACTCCATCACCCAAATTTTCTATGACTGGATTAACTTGAACACCTTGGTTATTCATTCTTCTCAAAGTTCTACTCACCTCTGGATCATAAGGGTTAGTAGTTCGCCTCAACTTTATGTACTTGTCATACACTAGAGTAGAAACATATAGAAAATAAAAATAAAAGTAAAATTAGGAAATAATTGACTAAATTTCAATAATGTAGTTAACCTTAATCTAAAAGCCTTATTCCTCGACAGCAACAACAAAATTTGATATGCTCAAATTACATCTCCCTATAGAAGTATAAGCGATAGTTATCAAGTAAAGAACTCTAATGTAGGTTTGAGTCGATCCGACTTAAACTTAACTCACTATTATTTCTGTTTAGCCAACTTATTTCCAAGACAAATAAGTAAAGAGGGGGGAGTTTTATGTAACAAATAATTGATTGTTGTTTAGAGACCAAGTGAGCAAGATTCGAACTTTAGTTGTTATCAATGAGATAAAGATACTAGGGTATATGTGTTCCCCATAAGATCATAGCGCGGTATCCTAGTAATAGTAATACTTTCCTAGTGTATCACATGAAAAGTGGTAAGTTATGTATCCCTAAGTCCTTGGTCCGGTAATTAGAAAATTTCACTCTGCACCTTGGTTTGGCTACATGTGTATAATTTACTTTAACCCTTATCTTTACCTCATATTAGCCATCACATCAATGTATGACTTAGTTTTCACCCTCGCACCAATTGACATTAGATTATAAGATAGTATCACACTAAATCTATGTTGATAAATCTTTTCTTATGAACCACCTTCTTGGTCTGGCAAGTAGCAACAAGGCGAGTTGTAACGCGGTCACCGTTATAAAAACTTTTAAATGAAAGAATTATCAATGCATGCAAAAACACTATTCAAGAATAACTTAGTTACTATTCATAATTTTCTAACTGCTCATGGTTCCCACAACCCTAGCTTTGGATTTAGTTACTGATACTAGTAAGAACACAATTCATAGTTTTAGAAGAAAAATTTCAGGAACTTACATGAGGAGAGAAAACTAAGAATCTCCAATTGAAAATTCAAAGAAAGAATCTTTATAAATCGAAAATAAGAAATCAAATTGCTAGTGTTTGCAATTTAATTCCCAAGAACATAGTTTAAGCATAAAAACTAATCCCAAAAAATGAGGCTTACATACCCTATTTATAGAAAAATTTGTCATAAACAAAAAGGAAATGAAATAGGAAAATAAATTATTGGAAGCGACTTCAATTGATAAGATTGACCTACGGACAATGGATCGACCTACGGTACGCAAGTCCCTTCCGTAGCTCAAGACTTAGAACTTTTCCCAGGTACTCGAACTCAAAATCTTTGATACAATCGACAGAGGTGAAGGATGACCCGAGGTTCGATCTACGCTCCGTAAATGGCTTTCGTAGTTCCAAACTTGGTCAAGACTTCCCTTAGAATCCATCTACACCACCCACCTACAGAGTGTGACTGGACCTACGATCTGTAGGTAACCTTTATAGATGGCTCCTTCTCTAGAATCTCAGATGATCTCTCTCTCTCAACCTCCTCCAAGCTTATTTCTTGTAGTTACAACACAAAAACATTAATTCTAATACAAAATGGCCCTAGACACACATAAATCTTAATTCAAATGTATTAAAAATACCATAAACTCACGGTATATCACCACACAATCGCTGAAATAATCCTCAACTATCAAAAACATAAAGAGTTCATTAAAAGGTGTCCACAGAGACCCATATTTGTAGGATTTGAAACTAGAGGTAAATTAATCCAAAAATCACTTCAAAAATAGAAAGGATAAAATCAATTTTTTAGTTGAACATCAATTTCTACAAGTCAAGAGGAGGTCGTGGTTGAAAATCTCATTAAAAACAAGTAAGAAACGTGCTCCACATCATGAAAATACTAGTTTTCAACTTTAAGGGGAAAAAACCCCAAAACTCACACTAAAATCAAGATTAAACTTTCAGATGATAAAAATGGATGAAATCAACATGGACTTGGTACAAGAATATTATACGCATAAATTTTCATAAAATGTTCCCAGAATCGCCTATTTGAAGCTTCCAAAGACCAAAAAAGGGGGACACAAGAAAAATGGCAAAATCTCAAAATAACAGGCCAAAAATGGGTCTCACATGTCACAAAAGTGATTCCATGTTCTCAAAGCCCAAAAACTTCAGCCTTTGCTAATGTGAAGGTCGAATTTGCAAACAAACCTTCGCTAACGCAGAGGTCGTGATCATGAACATGCCTTCACTTTCACCAAAGCCCTCCTGCCTTCACAAACATGACCCCCCAAAAAGTGAAGATCTTCCGAAATCATGATGTTAGCAGATACCAGAAATTTAAGCAATTTTTAAATAATTGAATGAACCCTCGAGATTTGTTCGGAGTCCAATATCCAATAGAACTCAATTTTAACTCAATGAAATCGTCATATTTCTAAAAAGAAGTCAAATAAAATAATTACCCTCCTTGGCTACTCTTATGGCTTAAACTCAACTTCTCACCCAAATGCTCAAAACTTGACCTAAGGCCTTGAAAGCCTTACCAACCACCCTACCAGCTCAAACATGAAGTTCTGAATATAGTGGAACTTAAGAAATTCCAATCTGATGCTCGAAACTAAAAATATTCACCAAAGTCAATCCTATCATGAAATCTCAGCTCAAGAGGGGTCAAATCACCAAAAACACACCCGATAGTATCGAGAACCACACCAACCATTACCAAAATACAAATTAAGTATAAAAACACTAAGGAAAAGATCAAAATGGTCATTTCACAATTAACAGCAAGTTCATAAGAAATGGTACATTACAATATGGTTGAGTGCAGGCCATCAATTCATTTCTTTGAATTGGACGTAGTTTTACTCTATCTTTTTGGAGAAGTATATTCTTCATAGTCTGCAAGATAGGAGACACAATAAATCTCTAACATTGAGAAAGGAAACCTATTTTTAAAAAAAATATAAGTAGGGGTGGACGCTCAATCATTTCAGTTTTCTGGTGTTTAATTTAGAAAAAGTAAGAACCTAATCCGAACTTAAATTACTTCGGTATGGTTTAGTTTATTTTGGTTCGATTTTTCAGTTTAGACTTCTCATATTATAAAATGTAGATATTGGATAGATTATGAAAAAATAGAGAAAAAATATATAAAAAAATTGAATGTAAAATATTCTTAAGTAATACAACTAAAACCCTATGAATCTAAACAAAGTTGCTAAACTCTATTTTGTACTGAGCATTTATATATTTGTTGTTTATGAAAGAAAATAATTTGAAAAATAAAAAATGGTAAAAAGAATAAATAAAATTAAGTGATAATATCACTGATCTTAACTTTGGTAGAAAAACACATCTAGTTTTGGTCTTATCTATGTGGAATTTTTGGGCATGAAGAAATTGGTAATGAGGAAAATGAAATTTGGCTTTTCGATTAACCAGTTCTTTTCTTTAAAATCCAAAAACCGAACCGAGTTACTGATATTTTAAATTTTAGAACAAAAACCTACCAATTAAATCTAAATCAAAATTAAAATAAAATCAATTTGATCGATTATTTCATTTGAACCAAATTATGCCCAATCCTACATAATAGGATTGTCATATCCGGGAAGTACCCCCTAGACGTAACAGGCATAGTCATCCTCGAAGAGGAATAAGACTAGCCTCTTAGCATTCATCATTACATTCATAGATTAAGAAATGAGGAAAATTAAAAACATTTCATCTACAACTACTTCATGAAGTTTAATTAGACCTCTCGCTTACACATAATATATTCATATCGAGTATACATAGACCCTTCGTATAAGAAGATTACATAGTCTTCTACTTTTATGGCACATATATAAGATACATAACATAGCCTTAAAAGGTATGTATCATATTAAACCATCTAAATGGAGTCAAATAACCATGGGCATAAAAAGATGATAAAAATGAGTATCGTTAGCTATAGCAACGTAACATAGGTAGAATGATAGAAAGGCATCATCCTCGGAACATGAGGACACAACCACACTTGGAGAAATGATCCAAGCGTTCCTTCAAAAGTTGTCACGAACCTTCACCGGCCGAAACCTAAAATTTTGACAAAAAGGGAGAAATGGGGTTAGCACATCGCTTGCACTAAGTATGCAATCACATGCACATACAACATAGAAATCATGCTAAAAGGGACATTTCATTAAAGCTTTCTAATCTACGTTGAAAAACCTTTTTCCCATTCAAGAACCATTACAAGTCAATAAGCACATATTCATTAAGTCAATACCATGTACATCAAATGACCAACAATATCAAGTCTAGTCAAGACAACTGCATATCAACATAATTGAGCAGATAATGAAGACAACTCTATCATCAAGTATAATATCAACAAGCATGTATAAGAGTTCATAACATCATAACCAAAGTAACACCATCACTCATACACTTCGTTATGTCCATTAGAGCAATGACTAAGTAAGGCTCCATAACCTCACTCAATCAAGTAAACCCAATAATAACTATAAGCAATGCCCGAGTTCACATACTATATCATTAAGAGTAAACATCATCATACCTTAACAATAGAGACCAACAACATGTTCATAAGTTAAACAGACATCACATAGTGTCATTAACATGTAACATTAACATATACATACCCTTTAAATTTATAAAACTATAAATATATAAGAACATTCTTCTAAGACTTCCCTCAAGACTAACTACTGCAATTTATAGGTAGAGTCTCATACCTCTACATACACAAAGACAAACCCCTTAGGTCATCCTAGTTAGAGTTCACTTTAATAATTCATTTTACTTTCGGGGACATATTTCTTTAACTGACATAGACCACATGAGCCAATGTGGAATCCGGTATCAATGAAACCTTACACCGAAAGAAGGCAAACTACTTGCCAACGTAGTACCAAAACATTAACAGAGCATATATGTGGATCCACTAACTAGTATTCCTATGGGGGCAACATAGTTCAAGAACTAGAAGATGTAGTTGGGACCCTTTTTATGCTACATGCATTATAGTCTCTAATCTCATGAGTACAATAGTTAACCTACCTTCCCTTTGTGGAAAGGGACACTCCTCCCTACTAGAGTCCCTTTTGAAATGTCTTTCATTAATAATCATAACTTATTTTAGGTCATAGGGTATACCCCTTGTATATTCATAGTCATATCGCAATAGGAATTTCATGAGAACACATTTCATTACAACTCTCATATGTGAGGTTAGCACATTAACATCATTATATCATACTAAGGCACATAGGTACTTCATCACCAACCTTATAGGATTGTATCTTAACCATAATCTCACAATTACATAGTCAATACATTTCAATTAAAAATAATAATAACTCTAATCAATATCATCATAAGGTATACTTCAATATTACTTCATCACTAAACACAAATAACCATAATTGAAGTAAAGGTTTGAGATCACAAGACTTACCCAATCTCCTTCACAAGCCATCATCCAAGATTTTACCATTAACCATCCAGTTCACCCCAAAATGGGTGTAATATCATCACACAATAGTAATTTATACAATAATAAAGTCAATTGAATCACTACACACAATTCATTACTAGTTCATAACCTAGGGTTAAGGACTTGCGTCAAATTCGTGATCTAATCTACCAAACTAGGTTAACTCATCAAGAACTAGCATAATTGAATCATAATACATAATAATCTAATTATAATAATCAAAATAAACCATTAACAATACAATCTAGAAGATCAAATTCGTAATAGAAAGAAACCCACTTGAAACTCACCTGTTCGAAATTAATTTTGAAGGAACCCTTTGGGGAAAGAATCCCAAAGGTGAAAGGAATTACATACATTGTTAATTAATGAATATTTAAGGATAAAATTAGTCTTCTTTACTACCTAAGAACTTGACCTAGACCTTAAATGGAGTTCTTCTTTGGGGAGAGAGAAAGAAGAATATGAAGAGCAATTGGGTTTTGGGAAATATGAGAGTTGGGTTAGTTTAATTATGATTGGGTCTTTATATAAGTCATTAACTAACTTAATTAAACCTCCCTTAACCCCTAACTAACTAACTAACAACCTAATTAATTAAATTGAACTAATTAAAACATGGAAGAAACCTAGGGACCCTGATCTACGGGTCGTAGGTCAATCGACGGTGCCTTGGACCAACCGTCCTGCACAACCGTCGTTTTGGTAAGAGAGTTGTGAAATTTTCCATTATTGAAAATGTCTAACTGTTGGTTGAAGGAATCAAACGACGCCCCGTTGATTGACCTACCCCCCGTCTCCTGCAACACGTAGGTAGACAATACCTCAATGACAGCTTTTAGCCAAATTGTAAGGGTCCTCCTCAAGGGCCCTTAGTTAATCCTTGTGGAGTCATACCCAGATGTTTCAACCCTAAACCTACTCTAATGCATGTTATACACTTTACCACCAAATTTTATTGAATTTTGACTCCTAAAATCTCATCAAATATGACACATCCGGGGAGCACTCCCTAGATGTAACCAGCGTCGTCGTCCTCTTTAATGACTAAGACTAGCCTTTTAGCTTACATCATTGCATTCATAGGTCAAAGACGCAAAAAAAATTAAAAAATTTCATTACTTATATGTTGAGGTTTACATAGACCTCTACATACACATAATAGATATGTATTGAGTATACATAGACCCTTCGTATAGGAAGATTACTTACTCTTCTATTTTTATTGCACATAGATATAATGAATATAACATAGTCTCAAATAGTAGTCTCATCTCATAACCATCTAATAAGAGTATATCAAATTGGGCCTATCCATTACATCAATACAATTAGACCACATATAGGTCATACAACGTTTTGTATCCAATGAAAAGGAAAGAAACATAAGTGTCTTAATACTAAAAACAACTTGATAGCTTGATAGTGGCATTGCCCTCGGAAAGTGAGGACCTAATCAAATTGCATGATTAAGAATTCCAAGTCTTCTTCAAATTCGTCCCCAAAAACCCTTCAACGATCGGATCATAAAATGTTAGGGGAAAAGAAGAAATGGGGCTAGTACACCACTTGTACTAAGTATGAGACCATATGAACACATGTCATGAAAACATGCTAAAAAGGGACCTTTCTTGGAAACATGCTATTTTACCCTTTTAAAACCTTATGAACATTCAAGAAGACCATACCAATCAAAATGACATATACCTTAAGTCATAGGCATATACACCACAAGACCAACAATACAAAGCATAGTCAAGTTAACAAACATATCAACATAATCGTACATAATATCAAGACCACTCTAATCATCAAGTTATAACTTCAACAAGCATAAATAGGAGTACATTTTAACATAACCAAAGCAAGACAATTACCCATGAACCCCTATCAAGTCAACAAGTTCAATGACCAAGCAAAGCCCCATAATCTTACTCAATCAAGTAAACCCAATAAGAACCATGACTAACATCCAACTTCACATAACATATAATTTAAGAGTACATATTATCATACTTTAACAATAGAGACAACCACATTTTCATAAGTAAAACTAATCAACATATAGTATCAACAATGTGCAAGTTCATCATATACATATCATGTACCATTATAAGAATATATATACATAAGAACATCTTCCTAAGATTTCCTTCAAGGCATAGGTGGATTCCCATACACCTACTTAAGCTAATTCAACCTCTCAAGTAACCTTAGTTGGTTTGTAATTTATTATTTCATTTTAGCTTAGGGAACACTTGACTTAACCGACATAGACCACAAGAGCTTACTGTGGAATCCGGTATTGTAAAACCTTACACAGATGGAAGGTGGTCTACTGGACAAAGTAAAACCAAACATAAACATATCTTTCTAGGTGGATCCACTAGCTAGTCTTGTTATGGGGGCAACATAGTTCAATAACTAAGAGATAATTATAATTCCTCGACATACCACTCGGCAGTTGGGGCCTCCTTTCATGGGAAGCCAATGGATGAGTATCCTCATTGGGGAGTCAACAACACATGTGGAACTATAGGATGAATCTTTCTCTATAGAAAGTCATCACCTCCCATTGTCAAGTTCACTCGGTGCTAAGGGAAGTCCCTTTTGAAATGTCTTTAATGTATTTATTAATAATCATAACTTAATGTAGATAATAGGGTTTAACCCTTGTATAATCATCATCATCATATCTCAATAAGAATTGCATGAGTATAGTACTTTCATTACAATTCATATAAGTAAGGTTAGCACATTTACATATCACTTCATAATAAGGCACACTGGTAAATCATTCACCATCCTTATAACATTTCCATCTTAGCTGACACCTCACAAATCATAGTCAAGACATTTGAATTCAACATCATACCAACCCTATCAATGATAATACAAGGCATATCAATCCTAATACAAAGCATACTCCAATACAACATCATAACTTAATCACAACTAACCATATTTGAAGTAAAGAATGGGGATTACAAGACTTACAAAGTCTTCATCATAATTTATCATCAAGGTCTTAACATCAAACCTTAAATCAACCCAATTAGGGTGTTGTTTCATCATAAAACAATAACCAACATAATAACAAGGCTAATTGAACCAATTCATCACTAGTTCATAGCTTAAGACAAGATACTTAGGTCAAATTCACAACATACTTCATAACCTAGATCACTTCTCAATCACTAGCACGATAGGACTATAATTCTCCCTAGTTTAATCATTATTGATACAATAACATCATATAGTAGTAATTCAACCAATAACCTAGTCAATTTAACCAACACCAAACAATTCATATCAAGATCACAACCTAGGGTTAAGGGGTAAAGGTCATCTTCTACAAACTAGACCAATTCATCAAGATATATCATAATTAAGTTAGAATACATGTTAATATATTCATAATATCCAAAATAAACCATAAACAAATCAATTCACAACATCAACTTCGTATTTGATGAAAACCCACTTGAAAATCCAATTTTTGAAATCAATTTGATGGAACCCTTTAAGGAAATAGGTCTCAAATGTGAAAGAGATCCCATACCTTACTAATTGATGAACATTGATGTATAAACTTGATTCTTTTTATCCCTTAAACCCTCCCCTAGCTTGGTCTTCAATGGAGTTATTCACTAGAGAAAGAAGGAAGAGAGAAGGAAGAGAATTTGGATTTGTGAATAATGAGAGCTTAGTTTAGTCTAATTAGGTTAGGACTTTATATAGGGGGTTAACTAACTTAATTAAACCTCCCTTAACCCCTAATTAACTTCCTAAATAAGCAAACTGATTAATTAACTTAAGTGAAAACGTGCAGCAAAACAGAACCCTCACATACGAGACCCCGATCGACGGTCCGCTTGTGAGACGACGGCCACAGGACCCTCTGTCCAGTTCGTCCATCATTTTGGTAAGAGACTGTTCCAAAACAAGTCTTGGGAAAAATTACTAAGTTTTGATCGACAAGGCAATCGACAACCCCGTCGATTGATAAACGGATTGCCGACTACAAGTCGTGGTCACGCTGCCTTGGGTTGTTCTTTGACCCCAAACGCAAGGGTCCTCCTCAAGGCCCATTGGTTGGTCCTTGCGGAGCCGTGACCGGATGTTTAGACTATAAATTAACTCTAATACATGTTATACACAGTTTCCGACTCCTAAAAGCTAGTCAAATAGGCTAAGGCATGCTAGCAACTCCTTGAACTAGTTTGTTAACGTCATGGACGTTTTTGGACGTTATGGTTTCTAAACTTCCTAAATGACTTATATTCACTAAAATAAACATTAAAACAGTTTCTAAACCTTTTGACACTTATTTTAGTCTCTAAAACACGTCTTGGATTTTTGAAATTTTACAAAATATACCAAGGCACGCTAGCACCTCTTGAACTAGTTTCCGAACGTCATGGAAGTTTCTTGATGTTTTGATTCTAAATCTTTCTAAATGAATTATATACACTATATTTGACCTTAAAATAGTGTTACAACTCTTAGACTCTCATGTTAAGATCTATATTAGGCTTTAGACTTTCGAAGTATTATATTATCCCCCCCAGGAACATTTGTCCCTGAATGACACTAAAAAAATTTATAAGGAAGGAATAGACTTAAGACTAGCAGCCCAACCAACAACAACTTATATAAACATGAGTTACAACTCAAATCAACATAACCACATGACCTTTTACACAATGCAACTCAAAATAGCATTTTAAACTCATAAGAGCTCTACATTCACTACATATGTATTCACTTATGCAAACCTTTCTTCAATACATAAAATCATGCTCAATAGAACTAACGAAGGCACAACATACCAAAATACACCACATAAGTTTAAATAAAGTAAAAGAGCATTTTTTGAAAACATTCACTGCTATGGGCATAGTTCACTTTAACACAACAAATATTTCAATATTTTACCAAAAAACAAGGCAACTTCAAATAAACTCAATATTTTCACTATAAATAGGAACAATTAACCTTACTTATCAAATATATGAGGGTAACAGGACTTAATGTCGGCCTCGACCTCCCATGATGCACCCTCAACTAGGTGGTTCTTCCATAACACTTTTACGGAAGCCACCTCTTTTTTTCTTAACTTCTTTGCCTGTCTATTAAGGATTTCAACCGGAACCTCCTCATAGAAGAGGTTCTCTTGCACACCTATACCCTTAATAGGGAGAATGGACTCGGGATCACCGATACACTTCTTAAGCATGGAGACATGGAAAACTGGATGAACCGAGGCCAATTCAGTAGGTAACTTCAACTAATATACAACCTTGTAAACCCTTTTCAAGATTTCATAATGACCCACATAATGAGGACTCAATTTCCCTTTCTTTCCAAATCTCACCACCTCTTTTATAGGTAAAAAATTTTACATACACTTTATCCCCTTCTTAAAATTCTAAATCCCTTCATCTATGGTAGGCATAAGACTTTTACCGACTATAGGTTATTTTCAATCGTTTTTTATTATATGAACTTTCTCCAAATTCTTATAAATCAATTCGGGACCCAAAAGTGAAGACTCGTCTATATCAATCCATCCAATTGGAGAGCTACATCTCCTACCTTACAAGTTCTCAAGGGAGCCATAGATATAGATGAATGGTAACTATTATTCTATGAAAACTCAACCAAAGGAAAGTGTTTATCCCAATTTCCCTTGAAATCAATTATACAAGATCTAAGAATATCCTTAAGAGTTTCAATAGTACGCTTCATTTGACCTCTGTTTGGGGATGAAAATTCGTGCTTAGCTTCACCTTGGTACCCAACCCTTTTTCAAATGACCTTCAAAAACTAGATGTGAATTGTGCATCCCTATCGATATGATGGATAACGGAATACCATGGAGACACACAATATCATCTATGAAGATCCTTGCATAATCCTCCACCAAGTAAGTGAACTTGACAAGGAATAAAATGAGCAGATTTGGTAAACCTATCCATAACCACCCATATGGAGTCATGTTGCTTTTGTGTCCGAGGCAAACCTACCATGAAATCCATATTTATATCTTCCCACTTCCAATTAGGAACTTAGATTTCTTGAAGTAATCCACCTAGCTTTTGGTGTTCGGCTTTCACTTGTTGTCAATTTGGACATTTTGCAACAAATTTCGCTATGTCCCCTTTAAAGTCTTCCCACCAAAACACTTCTCTAAGGTCATAATACATCTTTGTAGAACCCGGATGAATGGTAATGAGAACCATGATCTTCCTCAAGAATCTTGTTCCTAAGTCATCCACATTGGGTACACACAACCTTTCTTTATACCTCAAGACACCATCCCCTCTAAGGAGAATCACTCATTAAGCTTACTAATAACCAACTCCTTCAACTCCATAAATGGTTGATCAAGGTGTTGCTTGGAATTAACCTCAACCATCAATGATGATTCGGAGTTATGATGGACTATAAAACCACCATTCGTAGAATCTTCCAATATAACACCCAATCTTGCCAACCTATAAACATCTTTCACTAGGTCTTTCTTAGCTTCATCTACATGAGACACACTACCCATGTCATACAACTTAGAGCATCCGCACCCACATTGGATTTGTTGGGGTGGTAGAGAACACTCATGATCTTTCAATAATTCCAACCACCTTCTTTGCTGGAGATTCAACTCCTTTTGAGAACACACGTATTGAAGACTCTTGTGGTCCGTCTACCCATCAACATGCACACCATACAAATAATGCCTCCATATTTTTAAGGAAAATATCACAGCCGCTAACTCAAGATTATGAGTTGGATAATTCTTCTCATGCACCTTAAGTTGTCTAGAAGCATAGGCTACTACTTTGCCATGTTGCATAAGAACACACCTAAGCCCACTCCGGATGCATTATAATATACAATGAAGCCCTTGGTGACGTTCGGTAAAGTCAACACTAGAGCGGAGGTAAGCTGCTCTTTCATGATTTTGAAGCTTCTTTCGCATGCCTCCAACCAGCCAAATTTTACACTCTTCTGGGTCAAAGTAGTCGAGGGAGATGCAATGGACGCAAAACCATCCATAAACCTCCTATAATATCTGCTAGACCCAAAAAGCTTCTAATGTTTGTTGGATTCAATGGTCTAGGACAATTCTTGACCGCCTCAGTTTTTCTTGGATCGACCTCAACTCCTTCACTAAATATGATATGACCAAGAAACGCCCCGACCTTAACCAAAACTGATATTTGCTATACTTGGCAAATAATTGGTTTTCCTTAAGCATTTGCAATACAACCCTCAAATGGTCCATGTGTTCACCCTCTTTTACGAATATACCAAAAGTCGTCAATGAAAACAATGACAAATCAATCTAGGTAACTTCGAAACACCCTATTTATGAGGTCCATAAAATCCATCGGGGCATTAGTGAGACCAAAGGACATTACTACAAAATCATAGTGACCATATCCATTCTGAAATTCCCCTTTTGGTATGTCCTCACCTCTCACTCTTAGTTGGTGATACCCCAATCTCAAGTCAATCTTAGAGAAGTAGTTTTCCCCTTGGAGTTGATAAAACGAGTCATAAATCCGAGGGAGAGGATACTTATTCTTAATAGTGACTTTATTGAGTTGGCGATAATCAATGCACATTCTAAGGGACCCATCCTTCTTCTTCACAAACAAAATCGAAGCACTCCACGGAGAATCACTAGGTCTAATGAAGCCTTTATTTAGTAAGTTTTTTGAGTTGAGCCTTCAACTCTTTCAATTCACTCGGAGTCATCCGATAAGGAGGAATTGAAATGGGGTTGGTATCAAGTAGCAAGTCTATATCAAAATCAATTTCCTGTTCGGGAGGGAATCTTAGAAGATCATTAGAAAAGACCTTCGGACATTCCCTCACCACGGGGACTAGATCTATGGAAAGATTTTCAGAGTCTAAATCCTTGACTCTTACAATATGGTACAAATACCCTTTTGAGATCATTTTACAAGCTTCCAAATAAGAGATGGTACGACCTTTAGGAATAGAATTTCCCCCCTTTCACTCTAAGACGGATTCATTTGGAAAATTGAACTTGACAATTCTTGTTCCACAATCAATAGAAGCAAAACAATCATGCAACCAATCCATCCCCAAAATGACATCAAAATCGACCATATCAAGTTCTATTAATTCAACATAAGTAACTCAATTGGGAAACATTATAGGACAATTTCTATATACCCTTTTTTCAACCACCGACTCTCCAACCGAGGTAGTTGCAATGAAAGGTTCATTTAGGATATTGGGCTAAATATCAAACTTCCTAGATATCAAGGGAGTAACAAAGGATAATGTATCACCCTGATCAAGTAAATCATACATATTAATAAAGAAGACTTGTAACATACCGGTTACCACATCGAGAGAACTCCCTTGTTCACCCCTTGAGCGAAGTGCATAAAAGTGATTCTTCTTTGGAGCATCCGCAGTAGAATTACTAGCTTGAGTTTGCCCGTTATCTTTATCTTGCCCCTTCACATTAGGGAAATACTTCAGCTTGTGGCCACTCTTGCCACACCCAAAGCAATTGTCCATCCAACAAGGCAATCACCATAATGTTTCTTGCCACACTTTACATCATAAGTTTGTTTCTTGTTTGTTGAGGTAGAACCTATTCCCTTTTGAGACTTAGGGTAAGACACCCTATCATCACAAGCCTTGGGATATTTAGAAGGAATTTGATTAGAAAACCTCTTCATGAGTCTAGGCTTGTCTTGAATGTCAAGCCTACACTTAGATGAACCACATTCATAAGACTTGGCCTTCTTGGCCTCCCTATTCTTCCTCCTTAACCTAGTTTCTTCCACTTGTTGAGCATGAACAATGAGACGAGAGATAATCATATTATCATGAAGCATATCCTAATGAAATTCTTCCACCAAGTCATCGGACACCCAGTAAGAAAATGACCCATCTCATTTCTAGGGTTTGAAACCAAGGATGGAGCATACTTGGACAACTTAGTAAACTTCAAAGAGTAGTCAAGTACACCATACCTCCTTGACAAAAGTTGATGAATTCTTCCACCTTAGCTTCCCTTATCTCTCTCGAAAAGAACCTATCAAGGAAAGCCCTCTTGAAGATCTCCTAAGTCACTGGACCACCTCTTAGTTCCCTATTATCCCTCCACTGCACATACCAAGTTTGGGCCACATCTTTGAGTTGATAGGCTGCCAATTTGGCATTCTCACTTGAGGTTACACCCATAGTATAAAGAATCTTATAGAACTCATCAAGGAAATCTTGAGGATCCTAATCCGACATCGACCTAAAGAATATAGGTGAATTCATTCTAGTAAACTCTATCAAATGTGTGGCCTTAGTGTTTGCATGTTGAGGCACTCGAGGTCCAACCTCACTATTCATTTTGGCTATCATGGCTTGGACGTGAGAAGTGATGGCATTATCTTGAAAGGCACAGCTTGGGTTAAAGTTAGAATAGCAGTAATTATCTCTCCATTGGTCATCGGTGGAGGGACAACCGGAACTTGATCACCCGTCGCAACTTCTTCAAGTGGAGGCACTTGGTTATATTGTGGAGGAACTTAATCGTCTTGTGCTACCACAGTAGCCATTTCTTCCTAGGATCTTCTAGTAGTTGTTCTTCGAGTATTCATACCTATAACAACGATACAAGGTTTAGGTGAAAGCATATAACAAGACTCTATAAGCACGACATAAGAATACAAGGAGATGAGAGTCTCTAATCATCATATATTCTCTCATTCATAAGTGTGGCGCGCTTCACAATTATGAATAAGAATCTACATAGATGTGGTTTAATGAGACATCATTTCTAGGGATATTCAACCTCATGCTCTGATACCAAGTCTGTCACATTTGGGAAGTACCCCCTACACGTAACCGGCGTCATCGTTCTCGAAGAGGACTAAGACTAGCCTCTTAGCATTCATCGTTACATTCATAGGTTAAAAAGTGAGGAAAATTAAAAACTTTTCCTCTACAACTACTTCATGAGATTTACTTAGACCTCTCGCTTACACATAATATATTCACATAAAGTATACATAGAACCTTCACATAAACAGATTACATAGTCTTCAACTTTTATGGCACGTATATATATAAGATACATGACATAGTCTTAAAAGGGATGCCTTGTATTAAACCATCTAAACATAGTCAAATAAACGTGGGCATAAGCCCTTGCACAATATAGAAATGCCACTAAGGGATTCAACAATATCTTGAAACAACATGAAGGAAATGAGTGTCTTTAGACTTTAACAATGTAACATAGGTAGAGTGATTGGCACACATCATCCTCGGAACATGAAGACATACCTACACTTCGAGAAATGATCCAAGCCTTCCTTCAAAATTTGTCACAAATCCTTCACCAATCGGAACATAAAATGTTCGAGGAAAAGAGAGAAATGGGGTTACAAAATCACTTGTACTAAGTATGGAATCACATGCACAAACAACATAAAAATCACGCCAAAAAGGGATATTTCATTAAAGCATTCTAATTTACTTTGGAAAACCTTATGCACATTCAAGAACCATTACAAGTCAATAAGGACATATTCATTAAGTCAAGACCATGTACATCACAAAACCAACAATATCAACTCTAGCCAAGTCAAATGCATATCAACATAATTGAGCAGATAATGAAGACAACTCTATCATCAAGTATAATATCAACAAACATGTATAAGAGTTCATAACATCATAACCAAAGTAAGACCATCACTCATACACTCTATTATTTCCACTAGAGCAATGACTAAGTAAAGCTCCATAACGTCACTCAATCAAGTAAACCCCATAATAAATATAAGCAATGCCCGAGTTCACATACTATATCATTAAGAGTAAACATCACCATACCTTAACAATAGAGACCAACAACATGTGCATAAGTTAAACCGACATCACATAGTATCATTAACATGTAACATCAACATATACATACCCTTTAAATTTATAAAACATGTAATTATATAAGAACATCCTTCTAAGACTTCCCTCAAGGCTAACTAGTGCAATCTATAGGTAGAGTCTGATACCTTTACCTAGACAAAGTCAAACCCCTTAGGTCATCCTATTTAAAGTTCAATTTATCAATTCATTTTTTTTTCGGGAACATCTTGCGTTAACCGACATAGACCACATGAACCAATGTGGAATCCAGTGTCAATGGAACCTTAAATCAAAAGAAGACAGACTACTTGCCAATGTAGTACCAAAACATGAACATAGCATATATGTGGATCCACTAGCTGGTATTTCTATAGGGGCAACATAGTTCGTGAACTTGGACATGTTGTTGCGACCCTCTTTATTCTACATGCATTATAATCTCCAATCTCATGAATACAATAGTGAACCTACCTTCCCTATGTAGGAAGGTACACTCCTCACTACTAGTTCACTCGGTGCTAAGCTAGAGTCCCTTTTCAAATGTCTTTCATTAATAATCATAACTTAGGTTTTGTCAAAGGGACTACCTCTTTTATAGTCATAGTCATATCTCAACAGGAATTGCATGAGAACACATTTCATTACAACTCTCATATTTGATATTAGCACATTAACATCATTATATCATAGTAAGGCACATAGGTACTTCATCACCAACCTTATATCATTGCATCTTAAACATAATCTCACATTTACATAATCAAGACATTTAAATTCAACATCATACCAACCCTAATAAATATTATCATAAGGTATACATCAATATCACTTCATCACTAAACACAAATAACCACAATTGAAGTAAAGGTTTGAGATCACAAGACTTACCCAATCTCCTTCACAAGCCATCATCGAAGGTTATAACATCAACCATCCAATTCAACTCAATAATGGGTTTAATATAATCACACAATAGTAATTGATACAATAATTAAGTCGATTGAATCACTACACAACAATTCATCATTAGTTCATAACCTATGGTTAGGGACTTGGGTCAAATCATGATGTAATCTACAAAACTAGTTTAACTCATCAAGAACTAGCATAATTGAATCATAATATATCACAATATAATTATAATAATAAAAATAAACCATAAAAAATACAATCTAGAAGATCAAATTCTAATAGAAAGAAACTCACCTGAAACTTATCTTTTTGAAATCAATTTTGAAGGAACCCCTTGGGGAAAGAATCAAAAAGGTGAAAGGAATCTCATACCTTGTTAATTGATGAAGATTGATGGAGAAAATTAGTCTTATTGTTTCCCTAACACCTTGACCTATCCCTTCAATGGAGTTCTTCTTTGGGGAGAGAGAAAGTATAGAGAAGGAAGAGAAATTGGGTTTTGGGAAATAAGAGAGTTGGATTAGTTTAATTACGATTGGGTCTTTATATAAGTCATTCACTTACTTAATAGGACCTCCGTTAACCCCTATATAATTAACTAACCACCTAATTAATTTAATTGAACTAATTAAAACATGGCAGCAAAACAGGGACCTTGACCTACGAGACCCCAACCTACGGGTCGTAGGTCAGTCGACTGTGCCTTGGAGCAACTGTCTTGCACAACCGTCGTTTTGGTCAGAGAGTTTTCAAATTGTCTATTTTGTAAAATTTCTAAGTATTGGTCGACGGAGGCAATAGACGCCCCTTTGCCTGCAACACGTAGGTAGACACTGCCTCAATGAAAACTTCTAGCCAAATTGGAAGGGTCCTCCTCAAGGGTCCTTAGTTAGTCCTTGGGGATTCGTACCCATAATTTTCCACCCTAAACCAACTCTAATACATATTATACACCTTACCACCAAATTTTATTAAATTCAGACTCCTAAAACCTCGTTATATAGACTAAGACAAGCTAGAACCTCTTGAACTAGTTTCCAGACCTCATGGACGTTTCTTGATGTTTTTTATTCTAAAACTTCCTAAATTACTTATATACATTATATTGACCTTAAAATAGTGTTTCAACTCTTAGAATCTCATGTTAAGCTTTAGATTAGGCTTTAGACTTTCAGATTATTACAAGGCTTGCTTTCACTCCTTATCTGGTTATTCTCTGTAGTTATTACCCATAGAAGATTAGAGGATCAGACGGTTTTCTAAGGGTATGAATGTGGGGTATCAACTTACGACTCTACAAGATTGTAAATTTTTGGATGTTTTTTTCGGAAGTGATTAAGCATGGTTAGACCAATTCTTTGGCATTAGTTTCTCATGAGTATTCTAGATTCCTTATTCAGTTATCCATGTAGGTATCATCTTGGGTTCCATTTGGGACTAGTCAATACCATTAAGGAATATAGGGTATTCTACTTCGTTTACTTTAGCAAAGAGGCCAATATTGGACTGAAACTTCTAAGAGTGTGGTTAGCTAGGTCCTATTCATGGTGTCCCATGTTTTGAAAGACTAGATAGAGAGTTCCACAGCGCCAACAACCTTCTTAGGCTTTTGTTCCATTATGAAAAAATTGTTCATTCGGTAAGGATCATATTCATCTTGTGTAAGGTGGCCCCGCAATTGATATTTGGTAGGGGTGGTACTGAGCCTAACAAGGGTAGTGATTAGGCAGGTAGAGTCAGTATTTAACCTAGCGGAGGCGCGCTTAGACGGGGGGAATGACTCATATCTACGGTTTCTTAGGTAGATATGAGATGGAGACATCCAACGAAACATCGTTTAGAGTCTCTTCTTAAACCTCAATTCTAGTGTGTGCTAACATATTTTTGACCCAAGGGTGAGCGCTCTATTTTAGGCCACCATGGATTTTCATACCAGTCCATCCATTTTCGAACAATGAGACATTCAATATTTATTTTTGTTTTGGATATTTGTATTAGATTCGGTATAATTATAAGTTTTCATACGATGAATAAATATAAAAGTTGAATTTATTTATGTTGAATGTTCCTTTTGCTGGAGGATTAATAAGGGTGCCACCTAACGATCATTGGTAGGCCGCATTAGAAGATTTAATTCAAGGATTATATATGATATTATTCAGTACTATGTTTAGTTGGAATTTGGTTTATGTATAACTACTCCATAGATTAATTATACATCTTACATGGTATTATAGGATATGTCACTAATACCTTTCATTTTGGAGGGATACGTAATACATAGGATATAATATCATACGATAAGTGTATGTAAAGACAAAAATATCCCTCACATTATTTTATTTATTTTCTTGATTTTATATTTTATATATGTTGTAGTAAATTTATTTAAATAAATCAGCTTACAAATTATATTGGGAGAGTTTTTTGTTACTAAAAAATCAAATACAAATTTAAAAATAGTTGCTTAACATTTACTAATTAAAAAGGTAAATATATCACCCCAATACGTTTTGTGTGTATGTATGTGTGTGTGTGTATATACATACTTGTGTGATTTTCTAATTATTTGTATTTTGAATAATTTAAAAAATTGCATACATATTAAAACTACAACTTGAAACTTTTAGGTGTAAATGTAGATGGTTAATTTAATTTTACCATTGTTGACCGTGTTTTCGATTTCAAAAGTAGATGATTTATATTTTTTATTGAAAATTGATATTTTATTAGTGGTCAATTTATTAAGATGACAAGTATTTACCTTCAAATAATTCAAGTGAAAAATAACAAACATGACAATAAAATTGCTCTCATAATTAGTTAGAAGGTCATACAAAAGTAATATTATTGACAATTATCTATCTTGACCTAATTACATACTATGTGAGGCTATGATTGGTAAGAGGTTCTTTTTATAGTTAATGCAAACACAAGATGAGGTGAAAAATAATGAACCAAATACTTGATAAAAATAATCCTCGCATTACTAATTTCTGCACTATTGGTCATTGCGTTACTAATCCCTACGTTATTAATCTTGTGTCAAACGACCCTTAGTCTTTTAAAGCCTCTTGACCCAATTAAGAGAATGTCAAACGACCCTTAGTCTTTTAAAGCCTCTTGACCCAATTAAGAGAATATTACCCTTAAGCCTTGCCGACACTTGAGTATCAAATTTAATTTCTTCATTCATCATATGCCTCAAGTTAGCTTTCATATCTCTAGATCAAGCTATTTGATGGAAGTTGGTACCCCAAATCTATATTAATGACCTTTTTGTTCAATCTTAACTTCATTTGTCAAGCAAGTTATAATACATGCTAGTTGTTAATGTTTGCAACCATTAAAAATTCAATATTTACAAAAGAATATTAATACACAGTGATCACCTCTTCATGAGAAGATTTTAAGGTAAAGAATCTTTTATCCTTATCCCTATCCCTATCCTAACTTTCATCACCTACTCGTAACTACATACAAATAATGATAGAAGTACTTCACAACTAATGAACATAAATATAAAAGAAAGTGAATACACTTTTGATTAATGTATCTCTTGCAAGAATATCTTGTTCATCCCATAATAATCTTCTAGGAAAGCAGTAATTAACCCTAAAAACTATCAATGATGAAAACTCTATTATAATGGTTATCCTTAACTTATAGTAATAATGTGTCACCTAAAAAGATCGTCTTAATGACCTATTTATAATAGCAAGATTGAATCCTATTTTTGACTGGACTGTGCTTTTACTTGATCAATTTTGGTCCGTCAAACAGGGGGGGGCCATCGTTGAGGCTGGAGTCCATTACCTGTCAGTTCTGCTTTGCTAGTTCATTACAAGAAATCTCTCCACCGAATTAGAATCCTCAACATCTGCGATGCAAGGAAATCATGTGCCATGTGCCCCGCGATGTAGACTCTATTTCTACTATCTTTTTTACTTTGTTTTAGTCTAAGACACTGTGTTTTGCATTTCAAACCATCGTTTGTGTCATTTCTTACTATTTTTAGCCTGAAATTGATTTTGTCACATCTATAAGTTCATCACAAAAATTATACATAAAATACATAATATACATAAGTTTATGATAAATGGTGATTGAATATGTAAATACGACCTAAATCACTTAATATGATACTAGAAATTGTTCTTATTATATAATGCTAAAAAGAATTTAAAAGAGGACTTATAAACTTATGTATTAATACCTTAATGAAGTAATAGTCAAGTCACTATAACCACCACCACCGGTTGATCAATTAAATACTCAACTGACTCAAATTAACAATAAAATTTAGTGATATTTTTTGTAAACAGACGTTCATCCATGTTTCAGTTCTAATTCTCCAATAAGCATTATTAAAACTCGAAGTATTTCTCTATCCAAAATCATATTCTATTGACTCGCATGACTAAAGAAAGTAATATAAAATTAATTCTAACAAAACATTTCCAGTTCATACTATATACGAAGTGAAGAGAAGCTAACAATGAGGAAATTAAAGGGAAAATCAAAATAACTTAAAATAAACATGTATCTTATTAAAAATTGAACACTATAATGTGAATAAATTATAAGAAAAATGATGGACCTTTATAGAATTTTTCAATAATAGTATGAACCTTAGAACTTGTGTAACGAACATGTCTTCATTATTCGAAGGCACCTCGTGTGGAATTTAAAAAATTCTTAAAATACATTTCCAATTTAAGATTTTGGGTGAAAGACAAAAACTTAATAATTTGAATTGATTCGGACTAATATCAATTCGTCATAGTTGGAGCCTTCCCGCTATGGTGGCACTGTTATATCTCTTGCATAGTCTCTATAGCACCATTGACGGAAATCAGAACCTAGAAACGAAAGTTCTTATTTTTTTTGGTCCTACTTTTAATTGGTAAAATATAAAGAAGGTTACCTTATACCCCCCCCCCCCCCTTTCCCCTTAATCATCTATAAGCTTGGGGACCATGGAGGGGAGGAATCTCAGTGCAAGAAAAGTTATAACCAATTTTTTTTTGGCCTACTTCTGTCACAATTCTCATCCACTAAGCTAGTTTTTTGTATTCTCTATTATTGAATAGTTGTATGGTGCCTATGTAGGCTAGGACTCGTTAACTGATTAGTTAGACTTGTCTTTACTTATATAATATCTTGTAATTTGTTAAGGGATTTCATGCTTAGGTCTTTCGGCACGGAGTTTGGATGGTTGAATATGTGGGTTGTTGTAATTTAAGCCGAAGATAGACTTGATGAGCTAGTATTGACCTTATGACAATTGTTGGGTGCTATCCTAGGAAAGGGGATTGTGGGCTAATCGAATCATGATCAAGAAACATATGAGAAAGAATCCTTTCGAGTAGGTGACGGTTATTGGTTTCAAGTCTATGTTATATGTGATTGTCAACTACA
Organism: Solanum habrochaites; assembly: GCA_027704765.1. Classification (NCBI taxonomy): domain Eukaryota; kingdom Viridiplantae; phylum Streptophyta; class Magnoliopsida; order Solanales; family Solanaceae; genus Solanum; species Solanum habrochaites. The sequence continues at coordinate 46,473,995 of JAKWJA010002492.1, forward strand.
CCATTAGTATTGCATACATAATATATAATTATGGAAACATGATAACATGATTTGAAATGTTAAAAACTTGTCAATCACATGCATTTACTTGAGTGTATAAGTGTATTTATATTGATTGTGTTTGTTATTCTGATTGTGATTGATGATTGGCTCAGGTACCACGCCTGGTACAAGATATCCCTTGATTAACTCAGGTACGACGCATGGTACAAGATATCCCACGGTTGGCTCAGGTTCCACGTCTAGTACAAGATAACCCTCGATTGGGTCGGATAGATTTCTCATGGTTGGCTTGAGTATCAAGCATGGTACAAGATATTTCATGGTTGGCTTGAGTACCAATACAAAATATCCATATATGGTTGGCTAAAATACCATGATGGTACAATTAACTTATGGTTAACTTAGGTACCACGTCGATACACTAACAAGTTATGTGTAGATTCCATGAATATACTCTTTTTATTATATTGTGTTTATCACATGTTGGTCCATGAGTGGCTAAGTTGATGTATTTAAATGTTGGAGTGGATCGAGGTTGCATATTAAATACAATAAATGATGTCTTAAGGATATTTGATGGTCCGAGTTACATCAAAGGTGTGATGAATCAATTATAACTCATTGTAATGTTGTGGATCATGTGATTTGTGAATGTTAAGTCACGATGTTGATCAGGAGTTTCACTTATTCACTAGCTTGCTCTATATTGTCAATATAGGTGGTTTGGAACATATCTAGGGATTTGAGTCAAAATGCTCTAGTAAGAGTATGGTCAAGTAAATTGGTCAAGGGTCAATATATTGGTGTGAGAAATTGAGGGAGATTAGTAAATCAGTTAACAAAGTTAGTGGTGGACTTGTATTTAGGAATGAAATAGGAAAGGAATTTTGGTGTTGGTAAAATGAGTGATTCAGAAAGTCTTACATGATATAAAGGTCAGATTATGATATGATGTGAGAGTGGAATGGCCTAGATAGTAGAGTTGGCATGGGTTGGCTCTGGTACACATTTGGTATAAGGATATTCATATATAGTTGAATAGGATACCAATATAATTAACTTATGATTAACTCTAGTACTATGTCATTTCACTAATAATTTGTGTGTGGGGCTCCATGAGTAAACCAATTTATTTATAGTGTTGTATTTATTATGTGTTGGTCCTTAAGTGACCAAATTAGTGCATTTAAATGCAGGTGTAGTTCTTGAGTAGATTGAAATTGTATGTTTAATATTGTAGATGAGTCTTAAGGATCTTTGGTGGCCCGAATTACTTGATAGTTGTGATGATTTATGTATGACTTATTGTAATTATATGGATCATGTGATTTGTGAATGTTAAGTCAAAATGTTGACTAAGGATTTTTCTTATTCACTAACTTGCACTACATTTTCAATCATAGGTGGTCTGGCTCATATCACATAAGGAAAATTTGAGTCAAGAATGTTTAGTAAGAGTCTCACATGTGGTCAACTAAATTGGTCAAAGATCATTGTATTGACATGAGAGTTTGATGGAGAGTAGTAGATCAATTAACAAAGTTAATGATGGACTTGTACTTATGAATAAAAAATAGAGGAAATCTGATGTTGATAAGGTGGTAATTGAAGGACGGGGGGTTTTAATCATGTCTCTAAGATTTATGCTTCTTAGTCTAATTGCATGATATTATGTGGTGGATTCAGGTTTATTGATGATACCTATCATTAAGTGTTGTTTGTACTGATACTACTCTTACGCCTAGGGCTGGCAAGGGGACAAGAAAGGGGATTGTGGGACGGGACGAAGGGGGACGGGACGGGACGGGGGACGGGGAGAGGGGATTTGGACCGGGACCGGGATTGGAGGGACAAAAATAGGTCCCATCCCGTCCCACTATATATACGGTATGAGATGGGATTTGGGGGGACGAGACGGGACGGGACGGGAGATTTTTTTTATTTTTAAATACTTACATATTTGTGTTGAAATTATACGTCTTTAGCTAATAAATTTTAAATTTAATTTTTAATTTTTAATTTTAAAATATCAAAATAAATTTTCAAATTTAAAGTTTCAATTTTCAAATTTCAAGATTCGTGTTTCAAATTTAAAGTTTCAACTTTAAAGTTTTAAATTTCAAATTTGAGAAGTTTAAATTTGTAATTTAAATATTTTAAAGTAATGTAAATTGTAAACTTTAAATTAAGTATTTTAAAGTTAGTTTAGTACTTTAGTTAGTTTAGTACTTTAGTATATATTTAATTGTATATATTAAAATTAAAATGCAAAACAATAATTGTATAAAAAAAACATGAACAAAAGTTAAAACCTTCAAATTTATTCAATAGAACTTAGAACTTACAATTAACAAATATTAGTGGAGTAACTAATCTACGCAGCCACCTTCTAGGAAGGGTTATGTTTCAATAAGTTCTCATACAAAAAATTAATATTTGTACAAATATTAGATGAATAACTAATTTTACGCAGCCACCTTCTAGGAAGGGTTCTTTTGAAATTAGTTCTCGAATTAAATCTAAAAATATATGTTTTCTCCTTTAAAATTTAATTCTAATTGTCGCATCATATCGATGGTGATATACTCCGGTGTTGGCAAACTTGCTAGAAATTCTTGTGCCACTAATTTATCATCAATGCATTCAATTTGTGTTTTGATCCAACTTGCTTGTTTTTTACTTAACTTTGGCAAATTGTTATTCCTCCTTTAGGCATTGGACCAGTCTTTAAATAAAATTGTTGTTTCCAAACTGTCTTCCACCAATGAATGTCTATTATCACCAATTTGAAACCTTGCCGCACTGAAAGCAGCCTCCAGTGCAACTGATGAAGCTTGAATAGCTAGAACATCACGAACCATTTTGCTCAAAGTTTGAAATGCATCGCTTCGCCTACTCCACCATCCTAATAAATTTTCATTGCCATCTTTGATTTCCAATATTTCTAAAGATTAATTAAGATATTCTTCAAAATCATCACGGTTAATAGAATTAAGACCAAGAATACCTCACATATAAGTTGAAATTGGAAGTGAAAAATTAATCTCAACATTAGAAGTTTGACCAACTTCTCCTTCAAAATTTTCCGTAGTTCTATATTTTTCATACAACAGTTTTGCTTCTACTTTTATGCTAGACTTACACGTTTAACAATTTCGAATTTCTTCCGGTAAAATTTCTAAATTTTCATAAAAAGTGTCAACAAGGCCTTGCACACCTTGTAATTTATAAGCATGATGAAGTAAAGTAGCCGTTAAAAAACTTGAGGAATAGAAAAAAAATATTTTTAAAATTTTTCAATCATACCTTCAATTGCAACTCTAAATTTATCTATTTTTTTATATTTACAAAATTGAATTGTAAGAGCACAAATATTTATTAATATGGATGAAATAGTAGGATAATAAATTCCAGAAAACATGGTAGTAGCATCATAAAAAGTCTTAAAAATTATAATAGTTCTTTAGTTTCTTCCCAATCTTTCTCACAAATTCTATCTAATGAGTCAACATTACGAGCATTAAAAACCATTTGTATGGGTCTTCTAAATTTGTAAGCAACCTAAAGCATTTCGTAAAGATAATTCCACCTTGTTTTAATATGTTTTGAAATTTTTCTAGGTGACAATTCACATAGTAAACAAGGCTCATTAAATTCCCTAATTCTAGCAGCATTGTTTGTATGAAAATTCAGGTAACAACATATTAAATTTTTACGCTACCACAATCAAATAATGAAATACCATCTTTTACAACTAAATTTAATATATGTGCAATACATCTAACTTGAAAAGCATTATTATCAATTGGACATAATCTAACTTTTAACATTTTAGCAGCGTTTGTGTTATTAGATGCATTATCTAATGTCACAGACATTATTTTATCTATAATCATGTAATAATCTAAATCACTTAAAACATTTGAAGCTAAATATGCACTAGTTTTTTTCTCTATACATAGTTTATAACTTATAATTCTTTTTTACAAATTTCAATTATGATCAATCCAATGTGCAGTAATAGTAAATAATCATTTCCATTAATACTACGACCCATGTCCGAAGTTATAGACACTCTATTATCTAATATGTTAAATATACAATGAAGAAATTGACAATGTTTACCTTGAAATTCAAAAACATCAGATTTTACAGTATTTCTTGAAAAGTCTCTATAATCCAGATTATAAGTTTGTCGAATATGTTCAATAAAACCGGGATTTGAAGGAAAACTATAAGGCAAAACCACAAACAGAAACCATCTTAGCTAAATTTTCCTGTATTATATTTACGTTGTGTTATTGGACCAGCGGGATTAAAAGGATCTAATGTTCCTTGAACCATGTTAGAAGCCCCTATCGATGCATTACTGGTAATATCAAATTCATTAATTGAAATTCCTTTTTTTCTATTGGCTAATGCTTTAGCTTCTTTATATTGAATCGGCACACAAGATAACAAATGTCTATTTAATCCCCCCGTTCCACATTGACCTCCACCTTGTTTATGTTTAAAATGTTGCTTACACTTATTACAAATAGCAACACTATTTTCTTTATCGAAAGTCATAAATTTCCACACAATAGAAGTTTTAGGGCGTTGATACTTCACCTTCTCCCTTGTAGGAGGTATAAGGGGTGGATGTCCAAAATTTTATTCCGGTAAATTGATAGTCTCATTTGGAACTTCTGTCACCGGACTAGTAGGTGTTTCTTCTAACTCCTCTTCTCCCAAATCAGCTTCTACTTCTTCACCTGAATTTTCATCAACATTAGAATTAATATTACTATAACGTCGTTCTAAACTTTCGTGATCGATTTGAATATTTGAATCAATATCATAAAGAGTATCATCAACATAAGTAGAATCATTTATGTTAAATCTAACTCTAGTCGTTTATTTAGATAAAGTACCACCACTTTTACTACTCTTTTTCTCTTTACTATTTTTTCTACCAAAATTAAATAATTTAAGAAGTCTACTTTCTTTGTTATCTTGTGCTTTCTCTTTTCCTTTACCGCTATTTTTTTTTCTAGAACTCATACTTTATTATATATAAAGTGTAACGTAAAAAAAATAATAACGAAAAAATAAATACGAAAAATAAAATATAAATATTATGAAACGAATGTATCAAACGTCTGCATTAATAGCAGACGTTAAACCGATTGTTGAAGCTTGTGATTTGTTGTAACTTGTAATTTGAAACCAACCAATACTTGATAACAAATATGAGATAATATAATTATATATATATATTGATATAATATGAAAATTTCGAATTGAAAATTGAAATATATGGATTATGATAATATGAGAATTAAAATGAATAGAAATTAATATTGACACTTGAGAGTTGAGAGTTGAGAGAATATAGAAAAATAGATGAGAGAAATGAGAATAGATTGTTTTGTAAGAAATAGTAGGGGATAGGTGTATTTATAATATTTAAAATGGGTTAAAGTGTAATTATTATAACTTGAGGGTTTAAAAAAAGTTTTAAAAGTAGGGGGTGCTAGGGGGTGGTAGGGGGTGTTTGGGAACACAAAAAGTGGCAAAAATCCGTTGGGGGTCCCACTAGACGTTTCCCCAACGGATTAAAATGGTAGCTTTTTGAAAAAAAAAAATTTAAAAAAAGGGGATCCCGCGAACCGGCCGATTCAACCAGCCCGGGTCGACCGGGACGCAGGGGTGAACTGGCCTCTGACCGGTCCCCTATCCCCCACCCCTTAAACCCCCTAAACATAAGGGGATAGGCCGAGCGGGACGCGGGTCGGGTCGGGTCGGGACACGGGCCGGGGTGGGATAGCCCGGTCCCCCTGCCACCCCTACTTACGCCTATGCCATTTAACATAATCTGGTTGCAAGATTAGTGATGTTTACTAGGTAAAAATGAAGAGGATCTCTGACAACTTCTACCTCTCTTTCCTTATGATGAGGGTTGTGTCTTATTATTTTAACCCTTCTAAATTCTTAGAAGCTTTTCTACCTATTTAGTAGAGTTTGTGGGGAATGTTCAATGTATTTCTTGATAAATGTACCTTTTTAAGTCAAGTTTTATTTGAGAGTAACTCTTCAATATATATACACACTCAAGCCCCAATATGTAAAATAACCCTATTGTCCAATGACATTATAGTATATGGAAGAGATGAAAATAGGATAATGTAAATCAAATTAAAATACTTATTAGTTTATTGATGACAATTAATTAAACCTTTTATTAAATCATACAATTTACTCCAATTTTCCTCTTATAAAACAGTATATACAATTAACTAGGTAAATTACCCGTGTTTCATACGGGATTGACTATTTTATTAAGCTCACATATGATCATTCGATAATATTCATATTTTCGATATGTACACTTTGTTGTCAAGAACATTTTATTTTAAGGCAAAGCATTACTCCAAAATCTTAAAGTGCTATATTTTTTTATAATTATTTTTGTGATAGAAATTATTAGTCATAGAGAGATTTTGAGTATAAGAAAGACGTTTAAGAAAATCTACATAGGAATAGGTTGTCAAAAGTAATGAAGTTTGTTAAGTTTCAAATAGTTATAAAGAACAACAATAGACAATAAAGAAGAGACCAAAACTCAAATGGAATATCTTCATCTCATTTATTATGAACCTCCATTAATCTATTTTTTATCATAGTATGACGTATCATGTATATGTTTTAAAATGGTCTAAGATTGTTTTTATCAAACATGTTTTCTCATTGTCTCATAGTAGTCATTTCTATTGTTATGAATCATATCACCGACACCAACTTTTTTTAATTGAATCATAATTATTTTTATGGTTATAGTATGTAGTTAGAAAGAAATAATGCAAACATCAACCATGAAGTAGGTGGCCTCTCAATGAAACTATTCACAACTGAACATTCTAAACCAAAATTTTGATACATAACACATTAAAATATCACAACATAATTTCGTGAGCACTTGAACTTACAAATATCATCAAATAATAATAAGAAAACCTTGATTTCCTAGCAATCAAGAAGAAAATGGCATGTTTTGTTGGGTTTAGCTAAGTATGAATGGGAAAAGAGAAGAGAAAAACGGAAAAGTGAGGGAACCAATTTAGAGAAAAAATGAAAAGTCATTTGCAAAGTGCAATTGAAAAGTCATTTATCCTGTATCGGTAAAAAAGAAAACGGTTGTCCTTATATTAGGAAACAACTACTTTACTTCTTAAAAACCTAAGAAGAATGTTCCCCCTCGCAACGTCATTGTCGCTCGCTCGACCTCGGCTTCGGCTTCGAATTTGAATTTGCCAAATGATGTGATTAATTGATAAATTTATTTAATCAATTTTGTTAATAAAATATATCCTATTAATCAATTTCTTTTCTCTTGTAAATGCTAGTTAAATAACAGATTAATTTTGGCACAGTGGAATTTATTTGAATTTCACATGCAACGGTCATAACGGTCATGTTCGCTTAAGTGAAGAAGTTTAAGGTACATCCACTTCTTTAGTAGAATTAATCTGTTTTATCTTGGGAGAAATTAATATGTAACCTCGAGTACAGTAAGGGGATTAAATTTCTTAAGGAGACACAGTAGTTTATGTGGACTCTGAGTAAGTACATTCTGTCTATTTCATCTTCTTTTTGTTTGTGTAATTTTTACTAACCTTAATACATGTGATAACAATCTTAAGAAATTTTAAGCTTCTGTATGTGAGGTTTCTAGAGATTAAAACCTTTATGGTTTTCGACTATGTTTGAATTTTTAAAATTCATTCGATTAACGATTAAAGGAACATAAAAATTTAATCGTTATATCAGAAACAGTGTGCGTAAAGATTTATTTTTATTGTTAGTATTTAATATACTAAAATCATTTGCCATTTGTGAAAGAAAAAACTAATTCAAGTCAAGTAAATGCTGAAACAGTGAGTGCTGCAACAACATCGGTTGCACACAATCATTCAACTGTTGCCTTAGCGTCGCCTGAGAAACCTGCAAAGTTTTCAGGAGTCGACTTCAAGAGATGGCAGTAGAAGATGTTCTTCTATATCACTACATTGAGTCTGCAGAGGTTCATTAATGAGAATATTCCTGTTATGTCAGATGAAACTCCGCCTGAAGAACGATTCTTGGTAACAAAAGCATGGACACACCCAGATTTTTTGTGTGAAAATTATATTATGAGTGGCTTGCAAGATGATCTGTACAATGTGTACACCAATGTCAAAACCTCAAAAGAACTCTCGGATGCTTTAGAAAAGAAGTACAAATAGAGGATGCCGGAATGAAGAAGTTCATTGTGGAAAAGTTTCTAGACTATAAGATGATAGAGAGTAAGATCGCCATCACCCAAGTTCAAGAACTGCATGTCATAATCCATGATCTCCTTGCTTAAGGTCTAAATTTATTTAATGCCTATGTTAGAAATTCTAAGTTTTTTCTTACTACTCACATAATCTTTAATGTAGGATTGATTATGAATAATGTCTTTCAAGTGGCTGCGATTATTGAGAAGTTACCTCCATTGTGGAAGGACTTCAAAAACTACTTGAAACATAAACACAAGGAGATGACTGTTAAAGATCTCATAGTAAGATTGAGAATCGAAGAGGATAATAAAGTTGCAGAAAAGAGGTCACGTTGTAATTCAGCAATATCTGGAGTAAATATTGTTGAAGAATATCCCACAAAATTAAAGAACAGAAAGAACACATCTGGTCCAAAAATCAATCCTCCTAAGAAGAAACTAAATGGAAGTTGCTTCAATTGTGGTAAACGTGGTCATGGGTCTACTGAATGTCGGGGTCCCAAGAATGACAAGAAGGAAAGGATCAAGCAAAGTTGGATAAATCCACAGGAGAAATGCACAATCTGTTTGCAATGATTTCAGAATGTAACTTGGTTGGAAATCCAAGAGTATGATGGTTAGATTCTTGTGCCTCATTTCATGTTCAAAGAATTATTTTCATCATGTACTCCACTACCTACAGATGAGAAGTTGTTTATGGCAAACTCCGTTGTTGCAAAGGTGGAAGGAACTGACAAGGTCCTATTAAAGATGACATCAGGCAAGGTGGTGACTTTGAACAGGGTCTCGTATGTTCCGGAATAGAGAAAGAATTGTGTTTCTATTCTAGTTTTTACTAAGAGTGTATTCAAATGTGTATTTGTTTCCGATAAAATAGTAGTAAGTAAGAATGAAATGTATGTAGCAAAAGGTTACCTCAGTGATGACCTTTTTCAAACTCAATGTAATTTCAGTTGAGATGAATAAAGATTCTACTTCTTACTTGCTTGAGTCAAAATGTTTATGACAGGAACATCTGGGACACATTAATAACAAAACCTTGCGAAAACTGATTAACTTACACGTTTTGCCAAAATTAGAGTATAATAAATTAAAATGTCAAATTTGTGTTGAATCTAAGTATGCCAAGCATCCTTATTGTTGAAAGGAATTCAAATCCTTTAGAACTGATTAACAATAATATAAGACCGATCTCGGTTGGAGTTAGTAAAAAAACTCTTGATAAATTTTTTATATATTCCTACTGAAGAGAAGGATGAGATTTTATTCTCTTAATAAATCTATGAATCGATTTCGATTGGAGTGTGTAGGAATACTCTTGATAGATTTACCGATACTTTGTTGTAAAGGAGGATGAGATTAATTTTCTCTTCAGGAAGTTCATAGACTATTTGGTCGGAGTATGTAAAGTTACTCTTGATGAATTCACCGCACTAAGTACGAAGTGGAGGCCGCTTCAATAACATATTTAACAGAGAAATCTTAAAGCACTTGGCTAAAAGAATTCAGGACACATGGTCGTTAGGTGTCAAAGAATTTCGATTTTCACCAGAACATAGTGATATGCGTGGAGTATTTTTCTAACTTCATTCACTGAACCACTTAGTTCAATATTTGCTCACTATGTAGTCAATGATTTAGAAAACCTTCACTAGCTAATGATTCAAGTCCAAAAGACACCATTATTTATGCATGTTGCTAGATTAATGTCTCAATATATATATATATTTTTTTAGATTTTTCAAAGATATAATTTCTTGAAACAAGTGGGTGATTACAATAGTTAGTGTTTCAATTAATTTTGAAAGAAGTTTTAAAATAACAAAATAATGAATGTCAAGTTGTAACATTCTTTTTTGTTTAATTCTACGTTATAGAATTTTGGAAGAGGCTTTTTAATTCTACGTTATGGATTTTTTGAAAGATGACTTTTATTTTCAATTCATGAACCTATAATAAATTCTATTATTTAAAAGTCTTTGCTTGCAAAACTTTTATCCTATAAATTGAGTTTTATTTTAGTTGAAAAAGAGAAGCATCCACAAAAAAAAATCCCTTGAAAACACTTGTGAGATATTAATCAATAGGTGAAATCATCAATTCAAGAATAGAAGAGCAACATTCTTGAATGCTACTTGTTTTGTGTCTTAGTTGAATCTCGAAGATAGAGTTATTATTTATTCTTCCGATTGCTCGGGGGAGAGACTCCAACTATCTTGAAGAAATGTATTAACGTGCCTCTAAGCCAAACAAAATTTGTATTTTGGATTCCTTGTATTTTATCATTCTTGTTCATTTGTTCTGACACCTACAAAATTAGAATATTGCTAGGATGAAACAAAAAGAAAAGATACTTATTGGAGTATCTCCAATGAACATATGAAATCAGAAAGATGGTAGGCTAGATTGTAGAATGGTTCGCATCTGATAAAGAGAATATACACAATATATTATAGTAAATGAGATTCTTTGTTTCCCTCGTCTGTTATGCATTTTCATTTGCATCATTTTAATATGTCTTCATTATTATAGGATAAATTTACTGAAGGTTGAAACTATATAATTGTACAATATAATTAATATATTATTAATTAAAAGTTTTATATGTAATATCAAAAAATAACTCCATGAAATTGAACAGATTACAAAAAAATTAATTTCTCATTAAAATAATTTATTTACATATTAGAGTATCAAAATAAGAATTAAGGAGACATAAATCAACACAGGTAAATAAATTAACAATTGATTAATTTATAAATAGGGCTAAGAGATAAACTTCAAAATTTCTAAACTAATTTTTTTTTTTAAAAAAAAAAGGAAAATGTGCCTTAAGATAATTAAACTTTATTATATACTTTATATACTAATATTTTACTAATAAGCAATTAGATGATTTTTAGAATTTCAATTTAAGGATAGGGATAAGATAGTAATCCAAATTTTCCCTTTTAATTTTAGACTATGTATTAAATTATTATATGTGATTAACTTTTAAGACTTTTCAATTTTAAAATTAAGAGTAGTTACGTTAAGACTATAAAATAATTAAGAATTTATTTACTAATATTTAATTACTTTGATTGTGATTTAATATTGAGGCAAAATGGTAATTTAACTTTAGCTCTATAACGGATATTAATTTTTATAAATTATTTTTACTAATGACAATGTAACTAGAAAAAAAAGTAATTGACAATTATCTATGACTCTTCATAGAAAGATAGTGAAAAGATAAATCTAATAATTGTAGAACTTTCTGTACAGGTTTTTTACTTTTTTAACTTGCTCATGTTGCACGTCAAAATAAAATTGATGTTATTCTGCATATATCTTAGTTCATCCGACTAAGTGATGTGCTTTTGTATTTTATAAACTTTATAAACGGCATAACATATTCAATAACATGTAAGCTATTAAAGTAGTTTGCCACCTTGCGATATGCGGGTTGTTTACCTAATAATTGATGATATTGACAGACAAATATGATATTTTTCAGTAAAACAAAAATGTGACAAATGATAATATGAGAGTTATTAGTTTGACAAAGTCTATGAATGACTCAATTGTAACTCTCTTTAATTATCATGTCTCTAACCAGAACAGATTTCCAAACAAAATCAATGACTGATTATCATAATTAAGCATTAAATTACCTTTGTCACCAGTTAACTTCAATCCAAAATAAAAATTCAGTTCATGTATTGCTTAACACTATTTAGATATCTTCATACATATCATTTCCCGGGTGCTAGAAGAAATGACAGAAATCCTTTTGAAACAAAATTAAAACAAAGCAATAAAGGTCTATCGTTATACCTTTTTGTCTGGCATTATTTCAGGACAAAAGTGAGCTCGAAATGAAAAAGAATGAACACAAGCTCGTCTAAATTGTTTAATCTGTACAATTATATGATTTGGGTTCCAACTTTAAATCTAGCTTTGCGAAAAACAAGGACCAAATAAAAGATTGCTTGCTGCCAAACAGCAGGGTGTTTGGCTCCCGAAATCCATTACAAATTTACAGTAGCTTGGTCCAGGATCCCAAGAACGGGAAAACAGCAATTAGCAGTCTCAATACAAATGGAGTTCCTCTCCTTCCGATTCTCTTGCTCAATTTACCATCAGTCCATTGTTTTGGTTCAGCCAGACTCTGATTGAGGAACTTTTCCTGATGTCCTTCCATCCCATGATTGTCTAGTTCATCCCAACCACCAAAGTTTAGAGTGCTTCCTGACTTTTTTCTATCTGGTGCACTATTTGAGGACTGATAATCTCGAACGTTGCCATTTCGAGTATTTACTCCTTTTCCCATTGTTGTTCCAGGGTTGCTCGCTGCTCTAGCACAGTTTCTTTTCTTTTTCTTGTAACTGGATCGTGGACCTTCATCGGACCATCCCCAGATGGCATCCATCACTAATGAAAGAGCAGACTGTGCAAAAGGAAGTGCTAATGCCATGATAATAGTATTTGTGCCTGTTCCAAGTACCACTGACATAATAATAGCTGGAAGCATCCAACCAAAGGCTCTCAGCACCTGCATCAGACCATAAGACAATTATACTTACAATAGTCGGCAAAAATGGAGGTTTTATAAGCAAGCATTAATAAATTGAATTTTCCACTGGTCACAAAAATACAAGCCAACAGATTAAAACACTCAATATATTTCACATATTTAGATGATCTTTGAAACCTAATGAACATAAAAGGGTGAAATTTTGTCGTTACCAGGTGATCCCCAGCAATATTTCTACTTTAATTCAGTCTAATAGCTCGTATGTAGATAGAAAATGCTAAATTATGTGATCTCAGTGTCATCATCATCTCTTCCAATAGATATGACATAAAAGAGTTTTCAGTTTCGTAAAGTGATGCTTTTCTAGAAAGAGCAGAAAATATATAAGGTACAGGTGGCAGAGCTGCAAATGAGTTCAATAAAAACAAGCTTTATCAAAAGAAAAAGGGAAAATACATAAGTAGCACCTCAAACTTACTTTGATAACTCGGCTACATGCCTTAACTTTACGGGTGTTTCTTTACCATATTCTAGTTTTAAGTGAAACAAACCCAGATTAATGTACAAGAGAGATACACGTGTGAAACGTGCCCGACATGTGTATAAGATCATTTTAAAAACTTTACGGGTGTTTCTTTACCTTATTATAGTTTAAAGTGAAACAAACCCAGATTGATGTACAAGAGTAATACACGTGTGAAACGTGCCTGACATGTGTATAAGATCATTTTTAAAATTATTTTTATTATTGTTCATTTTACTATTATTATTATTGTTTTTCCCTTCTTCCTTCCTTATTCATTCCCTACTCTTTTTCTCTACATCCATGGCTATGAGTTGCATTTTCATGGCGTAGTTTTTCAGTAATCAAATCCATAACACAGACACACTGCTCACAATTCAAAGGGCTTCTCAACAAGATAGACCATTGTATAGAGGAAATCAAGGTCATTCGAATTCAATTTTCCAGTGAAGGTTGTTCGGTTTCAATCTCTACTTTTGGATCTTGGATTCCAATTTGTAAGGGGTAAGATTTGAGGAAGGTGATTTAATCAGTGTTTTACAAAGGAAACATACACTTTGTCCACTTTATGGGGAAACAATGGTGATAGCGAACAACTTTTCTGCCAACCAAACTCACATCTGTATTGTCTAAGAAACAAATTTGAACTCCCATTTATAATATATAATATTAAACCCATTAATCAATTTTATGTACAAAGAAAACGAGAATGACGTAGATGAGGGAAAAGATGTCGAGGGAGATGGTCCGCGTCAGAAAATCCTGGGAAGCAAGAAAGAGGAAAGGGAGAAAATACTAATAAAGAAAAATAAAAGGAAAATGGAAACCTAAAAGAAAAATACTAAGAATATATGATTAAGTATAACTAATTGCTAAGTTGCTCGGACTCGGGTGTGGGTGTCCGATAAGGGTGTGGATCTACAAGTTGGATCCTTCATGATCATATTTTTAAGATTCAGGGATAAGGATCCATGTATGGATTAAAATATCTAAAAATAGAGTTATAAAACCTAAATTATGAGATATTTTGTGGAGAACTTGAGGAGAATCATGGAAGGAAATTAAAGGAAAAGGAGCGACATAGAAATTTCTATAAACAAGGTATTTCATTTTCTTCAATTTCACCTTAGCTTTTGTATTGATAATTGGAATCAATAAAACTATCCCCATCGATTTTGGTCCAAGTACCCAAAATTCGACCAAATCAGACACGAATTCCACACCCACACCCATGTCGTGTCGACACGGGCGCGGCACCAAAAGTGAAGAGCTCGAGCAACTTAGACTAATTGTATATCATCCAATAAGAAGATGACAAATGTACCTTTTGAGCATTTTGAGTTATTTTTCCTTTTCATGCTCTTCCCGAAAGTTGTTGACATTCTGTGTGTCATTCCATCTGTTAAGGGAGTATTAAGGGAGCTCGAGCTTATAAGTTGCACTATGAAGGATCTTATTTACCTGATGACTTTATCTTTTACCTGATTAAATCCCCCATTTACTTTTCTTGTATCACCATTTACCACCTTACCAAATTGAAAGATCTCTTTTCTTTGTTATCATTCCACAAATTCCTTTTGATCTTGTTCAAGTTATTCTTCACACTGGAAGGCATAGGAAAGAGCAACATAAGGTAAGTTGGTAAGGAATCAAGAACACTGTAAATAAGTATAACCCTGCTAACTCAGATATAGGTATTGTCTATTCCAAGTTGCAAGTTTCTTTCAAATCTTTCTTCAATCTTTGCCTTATATCGTTGCTCCTAACGGAATGCCAAAAAAAATGGTTGGAAGCTCACCAATTAGACACCCCAAATTCTCATTAGTATGTGCAAGTCATCCGCATCATTAACGGTAAATAGCAAGCTCTTTCACAAGTTGATCTTTAAACTGAGACTGATTCAAACAATAGCAAGATGGCTCTTAAATATCTAGTTTCTCCTTAGCTCCACAAGAAACAAAAATATCATTGGCATATAGTACGTAGAAACCTTCACTCTATCAAGTCTTGTTGTCCCAGTTTTGAACCCTTTAATCCAATGCAAAGTCATCGCTCTGTGTAGCATTAGAATGATTCCTCCCATAGAAGGACTATATAAGAAGGGGATAGAGGGTCCCCCTGTCTTAATTCCTAGAGTCTTCTGGAGTTCCATTAATAATGACAACTTACGTAACAGTGGAAATGCACCATTTCATACGCCCAATCCACTTTTTGCCAAATGTCATATATTTTAACAGATTAAGTAGGTAAAACCAATTCACATATCAGATGCCTTTTCTATGTCCAACTTACATAAATTACAGAATACCACTTCACCATTTCTCCTACTAAGCACTCAATTCAATGAGCACTGGGTGCATTATTTATATGAAGGCCTTTTGTGTATCTACTACCAAGTACCAAGCATTTCATAACCTTCTTGTCTTTCTATCAACAAATAGGAAATGATGTTATAGTGGCTTTCCAATAAGCTAATTGGCCTGAAATCCCTCAATGCACTTGCCTTCTTAGGGATTAAAGATATGCAAGAGGCAAAAAAGCTTCTTTCAAATTTCCCAGAATGATAGAAGAAACCTACAGCAGCCATAACATCATCCTTCACCATGGACCAACAATGTTTAGGTTCAGGAACCTTCTCACTTAACAACTTCTAATGATATACTCCACTTGCTCTTCTGGAAATGGTCTATGAAGCCATTCACTATCTTCTGCTGATAATCTGAAACAATTGGCTTGGAAGGAGAGCCTCCAATTTTCATCTTCCCTGTACAAGTCCTTGTAACTAAGTATCTCCTCACTGATTACTCCACGTTTATCCACCTCTACTCCATTAACTTTCGGCTTTTCAATCATGATACTCCGTTGATATTCAACTTTTCAATCATATTAAACCTTCTGTTGTGTAAAAACTCTATTTCTTTGAATTGTCCCCCACTCTTATCCACAAAAATCTGGATCTGTGTCTACACAAAATTTGTGCTAACCTTATCACCTCATGTAATTCCATCATGGTACCAGCCCTCTCTGTAAACTGCTCTTTATTAAGCACCCCGACTTCTTCAAAACCGAGCTTACAGAAGATCTGCATTTCATTCTAATAGATAAAGTCAAAGCTTTCGCTTCACAGTCCTCAAAGCCCAACCCATTTGTTTACCCACCTTGGTTATACATCTTTCAACCCATTTTTAGAAACACAATCAAATTTAATAGAAGGAATAGAAAATTGTATACACTGTTGCATGTTGGACGTCATCTCCGTTCATGGTAATGCCAGAAGTTTGTCAGAAGAAGACAGAGAACCTTCCTCAGCAAAAGTAGCTTCTAATCTTCTGTCACTTATCAAAGCCCCCAAATCGAACCTTTGCATATGTTTCCTACCTAAAAGAAGAAACTTGGTCAACTTCGGATGATAGCTGCTCGGCAATCACCAAAGAAACTGGAGAAATTATATCACGATTTCGAGCGTTATGTTGGGCTGCTGACAATTCCATGAGAAAAGGGTCTGATTTGAGCCCATTAATATCAACTGAATGGGTCATTGGAGAGGCATTACCAACCCCACAGAAAATTCTCATTTTTCAGTAATTTTATCCTTTGCTACTCTGCAATCACCAACGACTCTGGAGAAATTATATCACGATTTCGAGCTTTAGGTTGGGCTGCTGATAATTTCACGAGAAGGTTTCAATGGACAAAATAAAACATGGTTAAATCACCTTTTACTCCGAGACAATGGACTCAAACAATTATTCGGCTTTTGCTTTTTCATTTCCATTTGTATTTGCATGTGGACCACATGAATGATTTTGCACCAATTGAAATTTAGAATCAAAGCTGCGGTAGACGATGTGCTGCTATGGGAAACCCTCAATGACTTCACTAGTGCGTGGAATTACTGTGCACCTCCCTTTTCATTATCAATTCTTCCACAGGACCTCCGGCCATTACCATCATTTCGAGAAAAAGATTTCCATCATAGTTGTACAGCCTTCTCTATACCCACCTGAATTTTAATTCTGCACTCTCCGTCTTGAATAAAAATGTACAACTGCGTTTGGGCCGATGAGGATCGAACTTGAATTGTCGCCCATTTCAAATGTTCTCTCGTACGTGTCACATCATCTAGACTCAAAAAACCCCTACGGTGCTTTTCAATAGCTCAGATAGTGTCTCCCCGCAACATATGTGCCAGGAAGTTCTATCGAATCCATGTTGTCGGCAATATTATTCTTCAAGCATTAGACAATGCCCAAACAAAAAGATTATTCTAAAACCCCTCCATATCAAATCACTCACAAGAGCCCTAGCTGCTTCATAATTTGATGGAAATTCAAATTATGAAGGCAGCTAAAGATGAAAAATGGAGATATGTAATGCAGGAGGAGCTCAAAATGATTAGAAAAGAACAACACATGCGAGCTGGTTGACAGACCATCGCACAACAAGGCTATTGGAGTCAAGTGGGTTTATATGACCAAGCTCAATCCTGATGGTTCCATAAACTAGAACAAGGTCAGGCTTGTCGCAAAAGAGTACGCACAAATGTTTGGAGTAGATTTTTCACTTTTGTTCCTGTCGCTCGTCTGGATATGACAAGAATGTTGTTAGATTTAGCAGCTCAATGGGGATGGAAGAGACACCAGCTTGATGTGAAATCAGCTTTCCTAAATAGCTACCTTGAAAAAGAAATCTTTGTTAAACAACCTGAAGGTTTTTCAAGGCAAAGAAGACAAAGTGTACCTTCTAAAAAAGGCATTGTATGGCTTAAAACAAGCTCTTAGAGC
Source organism: Solanum habrochaites (assembly GCA_027704765.1). Classification (NCBI taxonomy): domain Eukaryota; kingdom Viridiplantae; phylum Streptophyta; class Magnoliopsida; order Solanales; family Solanaceae; genus Solanum; species Solanum habrochaites. Next base: position 46,492,123 of record JAKWJA010002492.1, read on the forward strand.
TTGATATAGCAGAATTGATGCTCATCTTCTGACCTTAGGCTTTACAAAAAGTCTCAGCGAGTCTACCCTATATATTAGAAAAAAAGTGTCTTATTTAACCATAGTTTCTTTATATGTAGATGACTTGCTAGTTACAGGTAACAATTTGAACTTGATTAATTTGTTCAAGACTGAAGTGATGGAAGTTTTTGAGATGAAAAACCTTGGTGAAATGTTCTACTTTCTTGGCATGGAAATTCAGCAAAAAGGACATGAGGTCATCATATGCCAGCACAAATATGCTAAAGAAATTCTCATAAAGTTTCAAAATGGAAGAATGCAATTCTACAATAACTTTATGAATCAAAAGGAGAAGTTTTGCAAAGATGATGGAGCTGAAAAGGTTAATGTACTTGACTGCAACAAGACCAGATATTCTTTATGCTTTGAGTTTATTTTCAAGGTATACGCATTCTGCTAGCGAAATTCATTTTCAAGCATCTAAACGTGTGATTATAAATGTTAAGGTATTTCGAATTATGGCATAATGTTCAAGAAAGCATCCGAGTTTCAGTTTCTTGGATTTTCTGATAGTGATTGGGTTGCTCAGATGATATTAGAAGCACCTCTGGTTATTTTTTCAGTTTTGGTACAGAAATGTTCTCTTGGTTCTCAAAGAAGCAAGACATTGTGGCTCAATCAACAGATGAAGCAGAGTACATTGCAGCTGCATCAGCTATGAATCAAACCCTTCGGATTCGGAAGCTACTGGCAGATTTGTACATGGAGCAAAAGAAGAGCAGTGAAATCTTTGATGATAACAAGCTGCGATTTCAATTGCGAAAATTGCAAATAATCCTGACAAAATATTTCAAGATCAAACTTTATTTCTTGAGGGAGGTGCAAAAGAATGGAGACAGACTTGGTGCACTGCAAAACTAATTTTCAGACTGCTGATATTTTATCTAAGGCCCTACCTAGAGCAAGATTTGAATTTCTCACAAAAAGACTTGGGATTGTTGCTCTTGAGTCAAGGAGTGTTGAAAGTGGTGCCTCAAAACTTGGAGATTAGTTCCACTTTTTGTCGTATCAATATACAGCTTAAAAGTAGGATTAAGTTTAGATATATTAGGCTGCAGTATTTGGCAGAATTTGATTAGTCAGTTGCAATATTTTGGGCTTTAGTTATTGGACATAATGTTTAGTTTATCTTACTCCTTTTCTTTAGCTTTTAAAGTTATGAATTCATGTATTTATATGGAAATCATTATTTCAATAAAAAAAAACAGCATCTTGACCTTGTTATCTTTTCTTTTCTTTCTTGGTCAATATCTGTTACACTCCTACATTTACCTCTCAGTTGTACAGGATCGGAATTCTCAGGGATATAGGAGAAAATGATCAGGGACTTTGTTATTCCACTGGATAAAAGGTAGTAGTCATCTAGCAGATGTAAGTGTTGTTTTATTTGGTTTGGAATAATAGATATACTAAGGCAATATTCAACTTGGTATAGAGATGGACTGATTTCTTCTTTCAGAATAACTCATAGAGCACCTCAAGAGGACGGTCTACGGGTTTAGAAATCAACAAAGTGAAGTGACAACCTTAGAAAGCAAGGTTGATATCCCAACAGAAGCAACACCAAGTGGTTTAACTAGGTTTTTATGTCCATAGACACCTATCCCTATCAAAATTGCAATCCTTGTATATACAAGCACTAAAACTTAGTTTATGTGAATTCAACGAAATAATTTCTTAACAGAGAAAGTTAATACACTTAGGAGTAGTGTAGTTCATAACCAGTTACTCAAAAGATTATAAATAGAGATCGCTATACGGTAAATAACATTGTAGGTACTGCAACTGGTAAACAATGGTACAAAGATTTTTATGCAGAGTTAGCCTACTTCTGAGTGAGTTTTGTCTATACATTTTCTAATCAAGGCATACTGCTATACGATTATTCCACACACTAGTGACCACATGACTGGAAGTTTCCGTTTTTTCTCTACTTACACTCCTTGTGAGGGAACAGTAAAATCAAGATAGATGATGATTCTTTCTCTGCAATTGCTGGAAAAGGAACTATTAAACTATCACCGTCTCTTACACTTCATGATACTCTTCATGTTCCAAAGCTCTCTTGTAATCTAGTTTCTGTCAGTAAATTAACCCGTTCTCTTAATTGTCGTGCTATTTTTGATTCCGATTTGTGTGACTTTCAGGAAAAGAACTCGGGGAAGATGATTGACAGTGCTAGAGAATCATGAGGTCTTTATTTTCTTGACAATGGGAACAACTCACTATAACTGAAACCTTTTTGTTTGAACTCTACTTTTGTTTTGAATAATGTCATGCTTTGGCACTATAAGCTTGGACATCCAAGTTTTTATTTATTTAAGACACTTGTTACTTCAGTTATTTAGAAATAAAAATTCATCCTTATGCCAATGTGAATTTTGTGAAATGGCTAAGCATCACAAATCTTCTTTTCCTTCTAAAAAATATCAGGCTTCAAAACCTTTTAAATGGTTCATAGTGATGTTGGGCACCATCTAGAATTTCAACAATGTTTGGGAAACGATGATTTGTAACTTTTATTGACGATCATACTATATTGAGTTGGGTTTTTTATTGAAGGAAAAATTTGAGGTTAAAAATGTATTTGAGATTTTCTATGTCATGGTGGAAACACAGTTCAATGAGAAAATCAAGATTTTTCGGAGTGACTATGGTCGTGAATTTTTAATGAACAATTAGGAAGTTTTTTCAGAAAAACTAAGATAGTACACCAAAGCTCTTGTCCGTATACACCTCAACAAAATGGTATCGCCGAAAAAAAGAATAGACACCTTCTAGAGGTAACGAAAGCTTTAATATTTACTAGTAAAGTTCCTCAACACCTTTGGGGAGAGGCTCTCTTGACTATCACTTACCTTATTAATAGGATGTCATCTCGTCCTCTTGAACTTAAGACACCTTTTAAAGTTTTCAGAGAAAGTTTTCCTAGTACTAGGTTAACCACAAATCTGCCTCTGAGAATTTTTGGTTGTACAACATTTGTTAATGTCATAATCGTAGTAAACTTGAACCGCGGGCTAAGAAGTGTATTTTTGTAGGATATGCCCAAGTCAAAAGGGATATAAGTGTTATGATCCACATGCTAGGAAGATAATTGTCACAATGGACCTAACTTTCTTTGAGTCGCAACTCTATTTTACTACTCATCTTCAAGGGGAGCATCATGTAGGTGAAGATTCATTTTTTTGTGATATTGAGGAAACTAGATATCAAGCAAATGATGAGCCTAATATTACAATAAATATTGATGTGATAGATGTAGGAGAAGATATAGATAAGTGTGATTCAAGAGATGATAAGGACCAAAGTGACTTGAATAATAAAAACTCAGAAATTGAATCTGAACCTATAGCGCCTTCAAATGACAAAAATCAAAAAATGGAAATAGAGAACAAAAAACAGAAATGCAGGTGTATTCGAGAAAGAATCCAACTCAAGAAAAAAGGGCCGAAGATTCTCAGCACTGCCAAAAATCAATCCCACAAGACCTTACTGTAATTCAAGGTACTCTTCCAACTGATTCTACTTCTAATTCTTTAGATCTAGATCTACCTATTGCGAAACGCAAAGGTGTTAGAAATACTTCAAAATATCCTATTTCTGTGTTTGTGTTCTATGAAATGTTGTCTCCTAGTTATTCAACCTTTACTTCACAACTTTCTAGTGTGGAGATCCCACAAATGTGCAAGATGCTCTACAAGTTCTCGAGTGAAAGGAGACTATTTTGGAGGAATTGCGAGCTCTTAAAAAAAATGTCCGCCTAGTAGTTAAGGGATTCATACAGGCATATGGCATTGACTATCTCGAGACGTTTGCTCCAGTAGCTAAGCTAAACTCAAATAGAGTTTTGTTGACAATTGCACTAAATCTCGACTGGTCTCTTCAACAGTTGGATGTAAAGAATGTTTTCTTGAATGGGCACCTAGAGGAAGAAGTCTATATGGATCCCCAACCAGGTTTTGAAGGGAAGTACAAGTCAAAGATATACAGGCTTAGAAGATCTCTTTATGGTCTAAAACAATCTCCAAGGGCTTGGTTCGAAAGGTTTACTCAATTTCTAAAAAAGCAAGTCTGTGCAAGGACAAGCAGATCACACTATGTTTACTCGACATTCACTAGAAGGAAAAACAATAGTTCTCATAGTGTATGTTGACGATATCATCCTCACGATAGATGATGTGGTTGAAATAAAAAATCTGAAGGAACGTCTTGCCTCAGAATTTGAGATAAAGAATTTAGGCACGCTAAAGTACTTTCTTGGCATGGAGGTTGCACGATCAAAGAAAGGAATTATAGTGTCACAAAGGAAGTATGTTCTTGATCTGTTAAAAGAAACAAGAATGAGTGGTTGTAGACCAGCTGAAACTCCAATTGATCCAAATCTAAAGTTTGTAAAGGAAGGCAAATTGATCAATAAAGGCCAATATCAAAGATTGGTAAGCAAGTTGATTTACTTGTCACACACTAGACCTGATATTTCCTTTGTTGTGAGCCTAGTCAGTCAATTCATGCATTCTCTGCGAGAAGAACACCAAGAAGATCTTTATCGAATCCTAAGGTATCTAAAGAGTTCACCTGGGAAAGGGTTGTTCTTCAAAAAGAATGAGCAAAGAAGTGTTGAGGCTTATACGGATGGAGACTGGGTTGGTTCATCTATTGATAGGAGGTATCTGGATATTACATTTGTTTGGGTAATTTAGTGACATGGAGAAGTAAGAAGCAAAATGTGGTGGCTCAAAGTAGTGCTGAAGCTGAGTATCGATCCATGGCACACGAAATTTGTGAAATATTGTGGCTCAAGAGATTTTTTGAAAGAACTACGAAGACATGTGAGTTTTCCAATGAAGTTGTATTGTGATAATAAGGCTGCCATAAGCATTGCTCATAATCCAGTTCAACATGATAGAACAAAGCACGTGGAAGTGGACAGACACTTCATTAAAGAGAAGATTGAAGATGGAAGTGTGTGCATTCCTTTTGTCCTAACAACTGGACAAGTTGCAAATATTTTCACAAAAGGTCATTTTAGAACTACTTTTGAGCCCTTCGTGAGCAAGTTAGGCATGTTTGACATTTACATGCCAACTTGAGGGGGAGTGTTGAATGAGTTGGCAGATTTAGTCATAATCTGCTCCACCATTGAGCTGGCAAATTTCATAATAATTTGATCCACAAATAATGATGGCAGATTTGTGTGAATATAGGATAAGAATATATTATTCTAGGAAAATATTTTACATGAAACCCTTGATTCAAGGATTTCCTAACAATTAGGGATTGATTAGTTTAATTGGTCTTTACTTGTTCTCCTATAAATAATGTACAAATACTATGAATAAAATATATTTTTTGCAATATCTAAACTTTCACACAAGTACACTACAACCAAGGTGTAATACCCCTTCAAAAGTATTACAACTTGTAATTCAGTTATGTGCGTTACAAAAAGTTAAAAACATATATATCTTTTGTTTGAGCTAGTAATTTTCTCACACCAAAAATAATAAAGGCCTAAAGAATTCATTTTAAGATTCTTAATGTTGTTTTAAGTTTCCTCGAAGCACATTTTGTTCCTCTCAATCCAAATTGACCACCAAATACATGCTGGGACGATCTTCCATTTTTCTTCCTTTTTGCTCACATTACCATCCATATTCCAACATCTTAGAACGTCGGCAATGCTTCCAGGTTTCACCCAACTAATCCCTTTCCAACTGATGAACATCCTCCAAAGCTAATCTGTCCATTTGCAGTGCAAAAAAAGATGGTTGATTTTCACAACTTGTTCCCTACATAAAAAACAGCTAGCAGTTAGTTGATGACCCCTATTGTTCAAGTTATCATGAGTTAACACTGCTTCTTTGGCCAAAAGTCAGATGAAACAGTTAATTTTGCAGGGAATTTTTGGTTTCCATATCATCTTCCAAGACCAATCTCTTTCCTTCACCACTTCTACATTTAGCTCCCTATATTCCTTACTGTTTCTGTTCCATTCTAGTTTGTCCACTTCGTTAGTTAGATTGTTGAAACTTCCAACTGAGTTATAGAATTCTGTTATCTTCCCATTCTCTCAATCATACAGATATCTCCTTGTCCAGTCCACATCATAGCAACTGTTGCTTCTTGTTGCTGGCTTAGAGTGTATAGCTCCGGATGTTGTTGTTTCATTGTTAAAAGCTCTGCCCACTTGTCATGCCAAAAAGAGATTTCCTGCGCATTTCCTATCCTCACCTTAGTTCTGATATGCATCTTTGGCCAAAGATTCCTATCCACACTGAACATCCATAGGGTGTTACGACATTCTTAGTCATCCAATTATCTTCCATACCATACTTTGCAAGAATGGCTTTTTTCCACAACATTCCTTCTTCAGTAGCAAATTTCCACGACCATTTCATCATCGGGCTTTGATTTTGCTTTTCATATTCCTGATACTTAGACCTCCCGCTTTCTTGTTCACTAACAGCTCCTCCCACTTAACTTGGTGATACTTCTTATCTTCATTCCCCTGCCATACAAAATTCCTTCTCAGGACATCTACTTTCTTGCTGACACTAGCAGGCATTTGGAAAATGGATATCAAGTAGGAAGGCAATGTGTCTAATACACTGTTTACTAGGTTAGTCTGCCTCCCCTGGAAAGGTATTGACTCTTCCAATTTGTAAGCCTCTCTTTGTACATTTTTCCACCACCCCGTTCCAAATTGTTGCGGACTTACTTTTAGCTCCCAAAGGCATATTCCAAGGTATGTGGTTGGAAGTTCCTCTACTCTTCCTCCTAATTTATTTGCTAGAGCATCTATCTCACTGACTGTGTTGATAGGACATATAAAACTCTTCCCCAGTTTATATGTAACCCAGATACTGCTTCAAAAATTATAAAGATGACCCTCCGTATCAGAACTTGTTCCTCATTTGTTTTACAAAATACTAAGGTGTCATTTGCATACTGTAAGTGTGTTACTTCGAAACTGTTTGTCTTGCTCAACTAGAAGCCTCTAATCCACCTTTTCCCTCTTGCTTTATTCAGTAGATTGCTCATGCCCTCCATTGCCATTGTGAACAAAAATGGAGACAAGGGATCACCCTATTTGAAACCTCTCTCAGAATAAAAGAATCCATTTGGTTCCTTGTTAATTAGCACTAAGAATTTAAATGTGCCAATGTAATGCTCCATCCACTTGATCCACCTAAATGCAAACCCCATCTTCTTCATTAGCTTTAGGAGAAAATTCCAATTCAAGTAGTCATATGCCTTCTGAATGTCAAGTTTGCACATAATTCCTGGTTTCTTGTTGTTTTATCTAGAATCTACACACTCATTTGCTATTGAGACTGCATCCATTATTTGTCTCCCTTTGATAAAGGCCATTTGTTGTCTGCAACCATGGATCACTTTCTTTAATCTTCCTGTTAATAACTTTGCTATGATCTTGTACACTCCCTCAATCAAGCTTATGGGTCTGTAATCATTTAGCTCCTCCGCCCCCACTTTTTTTGGAATCAGGGCCACAAATATAGCATTCAGGCTTTTTTCAAAAAAAGATTTCTCATGGAAATTATGCATTGTAGCTACTAGATCCACTTTGATTGTTTCCCAGCATTGTTTGACGAACTCCATAGAATAACCATCAAGTCCGGGGGACTTATCTCCAGCACATGCTTTGATACTTTCATAAACTTATTAGGAACCAAACAGAGCCATCAATGCTAGATTATCCTCAGCACTCATCCTAGGACAGTTCCCCATTTGAAGTTGTGGTCTCCATTCCTTAGTTTCTGTGTATAATCTTTCATAGTATGATACTATCTCTTTTTTCACCTCTCTTGGGTCCTCCACCATTACCCCCTCCCCCCCCCCCCCCTTCCCACATACACATAACTTTCAACCTATCCATAGTGTTAAAATCTCCTGTGGATATTTGTAGTTATGTGGAAAAACTTGTATTTCTATCCCCCTCTTTTAGCCAAGTTGCCCTAGACCGCTGTCTCCATGTAATCTCTTCTTTTTTAGCTATATCTTCATATTCCCCTGTGAGTGTTATCCTGGATATAATCTCTTCCTCCTTCAAGACTCTGCATTTCTGATCCTTTCTATTGCTTCTAGTTGTGATAGAACATGTTGTTTTTGAACCCCCAAGTTCCCCTGCCTTGTCTTACTCCACTCCTTCAATTTTACCTTTAGAGCTTTCAATTTTGTCATTAGGATATAGTCAGGGCTGCCCTCATACTTAAAAGAATCCCACCACTCCTTTACTCTTTTCATGAAGCCTTTTATTTGCAACCACCAGTTCTCGAACTTGAAATAAGACTTTGATGCTTTCTACTCTCCACATTGCAACATTTGGTTCTTTGTTGGAATTTGCATATTTAGAGGAATTGCACCCTCCTTCACTGTCTCTGTTGTATCAGTCTGATCTTTTATCTGCATGTCTACCAAGTCTCCTCCTTTTTGCATTGTCTGGTTTTCCGTTACTGGTTCTTCAAACTGGTCCAGAGAAATAGTCGTAACAACCTTCTTTTTGTGTTGTATCGCTCTTTCTTTACTAAAAATATTCTTCTCTGAATTGGAGATGTTGGCATGTATCTATATGTCTATTATGTCTTGTTTATTCGCTTTCAGAATTTTTACTTGCTGATTCAATAATGTTGACCCTTTTGTTCAACTCTTCTAAAAGAACCCGCCACTGCCCATAGTGGGCCCTTCTCTTTCCCCTGCTGCCCACTTGAAATTGAATTTGAAATTAATTCCCTTTTTGAAGTTCCCACGTGTCCCCCCCCCCCCCCTATATATGTTGGACTTTTATAAACCCTAATTAGGGTTTCCAACCTCCCATTATCCTCTGGTCCGAAGCTTTATCTCTCTCTCTCTCTCCCTCATCACTTTCTCTGATCTAATGGTGACCGTGACTCCACCTAGATCGAGATTCTGTATACATAAACATCACTAGTCAAATCTATCTCTCTCGAACTTTCTTCTCGTCACCATGGATCTTGATTCGAGCCCAATGAAGATAGTTCTTAAGAGTAATTTCCTCCTCTGTTTCGATTAAACCGCAGCACCGGTCGCCGATCTGCATGAACGTCTTATTCGACCACATATTTCGTGGTAACCCTAAGATCCTTATCCACACCAGTGCCTCCTTACCTCTTCCGGCCAGCATCCCGTGATTGGCTTCCACCAATTAAGCTCCCAGCTTCATCTTTTTCTAGATCCACTCTCTAGATTGGACATGTTCCGCCATTTTCTTTAAGGGGAGTTCAAAGAGGAATTGTCCATCATTCATTGAGAAAACATTAACTCCAAGGGCATTCTTCCAAGTGTTGCAGGCCCACCTCCTCACATCATTTAGAGTTGGCAGTTTCTGTGTTGCCTGAAACTTGCCGACTAAACACCTGCTTAGAAGGTCATTTTCTCTGGCCGTTGAGCCTCCGACGATCCTTATATTATCATGGTTTGTGTGTAGCAGTGCCTTCTTTGATGCATCAGTTGTCCACCTGTGTTGGAGCAGGCTCTTTGAATGATGAGGTCAACATGGGCACTGTTGATGTCTGAATCTGCTGTGTACTCTCTGGCTCGTATACGAACATTGCCACTTTATGTGCTATGTTCCCCCATCCCCCTTTGTATGTGTTGTCTTGTGTAAAAATGATTGATTTACTTTTGAATAGCAATAAGGCTTATGTATCTACCATTCTCATTGTACTTGAGTGTGCAGAAGAATTCCGAGAAGTGATCATTCATTCTCCATCCCTTTATTGTATTTCCCTGTACTCCTGAAGCTTCAATAAATACTGCCACCAACCACTTTTAAACTTCATGGCTGATCGTAACACTCCGCATTAATTTCCTTCTGCGTTCCACCCATTCGTACCAAGAATCTGCCCCAGAGCTGCATTTAGTGATATCGAATGACTTGAATCCTACATTGTAATATATTGTGTTGCCCTCCATTACTCAGGATCCGGCACTATTGCCGGAAAACGAGCCCGGAAGGCAGCCAAAACTATAATACAAACTTTTAACTCCTACGGCTCGTAAAATGTGCCTAAGGGCATTTTTTTTACTTTTTCCATAAAAATCAATTCACTCTAATTACAAAATTTTAACGGAAAGCCCTTAGTCTTGTTCACTGGCAATTCCCAAGAAGTATAAAAATAAGAGATCTTCTTCCTATCTTATTTCTTATCTAGTGTAGTTAACTGCCAGGACACACCCTAAACCAAACCAGATCACTCATCTTCCTTCATCAAAATTTCTATAATTTAAACGTATGCACCTCCCTTCCCATTCAGAAAAAATACCAGTCATATTCAACCATTCTGCATCACAGTTCAGCCTCCTAAAACTTGTTTTCCCAAGCAGTCATAGCAGAAACCTAACAGAGATCAATTATCGACTTAAAAACTGTAATTGTATCACAAATCAGTAGCTTTACCTAAAAGCATAATGATAATAAGAGAAGAGAAGGGTGGAGAAAATTTTTCCAGTCTGTAAATAAAGTATTATGGTTGTTGCATCTATTTATTTGTAGGTGGCCTCATCCTATTTGAATAAAGGGTAGACCAGAAATTCTCATGATTGATCACTTGCATTCAAAGTTTCTTTTCCTATAAAAGCTTGGATGAATACTGTTTCACATGCAATAATAAATCATTGTTTACATGTTAGCATTATGGGAATGTCCCTGGCAGCAAAAAGCAAATCCTTATCGTCAGCTTTATCCCAAATGGAAATTTTACCACTACAGAAACCACAACACAGTTGCAAGTCGCAACATAGATCTCACGGTGAAACCTTCAAATTGTACCCTCATCCTCTTCAATACATAATTTTATGCTCTATTGACTTCAAAACCTTTAAGCCAGTGTTATCACAGGAGGAAACCATAAATAAGGTTCAAGATCTGTTGGGGTTAAGGACAAAGTGTAACTGCGCTCCCTTTGTTCAATGTAGACACAACCATATAGAACCCAGTAACATAGAAATTTGAAAAGAATGTCAGCAGGTGGAGTGGAGCTATACCAACCTAGTGAAACACAGTATATTATTATACTTCACAGAGCACTGCAAGATACCAATTTTGCACCATATTTTTCTTAATCAACAATTATGCAATAATAAATGGAAAAAAAAAAGAAAAAGATTTTTTTTTGAGAAAGTTAATTGGTAAATAATATAAATTATGCAACAAGTTTTTCTAACGATTTTGAGTTAAGTACAAACTTGGATCAGAAGGGAGTTTACTCTCAATATAAAGACGTCAAAATTGATTCACCACTTCCTCTATTTAGAAGCTTTATGCATACTCATGATTATGTCTTTTTAACTTCAACACAAAATGGCATTAACTTAGTTATGTTAAAGATCAGCATGTTCTAATCCATATCAAATAACAATGGCAGATTCTTTAAAGATGACCAACAATCTAATTTAATAAATTTCTCTGTAATCTTTTATTAGGATTCTATAGTCAGAAATATCAATTCATATCTACACTAACTAATAATCTCACAAGAATCACATTAAAAGTTTTTAACATGTTGATACTTGTATATATCTAATAAGAATAAAAACAATGATGCATTTGATAAATTAAAGAGTTAAAGTATTTGGTGGAAACCCTAAAAGTGATTAACGATAATAAAGGAGTTATGTAGCATCAAACGAAGTGTGTAGCATTTCAGTTCCTTGGTCCCAACAGTTGATACATAAATTTCCCAAACTCAAGTAACTCCCATATCAATTACAGTAACATCCAAGCAGTCGCCTTTCAAGTTCAAATAAACAGACACTCTACAAAATTCAAACTCACAAATTCCTCAGACAGATATTAAGTTTTTTTCAACCCTGAAAGGTTGAGTAGTTGTTTGTAGAGGTGAAATTGCTTTTTCCTTATCAAATTTCTACAAATGTAAACGCTTAACCACCAAAAGGATTCCCTTTAAATATAATAAATAAAAAAATTACCTTCATCACCCAGGAAAAACCAACGGAACCCTCCATACTCATAAAACCATCAATTCCAGCTTCTTCATCTTCAACATCATACTCATCTCCCCAAGTAGATGGATCAGAGGACCACCAAATCCGCTGCTTCGTGGATCCTCCAAAACCAAACTCTTCTCCCTTATCATTAACCCTAATTTCATCATCCCAGCTAAAGCCCTGGTAGTCCTTTGGGCGCTTCCTATTGCTGTGCCATCGGCCGCCGGCACCTTCCCGACGGCCGGAGCTGGTAGGGACACAGCGTGTGGAATTTGAAGTAGAACTGTTCAGTGGGAATCTGTAGCGTAAAGGAGAGGATAAGGGATTGAAAAGAATAGGGGAAGTGAGGAATTGAAGAACTTCACTCCCCATTGAAGGGTCGTCATAATATTGTTTAAAGATGTGAGTATAAAATAAAAAATAATCAAACTAAGATGTAATTTTTGTATGTCTAGATAATATTAATTTTTTAACTTCAAACTTTGATGAAATATCAACTTGGTGATATTTTCATTTTATTATGGTGTCAAATACTCAAATTTGAAAAATCTAAGATATATTTGTGACTATTATAAAATTAAGTTCATAAAAATATAATTATAAAGAGAAAGAACACAAGAGAAGTAGATAGAAAAGAGAAATTTTCTTCTCATTAAAATGTATCATACATTAATGATATCGCTATTTATAAGTAGAGAAATCAACTCAAAAGTCACTTTGATGAATGTCAAATTAATAGATACATCATTATCCCATAAAGGTTTATGTCACCTTGGAAACATACATATCCAAGATAAAGATAAATCTTGGGAATACATATTCATCCATGATAAGGATAAGTTCATGAATATATGGATTATCCATTTAGTTCATTGGATATGTAACACTCACCCTTAAATGTCCATAGATTATGGGTCTCATTAAAAGTTTACTAGGAAAATCTCTATGGGAAAAAACTCTAGTGAAGGAAAAAGAGTAGACATATGTTTTGATATGCACCTTTTTTGCCTCATTAAAAACCTTGCAAGCAAAACTCAGTGGGACAAAATCTCGGTCAAGGAAAAAAGAGTGCAACGCGTATTATACTTCACTTGATTAAAATAACAATTAATTTTTTGTGATGATGTATCCAATCTTGTACACAAACTTTTCAAATAGTGATATTGACAATGTCTTTGTGATCAAATCATATTCACGAAGATGCGGTATCGTTGAACTCATCCTGATGTATCATTTTCTGAATTTGATGAATATGATGAGGCTTTGAGCTTAGCCGAATGCATGATTGAATATCATTCTATTCGTCATGACCTCGTTGTTGCAAGTAAATTGCACATTAAACTTGTTCACAACAATAATTATTTTGTGGGGACTTTCATTTGCAGTTGATTATCTTTGTACATTGTGGTTGTTAAAATATTTGGCTTGATTCATACATTTGTTGCTACATGTTAAATAAAATTATCTCATACCAAATCTTATTTGGGAGTTTTGTTCTCATAACCATGATTTAGCTATGATTGAAGGCATATAATTTCTGCTAAAATCAACCAGCATTATCAATATATTTTCATTATTTGAAAATGTGCTCTTAATTTAACAATTCGAGCAAACAACCTTACAAACACTGATTTGTAAGTTGACACTAAAGCACATGTGATCATCGCATAGATGCATCTATCAATAGTTGCAAATGATCCACATGACAGGTGAATGGACCCATATTCACCTTTTTATATGTTTCAAAAACTTCAGGGATTACAATCCCAACCTTAGCTGGTATAATGATCATTTTATCAAGAGAACATTAAACAGAAGAGAATTCTTGAAGAATCTATTATCTCTTCATCATATAATCTACCTGAATTCTTAATTATATTTGTGTTACATTTAAACCAGAATGGTCAATTGTTTATGCCAACTGATCTTTATTTCAGTACACTTATAATTTACTTTTGCATGTGTTCCATTAGTATGCTCACATTTGTGTGCAACAAAAAAGAGGGAAAATAGATAATCTTTTACATAAATATGTATAACCTGCTTCGATTTTACTAATTTGAAGATAATAAATTTTTTCAGAATTTATAGTCTCAATATTTTTTTCAATTCATATGAAACTTAAAAGTTTCTTTTGAGACTTACTACTACCCCAATATTATTCCTCTCGTAATAATACAACTAAATGGAGCTTGCAATTAATTTTGTGTACTATCACATATTCCATGACACCATCCATATGGTGAACATCTCCTCAAGGAGAAATTATATTATTATTTTGCCATGGTCAATATTATTACGAGCATGACATATTTCATGCTTTACTTTTGTTGTACCATAGATACACAGCCAATAACAAATTTGTATTACCACACAATAATTTTATTTTGTTCATGGCCACCACCTTTAAAGGCAAAAATTATTTCTTTCTTTTTCTCTTTCGGTAGTTCACATAAACATTTCATAATGATGTATAAACATACACGGCCATTAACTATTCCTGCCAAATAAAATTTAATTATTCCTCTCAAACCTCCCGTAGAGATGAGTTGTGGCATATATTATTTTTTTCTCAAATTTCTCGTAGGGGTGAGTTGTGACATATATCCAACCCATAATGATTTTATCACATCTTGACCCATTCTCTTATAGAATGGTTGAACATTCACGATACTCATCACAAGTTACATTCTCTTCAAGGATTGGACTAATCATTTATATGTACTTCATAAATTTTCATTATAAGTACATTGTCATGGTTTTTAAATTCATCATATTTCCATGACACACGTCAACATCACTTTGAAAGTTCAAGTGTACCATCACTTAATCTTCTTGTCTTTTGATGGAAGATTTATAAACTTTGTAAATTATTGGGTTGACAATATTCACAAGTCCAATGACCTTTCGTACCATTTTGATAATAAAAATTGTCTTCACATTTTGAAGGACTATTTGGAGAACCCATATTGTTCTTCCTTTTATAATTACCACAATGATGACTATTATAATTCCGTCTCTTCACGCCCTTTTTCATATCATTAATCATTTTTCATCTTTCAGACTAATTATTTACTGCTACCACATTCATACGATAGAATGGAGCAAGTCAACATGCGGATTTCAAAGTTATCATATGTTGCTACCACATTCTTTTCAAGGAATGGAGCAAATTCGATGGAACAAGTTTCAAGGCTTTTCATTAAATAATATAAAGAGAAGAAGAGAAAGATATAAAGATGAACAACAAGACTTTTCATCAAAATATATTATTTTTGTCTTAGTCATCATTTAATCATCATTATTGGTGCATTGAGACTAAAACTCATTGTCTTACCCATAAAAGGCGTGTTACGCCATAATTTTATGGAACTTGAATCCAATCCTTATCATCATGGTGCATCAAATTCAAATTGATATCTTACCCTCTTGGTGCGATAGAACTTGAATCTACCGTCTTACCCTCAAATATTTTTCATTATGGTGAATCTGAACTTTAACCTGATGTCTCCCTTTTTGGTGCGATGGGGCTTGAAACCATCATCTTACCCTCAACCAACAGTGTAATAGCCCGAAGTACAACATAACTCACTCTTTGAGTCTTTCAAAACAATCAAAATAATATTCAAACTCATGTTATTAAAACGTTATACCTTCTTCCATTTAAGAAATTTTGTATAACATGTCATATTCAACCAACAGTAGTATATGTCTTTGGTTCCTGATTTTATCTTAGTGACTGAACACTATTGCATTCTAAACCATAAATTAGTTTAGAAAATATATACCAGATTTAATGCATACAGTACCTTGATTCTCATAATGAGACGACCAAAACATGAGCAAAAAAAACTATAGTTTAATCACAGTTGGCTAGAGTCTCGTGCTGATAGTGTATTATAAAATCAAGCTCATAAGAATATAATCATAAAGAGAAGGAGGAAAGAGAAGTAGAGAGAAGAAGAAAAATTTTCTTCTTATTCAAATGTATCATATATTAAGAATGATACCTGTCTATATAAGTAGAGAAATCACCTCAAAAACCACTTTGATGAATGTCAAATTAATAGATACATCACTATCTCATAAAGGTTCATGTCACCTTGGGAACATACATATCCAAGATAAAGATAAATTTTGGGAATACATGTTCATCCATGATAAGGATAAGTTCATGGATAAACGGATCATCCACTGTCACTAGGTATTTATTTAATAATTATAAAGTACAGTAACTGAATTTAAGAAAGATGATATCTATTTGACGTCATTGTTTGAGTAAACTAGATGATAATATTATTTTCTTGAAAGTTGTACCTTTCAAAAATTTAAATGGGAAATAATAATATCCCCATAATTTGAAGTACTTCATATTTGTAATTTCCGGAAATGGGACAGTGAGGATGATATCACATATGGTATTGGTGTGATATGGATAAAGTAAAGGTTTGTCTTTGGAATATTATGTGATAAAAAGGTATCACAACAACTTAAAGGTTAGTTCCATATAATAGTGGTTAGATCGATGTTGTACGGGGCAGACGATGGTTAGATAAACTCTCATGTTCAGAAGATGCATATTATTGCACGAATAAGGGTATAAGGATGGATGTGTGAACATTCTAGGAGCAATAAGATTAAGAATAAAGTTGTTCGTGATAAGATAGGATTTGCTCCACAGTGAACACAAGAGAAGTCAGGTTCTAATGATTTAGACATGTGAAGCGAAGATGGTGCATGTCATTATGCACTGCTTCTCCTATTAGTAAACATGAACACCTATTGCAAATACAAAATTCTCAGGTTTATGGATTCAGTCAACTAAACTCCATCAAACTCCTCAATCAATATCAACAAGATGTCGTGACCGCTTAGGATTGGTTTACTTTGGTTTGAATGTAAACTAAAATAAGCGGCGTTTATTCAAACAAAGGGAGCCGAAGGTTTGCATTTTGTGTTGTTGTTTTTGTGTAGCATAGGCATGTTTTCTGTGTTGCATGATTTGTGATGTTCATTAAGCTAAGTGTGATTGAGAAGGAAATTCTTCAATATAAATTATGAAGCTTAAGATAAGCTTTAATGATATGCATCATCCAAATATGTGTGAATAAGATATTCACAAAGTATAAAAGTTTAAGCGTGATAAAGTAGCTTTCGAAAATTACCCTCTTTGTTTAAATGATGTGTAAGGGGACGAATGATCCTAGGAGGGGGGGGGGGATAATGTAACATTCTGGAATATCATATGTCTAGTGAAGAGCCAGTAAGTCCGTTAGAATATGGATTGTGGATACATAGGCATTCGAATGCCTATATTGAGAAATATTGGGCATAATATAGAAAATGGCCAAGGGGTGTCAGCCAATTTTTATATATATCAAAATAAGCAAAATATAGTCCAAGTTTGTTTAGACATGTACATGCAAAGAAAACCTTAAGCTAAAATAAATTGTGATAATTATCTCCAACATACATATTAGGTACTAGACATCCAAGTGTCAAACCTAGTACCATAGTACATAACCATTTAAAATGATCATGCAGAGTAAGCAGTGCCCAAGGACATAGTCAGGATCCTTGGGACAATAAGTAAACATTCACAAAGGAACCATAAATAATAGTTAGTTATGAAATTACAACAAACCCATGTGCAAACACATGTGCAAAACATGTGAAGAAGCACCAAAGGAGGGGACCACCCTAACCAAATTCGGTTAGGGTATTTAAGGGGACAAAAACGTGCACAAGGGACCCCTCCATGTGGGGAATAACTTCCTAACTAATTATAGACTCTAACATACTGCCCTGAATAGCTAACTAACCTAGGACAAAACGAAATGAACTAATTAGTACACCCTACAACCTAGGACCAAAACCGGGTTGACACTTACCTAGTACTAGTTAAAGAGACAACCTAGTACCTAACTTAAGATGGTCCAAAAGGTTAGTTATGGTCCTAAGAATTTAGGGGTACTTTAGTAATTCAAACAGTTTATTTAATTAATTTAGAAAATTAGTTAATTAATTTAAAAGGTCTAAAACTGAAACGAAAAAGGTTTTCCAATTCCGGTTAAGACATGAAAGGGACAACCTAGTACCTAACCTAGGATTGTCCAAAGTGTTAGTTAAGGTCCAAAAAACCTAGGGATACTTTAATAATTACCCTAGGCTACCTAATTAATTTATTTAGAAACTTAATTATTTAATTTAAAGGGGAAAAACCGAAATCACAAAGCAATTTCCAGATTTCGATTAAAACAAGAAAAAGACAACCTAGTACCTAACCTAGGATGGTTCAAAGGATTGGTTATGGTTCTAACAACTTAAGGGTATTTTAGTAATTACCTTAGGTAACCTAATTAAGTAAATTATCAATTTAATTAATTAGTTTAAATGATGAAAATTAAATTCTTACACTAACCTAGAACAACTTAAGAAACATCCTAGTACTTAACCTAGGATGGTCCAAAAGGGTTAATTTTGGTTCTAATAACTTGAGGGTACTTTAGTACTTATCATAGGTAAATAAATTAAGGATTTAATTGATTAATATGAAGTCAAAATGTTTACCAAAACCATAGTCAACACCAATTTCCAGATTTGACTTAGTGTTATGTTATCCTATGTTTAGTCAACTTAAGAGGGGCGTTTTGTTAATTGGTTAATTGATTTATTTAATTAACTTATTAAAACCTAAGTTGAATAAGTGAAGTTCAGTTCTTAAACCTAAAAACCACGTTCAAACTCAAACAAATACACGACTAAAACAAGAAAACAAGCGTGAGAAAAATAGTGAAAAAACGCAGGAAAAAAATAGAAAATTTATTAAAAGGTTCTTCAAGGTTCGTTCAAGGTGGTCTTAATAGATTAAGTTCTACTTAAGGTATGGGTTTCACTCCTGGACTTCTTTCTCCAAGAGAACTTTCTATCGAACGATTCAAAGATCTTGAAAACTAGGGTTGTTTCCCATTGTTCTTGTCGAACTCCTTTCCCTAGTATCCTTGTTACAATTTCAATGTTGAATAGGTTAGAAATAATTTTGTTGGTATGTGGTGCTGGCTTTTCTTAACATGTATTGTTATTGAATAATGAGTATCGAATGAACTTATGATAGCAGCCTGCGGAAAAAGCTCGTCAGCCCCTACTCCTAAGTTGGAGCAAGAAGCTGGGAAGGTACCAGCTGCCTGCGTGGTGTTAAGCAAAAATGCTAAGGAGAGCGAAGGGGAAAGCATGAACTACCTTTCATGTAATGTAGTACAGAGTTAGAGCACTGCAATGGACACAATTCAAAAATAACCTTAAGGAAAGGGCAACTATAAAATAAAGAGAAATTCAAAACAAGTTACATGCTCATGACCCACAACAACATTGTTAATGTGTAAAGTTAATCTTATCATGATAATTAAGGATCAATAATATGCTATGTTAAGTCCGATATGTTAAGTGAATATGTGTCTTTGGCTGAATGTTGACTTGCTGTTGTTGTGATGTTATGAAGATGTTAAATCCATCAAATGGTAATATAATTCTGTCCAACATGTTCTTAAAATGTTACACTAAAATCCATAAACTAAGAATTGGCTCAAAGACATCTATGGAATCATATCTTGAATAAATTGGCTATCTGGTTCCAATGGAGTTTGCTAACTTTATTTGGTCAAAATGAATCTATGCTAATGGATATGAAATTATTTAAATTATTAAAAGATTGGCTAAGGGTTTATACATATGGAAATTTAAATATGAACATACGTAAAAATTGACTTATACCAAAAAGAATGAATTTGCTAATCTAGCTACCAAATCATTAGCCAATACTAATCATATGCCAATCCTTGTGTAGTAAGAGTATCAAATATCTATTAAACCAAGGGCATGACATTCATTGGGACAACTCCCAACATTCTCCACAAGAATGAACTATGAACACATGAAACTCATTGAATGAAGTGCTCATCGTCCATAAACGGTGATATGAAGCTACTACACTAAAGTAAGTAAGTAACGTGAGTTATAACATAATTAAAGGGGTATAAATTAACTAAGCAACCAGAATGGAGTGTTAAAGGAAGTGAGACAAGTCTTACTTACACCAAAGCTAATTTGTTAAAAGAATACTCATGAATGAAGGTGTTAGAACGTGTGAAATTAGTCTCATTAACTCATAAGGATGATATGTAAGGACAATTCACATTCATCAATGTAAATTAAGGATGATATGAAAGAACAAATCACATTTCATTAATGTACAATAAGGATGACCAGCCATCAATAGAGTAAGTAGATCTCAATCTAGAAGCAAGCCTCCATAATGCTTGAGTCAACACTAAAAGATGATGAAATGAACATTCACGTAAAAAGGGATGAGTAACTAAGATGTATGTAATGAAATGATGAAACCCTAGAAGGGTTAAGTAAGAGTGTGAAACACACTAAATGGCCAAGTGCATTGGCATATGATGAAATGAACATTCACGTAAAAGGGATGAGTAATTATGAAAAGCAAATGTGATAATGCTAATGAATGTGGTGACAATATGATAAGATGCTAATGTGAAAGATGAGAGCAATATCAAATGAGCCTAAGTAAATGTTACCAAAATGTACTCACCTATGATACTATAAAGCTAATGAAGAGACCAATCTCTATGTTCTCTATGTACACTCTAATGAAAGTATTGAGACTGATTTATACTTAATACTAATGATGAGATGATAAATAATCTATTAATCTATGATGTCCTCATGCTAGAAGCCAGCTTCCATGACGTATGAGTTGAATGAAATGGAACTTTATACTGAGCACCGATAGGCTAGCTATGAGCGGTGATGCCTTCTTTTGGGAAGGGTGGACGTTCACGTAACTCTCATGAGATGAGACTGTTTGGCATGCCGGGTATAGGTCTCCTTATATCTCCTATTCTTCGAACCTATACTACCATTATAGGGACCTGGCGGGGTTCAACTCCCATGTACGCTAGCATATTTTGGGTCACTTTGGCCGGTGATTCCACCTCTTTTCGGTGTGGGGTAGACACTGGATTTCATGATGCTCACATGATCTATGTCGGTTAATGTTGGAGTTCGTCAAAGTATGAAAGATAAAGAAATAATCGATACCGAAGGTGTTTGTGCAAGACAATCAGAAGGTGAAATCAGATTCAAGTAATGACATTAGGTCATTCTTGGTCATTGCACTTTATGATCCCGATGAGAGTCTTAAACTTTATCCTAGGTATAGATGGTGTTTACACAAGCCCACGAATGAATGAAATGAATAACGTGAAATACGAATGAATGAAATGAATAACGTGAAATACGAATGAATGAATAAAGGTGACTCTGTGTTTGCTAAAGAAGGCCCTGGGGTTGAGGTCCCATATGTTGGTGTCTCACTTGAGATGCCTTATGCAACATCAACGATTCCAATGTATCGTGTATATGAAATGTATAATATATAAAACATGAAAGTAATGAAATTAATGGCATGATCAATAGAGAATTGCTTATGAAAGGTAATGAATATATAGTGTAAAGAATGACTCATTATAAGGTAGGAAAATCATTCCTTAGTCCTTGGATTACTTACATCGATTCATTGTGGGTATGCGACTACAATGAATCATTGCAATTTTATGTAAAACATAGGACCCAATGAATTATTTAACTACACAAAAAGAAGAAGAAAAATACTAAAAGAATAATCTAAGTGTACAAAGAGGAGCTATCAGCCTAAGAGGATAAAAAATCTCAAATATTCGCATGAGTTGTCCAAAAATTATGTTGATGATACTAATGTCTTGTAATCATATAGAAAATGAGTTGTGTGCTTTGAATGCATTAAATTACATCATATTCATAACATAATTCAAAACTAACGATTTTGGAAAGTCTAGTGACTAGGCTTTCAAGAAATAGCATGTTGTTTAGGAAGAACTTTCTTTGATCATGCATAGCCTTATGTGTATGTGTGCATACACCCATACTTAGTACAAGTGGTGTACTAACCCTTACTATTTACTATTTTATAGATGCAGGTTAAGGGACAAATTGACGACTCTTTCAACGGTTTGGACATCAACGTTTCTCCAGACCATTTGGTAGGTCCTCTTGATTTCGAGGATGCTACAGTTTTAGTCTAGCCTTATTTTTAGAAAAAATCTAGTGCATGTTGTCCCTAGAGTTTCTTTCGTACTTTCATTTTGAAGCTTTTGTAATAAGTCCATGTTTGGCAAACATATTTTGATATATTCTTATTCTATTTCAAATTGATTCTTATGATAGATGGTTGTTATATTTATGTTGAGCTTAGTGTATGGTGAATTCATGAAATAACTATATGAAGTATATGTATACTTCATACGTTTAGAAGTTTTAAATTTTTCGCTAAAAATAACCATATGAATGTGATGAATGCAACATAAGGCTTGTCTGCGACCTCTGAGAGGTCAACGACGCAGGTTGCGATCCGGATTCCAGAATCTGGGTCGTGACAAGAGTACTATGACCTCTAGACTAAGAAACATTGTGAGGAAGAATCCTTCTATCTTTCTTGGTTCTAAGGTCGGAGAAGATCCCCTAGAGTTTTTTGATGGTGTGTACAAGGTGTTGAGTGCCATGGGGGTGACTTCTGGGTAGAAGGCGGAGTTGGCTTCGTACCAATTGAGGGAGGTTTCTCAAGTGTATACACTCAATAGAAAGATAATAGGTAGAGGTTTCTCAAGTGTATACACTCAATAGAAAGATAATAGGTAGGTTGAGTCAGGTCGCATAGAGTTGGAATAGTTTAATTAGGCTTTCTTAGGAAAGTATTCTCCTCGTGCGACTAGGGAGGTGAAGGTTGAGGAGTTTATTAACCTAGACAAGGTAATATGAGTGTTGAAGAGTATTCTTTGAAGTTTACCTTGTTATCTAAGTATGCTCCATCCTTGGTTCTAACCCTAGGGATGAGATGAGTAGGTTTGTGATTGGTTTTCTCGACCTTGTGAATGATCAGTGTCGTACAAACATGGTCCACAATGACATGAACTTGTCTAGGATTATGATGTATGCACCATACATTGAAGAGTCCAAGCATAGTAGGATTTCAAGGAATTAAAAGAGGGGTATAGTAGAGGAGAAAAACCAACCTAGGTTTAAGAAGAGGTCTCCAAATCAAGATGGGTCTAGTGCTTCCAAGGACAAGATTGAGAGTACTAGTGTTTCTCAAGGTGTTAAGCCTAGTTGTCCTACATGTGGGAAGAAGCACTTTGAGATATATCTAGATGGTATCAATGGTTTCTTTGGTTGTGGTAAGGATGGTCATAAGGTGAGGGATTGTCCTACTATTGCGGCTAGAAGAAGAGAGGCCAAGCAAGTTCATCCATATTTTCTGGATGGTGATGTTATGAGCAAGAATAATTACTATGTTCTTCAAGATAAGGCACAGTTGTGTGATAATGCCGGTAAGTTATTGTTTTTTCTCCTTAGTTGTAATGGGTTCCTTCTAAGTGGGGGAGTATGTTGAGTAGTTGGGTTGTAGATTGTCACGACCCAAAACGAGCCGCGAGTGGCACCCACACTTAGCCTACTATGTGAGCGAGCCAACCAATCCAATCCCAACATTTCAACCATAATAAACAGAAAATAATGCGGAAGACTTAAAACTCATTAACGAAATCAATTAAATAACTTCTAAAGTTTATCAATCACTATCCCCAAAACCTGGAAGTCATCATCACAAGAACATCTATCCTCAAATTTCTAAATCTAAGAAACTAAAATAAGTAAAAGAGATGGTCCATGTCCAAACTTCAAGACATCCAGACGCGAAGGAAAGAATCCAGTCCGAGCTAGGAACAATAGCTCACCCTGAAATCTGATTATGCTGAAGTCCGGCTAGAGTTGCGGTTGAGTCGAAGTCGATGGCACGTTTGCTGCACTCCACAATTAACATAGAAAAACAAATACAAGTAGGGGTCAGTACAAAACACAAGTACTGAGTAGGTATCATCGGCCAACTCAAAATAGAAAGCAATATATATCGGATAATAACATAAAACCAACCAAATACTTAACAGGTGATAGCAACAAGTATAAGAATCATTTGCAACAACACCAAACACATCTATGAGGACATCAAGCCTCCACACCGTACTCACTTAAGAATTAGGTTCTTCAAATCGGTGTATTTTAGCACAATTCAAGATTCATTCTTTTTACTATCCTTGTGTCGGAACGTGACACTCCGATGCTTTACTACTATCCTGGTGTCGGAACGTGACACCCGATCCACTACTACTATCCTGGTGTCGGAACGTGACACCCGATCCACTACTATTATCCTGGTGTCGGAACGTGACACTCGATCCACTACTACTATCCTAGTGTCGAACGTGACACCCGATCCACTACTACTATCTTGGTGTCGGAACGTGACACCCGATCCACTACTACTATCCTGGTGTCAGAATGTGACACCCGATCCATTAACCTCATTCTTTTAGTTCATCAAGCCTTCTTTTATACTAAGACATCATCATTAACAGAGAGGGTTTAGGTTTAAGCTTCACAACCTCATCTTTCCAAGCCATTACAATTTCATAATCACATCATGCAAGCATACAATTAAGCATATAGAAGACTTTACAATACTACCCAATACATATCATTCGCTATTAAGAGTTTACTATGAAGTAGCATAAACCATAACCTACCTCCACCGAAGAATCGTGATCAAGCAAGCTACTCCTCAAGGTCTTTGCTTTCCTCTTCTTTCTCTTTCTTCTCTCGCTCGTTCGTCCCTCTCTTCTTTCTATTTTTCTTATTCAAACCCTTTTTCATTTACCCTAATTGTCATATAATTAAGTATAAAAGATGATAAAAATAACCCCCCTTTTTATTTCAAGGTTATCTCCTTTAACCCCCACGTAATTGAATTATTAACATTAATCCACTAACTTTATAATTATAAGCATGAATAGTCCAAAACGCCCCTTAAAAACTTTTAACAAAAATCCAACCCAGCCAGGGTTACGCAGCCTGTGACTGTCCGTCACGACTGTGAGGGTCCGTACTGCATGTCCATCACAAAGTTCAGAGAGTTAATTCTGTGGAAAGATTTGTGACGGTCCGTCGTGCCAACGACGGTCCGTCCTGCCATTCCGTCATGACGTTCAGAGAGTCGATCCAAGTACTCAAATTTTCAGGATCTAAGTGTTTTGGAACGAGACACCCTCGACGATCCGTCGCGCCCATGACGGTCCGTCGTGGGATCCGTCGACCCAGACAGTTAGTACCAGAAATAACTCTACTACTCAAAATGACTAAACATGTCGTTACAATAGATACCAATTTACCCATCGTTCGTTCTCGAATGATCACAAGAAGAAAAACAAGGGTGAGAAGGAGTACCTGAATCTGTAAACAGGTGCGGGTATTTTTCTTGCATATCAGCCTCCTTCTCCCAAGTGGACTCTTTAACTGGTCGATTCTTCCATTGAACTTTGATGGATGCAATCTCCCTTGATCTCAACTTGCGGATTTCTCTATCCAGAATGGCAACAGGCTCCTCCTCATAAGACAAATTCTCATTAAGAAGAACTGAATCCCTACAAATAATGTAGTTTCCATCCCCATGGTACCTTTTCAGCATAGACACATGAAATACCGGGTGCACCCCTTACAGTCCTGGGGGCAAGGCTAATTCATACGCTACCTCCCCCACGCGCTTCAAAATTTCAAATGGACCAATATACCTCGTACTAAGCTTTCCTCGCTTACCAAACCGCATTACCCCTTTCATGGGTGAAACCTTCAGTAAGACTTGTTCACCCTCCATAAACTCCAAGTCTCTAACCTTTCGATCTGCATATTATTTCTGCCTACTTTGAGCCGCTAAAAGCTTTTCTTGAATGCATTTCACTTTATCTAACGATTCCCTCAGAAGGTCAGTACCCCAAGGTCTAACCTCAAATGCATAAAACCACCCAATGGGAGACCTACATCTTCTCCCATACAATGCTTCGAAAGGGGCCATATCAATACTTGAGTGATAGCTATTATTGTATGAGAACTCTGTTAAGGGTAAGAAGTTATCCCAATGACCACCAAATTCTATCACACATGCACGAAGCATATCCTCCAAAACCTGAATCGTTCGCTCAGACTGACCATCGGTCTGAGGGTGAAATGCGGTACTAAGATCCAACCTAGTACCTAATTCGGCATGCAATGTTTTCCAAAACTTAGAAGTAAACTGCGTACCTCTATCTGATATAATGGAAAGTGGAACTCCATGCAATCGAACAATTTCTGAGATGTAAAGTTTGGCTAACTTCTCTGCATTATAAGTCACCTTGACCGGAATGAAATGAGCAGACTTAGTTAATCTGTCAACAATTACCCAAATGGAGTCATACTTACCCATTGTCTTTGGAAGACCAACCACGAAGTCCATTGAAATTCTCTCCCACTTCCATTCAGGAATGGGCATTCTCTGAAGTGTCCCTCCAGGCCTCTGGTGTTCATACTTTACCTGCTGACAATTTGGGCATTGAGCAACAAAATCAACAATGTCACGCTTCATCCTACTCCACCAAAAATGTTGCTTTAGATCACGATACATCTTGGTTGCACCAGGATGTATAGAATACCTTGAACTATGAGCCTCTGTAAGAACAGTGTGAATCAAATCATCGACACGGGGTACACATACCCTTCCCTTAATTCTAAAAACACCTTCCTCATCGATTTTTGCTTCTTTAGCCTCTCCTAGCAACACCTTATCTCGGATCCGGATCAGGATCAATTTCTCATCGGTAAACTGCTTTCCTTTAATCTTATCAAGAAAGGAAGATCTTGCCTCCACACAGGCCAAAAATCCTCCCTTCTCATTTACTTATAGCCTCATAAAGTCATTAGCCAAAGTCTGAACCTCTCTAGCCAATGGGCGTCTAGGAACCTGCAAATGGGCTAGACTTTCCATGCTCCCTGCCTTTCTACTTAAAGCATCTGCTACAACATTAGCTTTTCCCGGATGATACAAGATAGTGATATCATAGTCCTTTAGTAGTTCCATCCATCTCCTCTGTCTCAAATTCAAATATTTCTGAGTAAAGACATAGTGTAAACTACGATGATCCGAATAGACTTTACATTTAACCCCACATAGATAATGTCTCTATTGCTTTAATGCAAACACTACTGCAGCCAACTCCAAATCGCGGGTCGGATAATTACGTTCATGCACCTTTAATTGCCTCGAGGCATAAGCAATTACATTCTTCTCTTGCATAAGCACTGCATCCAAACCAGAATAGGATGCATCACAATAAACAATGAAATTCTTACCTTCCACTGGCAGGGTAAGAATTGGTGCAGTAGTCAACAAGGTCTTGAGTTGCTGAAAACTTTCTTCACATTCGTCCAACCATACAAATGGAACACTCTGCTTAGTCAAATTTGTCAGTCGGGAAGCAACGGAAGAAAATCCCTTGACAAATCGACGGTAGTAGCTAGCTAAACCAACAAAGCTCCTTACCTCTGTAACATTAGTAGGTCTTACCCAATTCTTCACTACTTCAATCTTGGAAGGATCCACCATCACTCCATCCTTATAAACCACATGCCCCAAGAAGGACACTGAATCTATCCAAAACTCACACTTAGAGAATTTGGCATAAAGCTTTTTCTCCCTCAACATTTCCAATACCATTCTCAAGTGCTCCTCATTTTCTTTCTTGCTTTTTGAGTATACCAGTATATCATCAATGAATACAATGACAAAGAGATCCAGGTATGGCTTAAAAATCCCATTCATCAAGCTCATGAAAGCAGCAGGGGCATTCTTAAGCCCAAAAGACATTACTAAGAACTCATAATGCCCATACCTGGTCCGAAAAGCAGTCTTGGGCACGTCCGTTGCCCGTATTTTCAATTGATGATAACCAGATCTCAAGTTGATTTTTGAGAAGGTACAAGCACCTTGTAACTGGTCGAACAAATCATCAATGCGAGGAAGAGGATACTTGTTCTTAACATTTACCTTATTCAGTTGTCAATAGTCAATACACATCCGAAAACTTCCATCCCTCTTCTTCACAAACAAAACAGGAGCACCCCAAGGGGATGCACTTGGTCTAATAAAGCCTTTCCCTAACAACTCTTGAAGTTGGGCCTTTAACTTTCTTAACTCAGCGGGAGCCATTCTATAAGGGGGTATGGAAATGGGGCGAGTACCCGGCTCCAGATCAATGCAAAAGTCAATATCTCTATCTGGTGGAATACCAGGAAGGTCTGCAGGAAAGACATCCAGAAACTCACGGACTATCGAAACCGACTCAATTGAAGGTACTTGGGTAGAATCGTCCCTGAGGTGTGCCAAGACAGCTAAACACCCTTTACTAACCATTCTCTTAGCACGAAGAAAGGAGATGATATGAACTAGAGTGGAAGTGTAGTCACCCTCCCACACTAACGGATCTGTCCCAGGCTTGGCCAACGTTACAGTTTTAGCATTACAATCTAAGATTGCAAAATTTGGAGAAAGCCAAGTCATACCCAAAATTACATCGAAATCAACCATTTCTAAGATAACCAAGTCTACATGAGTATTGCTCCCCACAAAAGTCACCAGACAAGACCTATATACCCTTTCAACTATCACAGACTCACCCACCGGAGTAGAAACACGAACAGGCATGTCAAGCAATTCACAATGTAAATTAAGCCAGTAGCAAATGAGGAAGATACATATGAAAATGTGGAGCCAGGATAAAATAATACAGAAGCCATGCAATCACAAATCAAAAGATTACGTGTGATAACAGCATCAGATGTCTCCGCTTCCGACCGCCCAGGGAAAGCGTAACAATGAGCCCTATCACTTGTCTGCCCGTTGCCCCTACCATGTTGTGCTGCAGTCGCTCCGGCTTGCCTGCCACCCCGGTTGGTTTGGTGACCACCATTACCTTGACCACCACGTCCACCAGAATGGCGGCCTCTTCCATGACCACCTCTACCTCTGACTATTGGGGGTCTTTAACTCTGTTTTGGACAATATCTCTTAATATGTCCAATTTCCCCACATCCATAACACTCTCTGGGTTCAAGCGTAGGTCTCTGTGAGAACGACGGAGTCTGGGGATAACCTCCAAACTCAGAGAAATGTTGACCGGTCTGCGGTGGACCCCCAGCTACAGCCTGTAGTGAAGACTGAATATGTCAGGCTGGATAACCTCCTGAACTCTGCCCTCTGGAGTAAGAACCACTAAACTCACCTCCCTTACGAAACTTGTTAGTTGCTGATGCCATGGTGAAGTCATCTGGCTTCACTCCCTCCAACTCTATCACAAAGTCTACCACTTCCTGAAAAGTTTTGCTGCAGTAGATACCTGTAAGGCTGGAATCTACAAATATGACCTCAATCCCTTCACAAAACGGCGAATCCGCTCTTGTGTACTGAAGCAAAGCTGGGTGGCATACCTAGATAATGCACGAAACTTAGCCTCATACGCAGTAACCGACATCCTGCCTTGCTCTAGGCTCAGGAACTCATCTCTCCTCCTATCCCTCAAAGTCCTGGGTATATACTTCTCCATAAACAAGCTAGAGAATGATGCCCAAGTCATAGGTGGTGCCTGTGCTGGTTGACACTCAACATACGATCGCCACCACATTTTGGCGTTCCCCTGAAATTGATAGGTCACAAATTCGACGCCAAATCGTTCTACTATGCCCATCTTGTGTAGTAGTTCATGACAATCGACCAGAAAATCATAGGCATCCTCAGATTCAGCACCCTTGAAGACTGGAGGTTTCAATTTCAAGAACTTACTGAAAAGTTCGTGCTGATCACTTGTCATTATAGGCCCTGTAGTCAATTGAGGAAACATGCCTATTTCCAATGAGGCATCCATGCGGGGAGCCATAACAGCTGCATGCTGTACTCTCGGAACCTGAGGTGCTGGTGCAGAAAACACTGGAGGTGTCTGGCCCTGATCAGATAACCCGCTAAGATAAGCACGAACCTGATTAATCATCTCTGGGGTAGGTTGGGGTGGTAATTCCTCATTCTGCACTTGCTCATTCTCCCCTTCCTCACCCTCTCTTACTACCTCCTCAGTCGGTGGAGGAGTCACCGCCCTAGTACTAGATTGCTTGTCCTCTTCCTCTAGAGGACGTCCTCCCGCGAGTGGCTGGCTCAGACGCATCTTGTCTTGCCGGTGTTGGTGTTGGCGCAGTTGTTGCTCTAGTTCTAACCATTGCGAAATAGAGTGAAGATGGTCAGATACCAATTTGTATCACCTAGATACCAATTGGATCCAAGTAATAGCACGAAAGAAAGAAGGAATTGAATTTTTCCTAAAGTCCTATAACCTCTCAAAGAAAAGTAAAGGCGTCCCCCTACCGTTCCTCAAGACTCTACTAGACTTGTTCTTGTGTGATGAGACCAACGAACCTAATGCTATGATACCAAGTTCATCACGACCCAAAACGAGCTGCGAGTGGCACCCACACTTAGTCTACTATGTGAGCAAACCAACCAATCCAATCCCAACATTTCAACCATAATAAACAGAAAATAATGCGGAAGACTTAAAACTCATTAACGAAATCAATTAAATAACTTCTAAAGTTTATCAATCACTATCCCCAAAACCTGGAAGTCATCATCACAAGAACATCTATCCTCAAATTTCTAAATCTAAGAGTATCTAAGAAACTAAAATAAGTAAAAGAGATGGTCCATGTCCAAACTTCAAGACATCCAGACGCGAAGGAAAGAATCCAGTCCGAGCTAGGAACAATAGCTCACCCTAAAATCTAATTATGCTGAAGTTTGGCTAGAGTTGCGGTTGAGTCGAAGTCGATGGCACGTTTGCTGCACTCCACAATTAACATAGAAAAACAAATACAAGTAGGGGTCAGTACAAAACACAAGTACTGAGTAGGTATCATCGGCCAACTCAAAATAGAAAGCAATATATATCGGATAATAACATAAAACCAACCAAATACTTAACAGGTGATAGCAACAAGTATAAGAATCATTTGCAACAACACCAAACACATCTATGAGGACATCAAGCCTCCACACCGTACTCACTTAAGAATTAGGTTCTTCAAATCGGTGTATTTTAGCATAATTCAAGATTCATTCATTTTACTATCCTTGTGTCAGAACGTGACACTCCGATCCTCTACTACTATCCTGGTGTCGGAATGTGACACCCGATCCACTACTACTATCCTGGTGTCGGAACGTGACACCTGATCCACTATTACTATCCTAGTGTCGGAACGTGACACCTGATCCACTACTACTATCCTGGTGTCGGAACGTGACACCCGATCCACTACTACTATCCTGGTGTCCGAACGTGACACCCGATCCATTAACCTCATTCTTTTAGTTCATCAAGCCTTCTTTTATACCAAGGCATCATCATTAACATAGAGGGTTTAGGTTTAAGCTTCACAACCTCATCATCATTAACGAGACACCCTCGACGGTCCGTCGCGCCCATGACGGTCCGTCGTGGGATCCGTCGACCCAGACAGTTATTACCAGAAATAACTCTACTACTCAAAACGACTAAACAGGTCGTTACATAGATTATTTTCACTTCTCTTTTATTCTATTCAATATTGAGTTTTAGAATGTAATAGTAACATGTTCCATTTTGCTTAGTAGCCTTGTTGAAAATGAATTTCATTGATCGCCTTGAATTTTGCATTTTTGTGAAGTTATGTTTATGTTTGGAAAAAATGAGTTTATATGATCTTATCTCTTATATTGTCTTTCCTTTATTATAAATTTATTAAATGTTGCATTAGTAATCTTGTGAGCATAATTTATTGAGTATTATTTGAAATTCTTGGATAAATTTTGTTTTCTTGAGAAATGGACATAATGTGTGGAGGAGGAAGTTCCTCTTATAAAATGTGAAAAAAAAGAGCCTTATTGCAGGATGATTTGTAGAGGTTGGGCCTACTTACTTGTTGTGTTTTGAGTCTCTTTATTTTGTGGAGTTGATGTTTATCCTATATATGTGCATTTTATATGGCGTGATATTGTTATGAGCTACTAGTCTTGGTCTTTACTCTTGAAAGTGTTTAAAGTGTAGCAAGTGTAATTCGAGGACGATTATTGTCCAAGTGGGTGCATGTAACATCCCTAAACACAAACCAGGTTAATCTAGAAACTATCATGTGAGTAATGATTGATAAGCTCATGGTCACGACGGACCATCATGGACTCCATCGTCCCATACGTGTGCAATTTCTTCTGCTGCTCTCTTCATTACCCTCGACGGCAGATATGACGGATCGTTACAGGCACAACGGTCCGTCGAAGGTATCCCTTCCAAAACACTTGAACTCTTGGAATTTGGGTACTGGGACTACTTCTCCGATCTTCATGACGAACCTGCTGGACAGACCGTCATAACTACGACGGGTCCGTCACGCTTTACGTAACCCCTCACTTGATCAGACTTCCCTATCTTCCTTCAGCAGCTGCACTACGATGCCACCTACGGACCATCACGAGCATGATAGACCGTTAGAAGATCCGTAGGTGGTCTCTTCTGCATTTCTTCGCTCAAAAACCTCCGCATTCATCTTTGGACATATTTCCTGCAAATAAGGAGAAACTTATATAAAAATTAGCACAAAAAGACTTTTGGACACAATAAACTTAAAGAAAAAGTATTAATAATACCGTGAAACCACGGTATATCAACACCCTCAACTTAAATTCTTTGTTTGTCCTCAAGCGACACACTATGACTCAATACAAAATCCTTGTACAATAGTATCCATGTTTTATCCTTCGTAATCATTTGGCTATCAATCCCGATCAATATCATCATATTTTTGTGTGCTATCACTATTAGGCTTGAATTATGTGGAATCAGACCATGACACAGACTCACCATGCACTAACACCTATCCTCTTCAATTTCTCACCAAGGTGCTAATATTTCCGGTATTGCAACTAGTGTCCTCACTTCAAAACAAAATCCTCCTTTTTCACACAATGATTTATGTTTTAGTATAAGGATTA
The DNA here is from genome assembly GCA_027704765.1 of Solanum habrochaites. Taxonomy (NCBI): domain Eukaryota; kingdom Viridiplantae; phylum Streptophyta; class Magnoliopsida; order Solanales; family Solanaceae; genus Solanum; species Solanum habrochaites. The sequence continues at coordinate 46,525,223 of JAKWJA010002492.1, forward strand.
CTTTTCAACACTGACTCTCAAAAACAAATTCACACTCATTCATACATATTGCCATAAGCTTGCCCTTATTTTCACTGCTTTAAGTTCGCTATACAACTCTTAGGATCACGATAGGACTTTCTTTGCTTGTAACATAGGCTCAGGGTCAGGTAGGGTATATTTAGGTATACTTTAGTGACTTTTTTCCCTCCTTGACATATCGGCTAAACATACCATTTTCTATCATTTTATTTGCCCAGTTTCTCATATTCTTTCACCTTGCTATTTTCCCTTCTTTCTTCATTTGCATAAGTGACTCTTTTTTTTCTTGCTTGTATTTCTTGTATATTTTTTTTATTTTTAATTAATTTTTTTAAACTTTTCTTTCAACTAATTCTTGAGTCACTTTATTTTGTTCTTTCTCTCTCTTTGTTCTCTCAACTCCACTTTCCAGAGCATTCCTCATAATAGCCACCCTCAACTCATGGCTTTGCCATGAGTCAAAGTACACAATACCCAAAGTTGGGTCAGGGTCATAAAAAAGGATGTTTACTGCATTAGCCACCCTCAACTTATACTTTTGGCATAAGCTCAGGCTCACATGTCCAAGGAGGGACCAGGGCAAACACATTAATCTCAGAAAAGATCAATTACGGTGAAAAAGAAAGGTCTAGTTTAAGCTCAAATCATTTGGATCAAAGAAGAATAAATTTCATTTGGTTTTCTTTTATTTAGGCTAAAAATGGGCTATATTGAATAAGAGCCTATGATCCTTTCCTAATTGTCTATTACAACTTAATTTTAGTAGGACTTACCAGGCGAGTTCTAGCTCAGTACAAATAGTGGACTATCCAAATCTTCTTCACACTCACTTGAGATCTCATTAATCTACCAGATTATCAGACACCTAGTTCGAATTTTAGACTTAGGGTCATGCAGTGGTGTACCTCTATATCATGCTTAGAGCCACACATTTATCAATTACTGTGCCTAGTCATGCATCATTTCCATTTTATCAGGATATCATTTTAACCATTATGCTTCAGAATTAAACTATGTACCCAAGATATAGACATGCCGGTTCAACAAAAAAATGTAATCAGTCTTTTGGGGATAAAGAACACAGGCAAAAAAACCCCAAAAGAGGATAGTGAATTGGGCTACTCAGACTTCACCCTGGCACTCACTTTCCATTTACCCCACCCCCAACAAAAAGACATGCAATTGTCCCCAATGCATAAAAAAAATTGAAATACAAGAGTGGTAGGTGAAGCAAACCTGGTGCGCAAAGCACCGACGATCAGCAAGCTGGTGGGTCTGGTTCCCCGAAACCCACTACCTCTGTAATCTGGAAACCCTCAGTAGTGTCCTTAGGATCAATAGCACTATCAGCAGTGCCTCCCTCTATCTCCATAATTCTGGAGCTAGAAGCCCCAACAGCTAACTCTCTTGCTCTCATCTGATGCGCCTCCTCCTCAGCAAGCGAGGCTCCCCTCGCAGCCTCCATCTCACGGTGCTCCTTCTTCCATTCTCGATCTTCATCCTCCTCTCGACCCCTACACCTCTTGGCATGCTCTCTAAGGGGAGGTGGTGGAATCTCTGAAGTGGAGAATAGGGCCGCCATCACTGTGTCTTCAGCAGGCCCTACAGAAGGGCCCTCAAACTTAGGCACCCTAGCCTCTAAGATTATATCAATATCTGCGCGAAGATTATCGACCGCAGCGATCTTCCGCTCTGTGTGCTAGACCATTCTGCGCTCCAAGCGCTCTTCTGCCTCAGCAATAGACTTCTGCATCCAAGGCTGGATATGATGCAGAAGTGTAGCCATTTGTGCCTCTAATTTCTGGACCCTAGAAAACGGGACCAAAGCGGGTAAAGGGTCTGAGCGAGAGGAGCTCGGGGCAGTGCTACTACCCGGGATAGACTCGACTGGGGTAGTGTCAGTGGAATCCGCCTGCGTAGCCGTGCGGGCCTGTGCTACCGTATCAGCCAGATTGTCTTAAAGTGGAGGCAACTCTGGACGGGGCCCTCTGCGTGGAGCAACCTCATTGTCCTCATCCCTGATGAGGATGATATCAACAGTGCCAAGCGGGGTCTTGAGCTGATCAACGTGCCATATAGACACACCTGCATAGAGAAAATATCATGCACGAGAAAGGGTAAGTAGTTGTGACCTTAAAAGACCTCTCGTGCATGGTCGCATGTATGAGCCACGCAAAATCCACCTCAAACCCAGCTATCATCGCCACCATCAGTACTGCTCGATCCCATGTGACTATATTATCAGCGGCTGTGGGGGAAAGGCAGTGGCGGACAATCAACCACAAAAACTTTGTTGTGAAGGTTAGGTTAGACTTCTTGATGGCTCCCTTTTAGGCTCGGTCACCCAGTGAGCACCCTCTCCATCAACGGACAAGTGCAGGTCTATCCACCTCTTGGTGATCTCTCTCAGCGATGGCTCACGCAGAAATTGGCCATCTTTGACAATCTGCCATCGGTAGTCAAACTCGGCAGTGAGAGGGGTTCGATTAGAATCAACATTCTCGCCATATAGAAACCGGCGGATGGCAGGCAGGGAGATATCAACCTGAACGCCACGTACTCCCACCTGTTCCAGTGGGGCCTGTTTGGCAGGGGAAGCCCTCCTATCAATCTTTGATAGTAGATTCGCTACGTAGGAGGCGTAGAACTCTCGGACCAGCTCTTCACTATAACGTCCCAATGGACGCGCTGTCCACTCTAGTCGATGTCTGGTGAAGAGGTTGTGGATCTCTTGCATCATCGGGAGACTTCCCGTAAGGACCCGCCACTCCAATGTAAGTGTCCAAGTCATGACTCCTTTGTCATTCAAGAACTTTGCATCGGAATAGACTTGATACTGCCCGTCGACACACCACCGGTTGGGCTAGTCGGTAATCGGGGTGAGAGCACGAGTTGGTGAACCGGGTGTGGATTCCAAACTGGCGGCCTCATCAGACGAGGTAGACTCTGCAGCGGTGGTGGGTGCGGGAACCTCAGCAGATCCGGAGGCTTCCTCCGACCACGAAACTCTTAAGGAGCTAGACGCTCCTTCTTCATTAGTAGCTGACCCAAAAGGTGTGCCGGTCTGTGTGCGCTCCTTATCAGACTGGGAGGCAGTGACTACGCTTGACGCCACCTTTTTGGGTGTGTCTCTGGTAGCACGTGCAGCTCGGGATGGGATGTAAGTTCCTGGGGGCACATACTTGGGGTCACGCTCATCATCAGAGCCAATGACCAGACGGGCATACGGGGCGACAGACTTTGATCGCCCGCGTGCATAGACTCGATCTTGTTTTGGTGCCATAATAGATAGTACCTGTAAAGAATCAATATTAGTACTAAAAGGAGCAGACAAGACTAGCAAAACCACACAAAATAAATAAAAAGAGTTAAGATGTAATGACATTTCTATAGTAACAGTGAAACACGACGGGCCTGGTGACGGCTCGTCGTGAGCATGACGGACCGTCATGGGGTCTGTCGTGTCTTACTTAGACTTTGTTTATATGGAGAACCCTGAAGGAGAGTCTCTGACAAGTATGACGGTATGTGCAGGACGGACCGTCAGAGGTACGACGGTCCGTCGTAGGTGTCCGTCAGAGGACACTTTAAAAAAATATGGAGACCCTTAGGACAGGGGTCTCTCACCATCATGACGTTCATGCATGAAGGACCGTCGATGGTATGACGGTCCATCATAGTTGTTTGTAAGAGGACACTTAGAAAAAGTATGGAGGCCCTTAAGAGAGGGGTCTCTGACCGTCATAACGGTCATGCAGGATGGACCGTCGTGGGTATGACGGTCTGTCGTAGTTGTCCGTTTGAGGACACTTAGAAAAATAGAGAGGGACCCTTAGGAACAGGGTCTCTGACAACTAGAACGGTTGTGAAGGAAGGACAGTTGTGGGTATGACGGTCTGTCGTATTTGTCCGTTTGAGGACACTTAAAAAAATAGAGAGAGACCCTTAGGAATAGGGTCTCTGACAACCAGAACGGTTGTGAAGGACGGACCGTCGTAGGAATGACGGTCCGTCGCATGTGTCCATTGAAGGACACTTAGAAAATTGGACAGTGGGGTGTTAGGGCTGTTGGAACGGACCCAATGAAGGTCCGTCGTGGGTACGACGGTCCGTCATCGGGGTCTCATTCTGTAACTCAGTGACAAAACTGGGGATACCCCATTCATACCCTATGGCCCAAATAGAATTGGTAGTGTTTTAACCTACATTTGTCTAACCAAAATACCTAGTAAACTAGCAATGCTAAAGCACCTATTTCTAGAGTTTTAACATGACATTTTCGAGGATTTTCAACCTAGGTAAGACAGAATCTTATTAAAGAATGAATCTATCAAGAAGAACTAGGCTAATACTAATTGATAAACAAAAAATGCAATATAAATGAGTAGAATTTAGAGACACATACCTGAGAATTTGAGAAAAACAAGAGAGAAAGGTACTTGGTGATCAAGTAGAGACCCAGAACAGCATCTCTGACTAGTAGATGATGAATTTTAGGAATTTGGAGAATTTGGGGAAAATAATCGGTTGTAAGAGGGAGGGGTTATGATCTTTGGAATTTGAAAAGGGAGGGAAATGGGAGAAACAGTGAAGGAATGAGGTAAATGAAGGGGTGGGGGTTTTAAATGTTGATTTGTTTAAAAAACCTAGTCGGGTCGGGTCAGGTGCGCTTCATTAATGACGCGATGATCCCGACGACGGTCCGTCTCAGTTGTGATGGTACATCGTTGGTTCCGTCGCATGTTCCCTAGTTTGAAAATAACCAAAAGACGTACCTGGCACGACGGATTCATGCGACGGTCCATTACAGGCACAACGGTTCGTCGCTGTATCCGTCAATGACTACTGCAGAGTAATTTTCTGTAGAATTTTCTAATGATGTGCCTGCAAATTCAAAACCCATTATTAGAAAATGCTAACATTACTAAAAAGGAAAAAAAACAATAAGTATTGGGTTGTCTCCCAACAAGCGCCTGATTTAACGTCGCGGCACGACTGAGGACACTTGATTACTCATCCTTCATCAAGATGGTATGCCTGTATCACTTCATTCATCGATGCAGTATGCCCAAAATAGAGTTTTATTCGTTCTCTATTCACCTTAAACCACACTCCCTCCTTGGTTTTTAACTCAACTGCTCCATGAGGGAATACTTGGGTCATCAAGTAACGGCTAGTCCGTTTGGATTTGAGCTTGCCCGGAAGCCAACGCAACCTAGAACTGTCTAAAAGCACCAAATCCCCAACCATAAACTCTCGTTTTCACTTTTTTGTTCACTATCCTTCTTCATCTTTTCTTTGTGGGATATGGAAGATACCGGTTGGAGCTCACCACTCTGCCTCGTGGACTTACAAATATTGAAGGTTGCTTCTTCATTGTTCAATCAAAATTTTATCTGCCCCTTTTATATATCAACTAAGGCTTTACCTGTTGCAAGGAATGGCCTCCCAAGAATAATAGGCACTTCAAAATCGACTTCACAATCAAGAATAAAAAAATCTGCAGGAAATATGAATGACTCCACTTTTATTAGCACATCGTGGAGTATCCCTATAAGCCTTTTCACTGTTCGATCAACCATCAGTAGCCGCATCGTAGTGGGTTTTGGGTCACCCAAACCCAACTTCTTGTAAATCGAGAGGGGCATGAGATTTATGCTTGCCCCCAGATCACATAATGCTTTTGCAAAATGTAATGGCCCGACTGTACAAGGAATAGTGAACGCACCCGGATCTTCTTTCTTTTGTACGAGAGATCTTGTAGCAATAGCACTACAATGCTGCATTTTATCATCATCCTCGGAAGTGACCGATCTTTTCTTTGTAACCAGATCTTTCATAAACTTGGCATAACCGGGCATTTTTTCTAGGGCTTTTACCAAAGGGACATTGATAGAAAGCTACTTCAACATTGTTATAAAACGCCGATATTTACCGTCCTCAGTCTTTTTCACTAATATCTGAGGGAAGGGTGGTGGTGGTCTAGGCATGGAAATTACCTTCATAGGGACTTCTGCATCTTTTTCAGTGCTATCTTCTGCTTCACCACTACCCTTTACCACCTTATCATCATCGTTTCTCACCTTTTCCTCATTAGACGGCATAGGTGGGTCAATGGTTTGCTTTCCACCCCGAGTAATGATTGCCATACAGTGTGCATCATTTTTCAGATTTTGGACAGTGTTGCTAGGAAGAGTACCCGGTTGCCGTGTGTTCACAGTCGCAAATAATTAGGCCATTTGCAACTCGATCTGCTTAATCGATATTGCGTGTGTATTGACTTTTTGCCCAATACCTGCTAAATCACTCCTTAACTCTTTAATGTGCTCATCACTAGCATCGAACCTCCTCACCATTTTGTGCAACATATCCTTAAATCGCGCCACATTATCTCCACCATCCCTAGGAATAACTTCACGATTTTGAGGAGGGACATAGGGACCATTCCAATCATTTCTCTTACCATAGTTACCCATGTTGAAGTTGTTGTCGCGATTGTAGTTTCCATCTTGGACATAATGATCCTCACGGTTAGTTACCATAGATTCGACCTTGGTTCCCTTGACCTTGGAGCCAATTATCCTGATTTTAGCCTTGGGCACTCGGTCGGAAACCCCCCGTCTGCTCATTTACTGCATAGGAATCCTCCGCATAATAACATTCATCATTAGGTGGTGGTGGTTTAGACAAGTAGTTAACTGCATTTATCTTTTCTGCACCCCCAATGATATGTTTTAGTACCAACCCAAACTCAGTTCTCATCTGAGCCATCTCTTCACGAATCTCATCTCTGGCTGGGTTGGGAGTGGACTGCACTGCGAAGGTGTTTCTCCCAGTATCTGACTTCCTAGTACTCCAAGCTTTATTATTCCGGGAGATTTTCTATAATTTTTCAGAATTCTCAGCATAAGGACACTCCTCATAAGATCCACTTGCTATAGTGTCCAACACCGCTTTATTATTATCATCCTATCCCTGATAGAAGTATTCCTTCAGTGACTTATCATCTATACGGTGATTTGAGACATTTCTAAAAAATGAGGTGAATCTATCCCAAGAACTACTAACTGACTCTCCTGGTAGTGCCACAAAGTTTTTCACTCCGTCTTTGTGGTTTAGTTTCTTGGAGACCGGGTAATAGCGTGCTAAGAAAACATCCCTTAGTTGGTTCTAAGTGAAAATTTAGTTGTAAGGGATCTCAGTGAACCACATAGCAGCCTCTCCCGTCAGTGAGAGAGGAAACACTCTTAGCCCTATTACATCCAAGTCTAAGTCAGGCCTCCCTACACAACTTTTACACACTACCCTTACCTTAGATATATGGGCATGTGGATCCTCAGAAGGTAGCCCTGAGGGCGAACCTCTGGCAGTGAGCATTTGCATCAAGCTACTAGTTACCACAAAAGTGTGGCCTGGTGGTAGATGGGGCAAGACAAGTGGCCCATCGGAGTCTTCTATATTGTCATAGACTCTATAGTATTCTTGGGGCCATGGAGCGGGATTTTGTCCACTCTGTTGGTGTTCACCCAGAGCATCGGGTAACAACTGACCATGAACATCAACCGGCGCTGGGATGTTCTAGTTTGAATCATCATCATTAATTCCTAAGTTTCGATTCATGTTTCGTAGTATACTCTCTAATTCGTGATCGTAGGGAAACAAGGGTTCTCTTCCTCTCCGTGTAATTGATATACAAGGAAGATGGCCCTGCAAGAATATAAAACAATAAAACAAAGTAAAATCAAGAAAATATCAACTAACTAAAGTAATAAGTTTAAGTTAATCTAAAAGCTGCTTACCCCCAGCAGCGGCGCTAAAATTTAATACGCTCAAACTTACTTCTTATTTGAGAAGTAAAGCGGTCGTGTCAAGTAAATAACCCAACTAATGAGGTTGGGATCGTTCCCACGAGGAAAATAGTTTAGACTTAACTTCAATCTATTATTACTATTGTTCAGTCAATTACTTCCTTGGTAAGCAAAAATGATAAAAGAGGGGGTTTTCTATTTCTAAATATATGAAAATAACTAGCGAAATTAAAGGAGACAACCAACAACTTCGAATGTTGGAGTTTAATCAATTAATAAAAGTAACTAGGGTTTACGTGTTCCCCACAGGTTCATAACTTGATAATTCTAACTATAACAATTCTTTCCTAGTATCTTGCATGAAAAGTGATAAGTTATGTATTTCTAAATACTTGGTCCGGCATCTAGAAAATTTCACTCCGCACCTTGGTCCGGCTACGTGTGTTGCTATACTAATCCTTATATTTACCTCATATTAAGCATCGTATTCAATATTTGACTAACTTATTACCTCGTACCAATCAATACTAGCCTATTAGATAGTATAAACTAAATCTATGTTGATAATTCTTTTCCTATTATCTACCTACTTGGTCTAGCAAGTAGTATTAAGGTGAGTTCTAACGTTGGCCATCTGTTAAAAAGACTTCTAAGCGAAAGAATTATTAATACATGCAAAACACTATTCTAGAGTTGTTATTTTAGTTAGTTTTTTGCCTTATTATTTGCCTATGGTTCCCACAATCCTAGTTATGGAGTTTAGTTACCCATAGCCATAATCACAATATTCAAATATATGGTATAAGAATTCATGTACTTACTTCAATGAAAAAGAGTAAAATCTGAAAGTTCGCTTGATTAATCAACAAAAATCACCAATAATCAATTACAAGAGTCTCAAAATAATCAAGAGTCTAACAATGATCAAGGGTCTAACAAATAATCCAGAGTCTAACCTCAAAAATGAGGTTTTTCAAACTATTTATAAAAAATAAAAACCTAATTAAATAAGGAATCTATTAGTTGGAAATCTGTCAAAAACGTGGCTGGGTCGATGGACCTCGCGACGGATTGTCGTGGTCACGACGAACCATCACGGACTCTGTCGTCCCATACTTGTGCAATTTCTTCTGCTGCTCTCTTCATTACCATCGATGGCAGATATGAGGGATCGTCATAGGCACAACAGTCCGTCGAGGGTCTATGTTCCAAAACACTTGAACTCTTGGAATTTGGGTACTGGGAATACTTCTCTGATCTTCATGACTAACCAGCAGGACAGATTGTCATGGCTACGACGGTCCGTCACGCTTTCCGTAACCCCACACTGGGTCAGACTTCCCCATCTTCCTTCAGCAGCTGCACTACAATGCCACCTACGGACACTCACGAGCATGACGGACCGTCACAAGCTCCGTAGGTGGTCTCTTCTGCATTTCTTCGCTAAAAAACCTCCGCATTCATCTTTGGACAGATTTCCTGCAAATAAGGAGAAACTCATATAAAAATTAGCATAAAAAGGCTTTTGGACACACTAAACTTAAGGATAAAGTATTAATAATACCGTGAAACCACAGTATATCAATGATCATATTAGGTATTTAAATTATTATTATTGAATTATATGTTAGTTTGAGGAGTTTGGAAATGTTTGAAAGTTAAACATCCAAGACATCCGGAAACTAGTCTATGTTGAACTAGTGCATCGTCGTGTTTTATAGTGGAGTTTTAGGGTATGATTTGAGGGTGAAATTAAGTATCAAGGGTTCATACACATAGACTTATATGTAAAGGGTGTAAACGTCATAGAACGACGCCCCAAGGACCAGCCAAAGGGTCCTTGAGAAGGACCTACACATGGGCCAATGAAGCTGCTGAGGCAGCCAAAATATGGCACTGGCTTCGCGTCGCGCCTGCCACGCTTAAAGGGAAAAAGTTTTCCCTGACCCATAGGGCCATCTTGAACCATTCTATCTCAAAATTTTCTAGAAACAATAATCAGAGAGGACCCCACGACGCCCAGTGACTTCCTATATATGGTCGCGTCATTTTATGTCAAATTTAAATTTGTTAAAAGGTCCTTTAAGTGCAGTGGTCTTTTGAATAATTTGAGGATTATTTATTGAAGGTTATAGTGTATTTTAAACCCCTAAACTCACCAATCAAATATAAAACCTCAACTAAAAAAATGTCGCCATTCCTTTTCTCCAAAACTCAACTGACGAAGCTTTAAAGAGCCAAGGAAGAAGACAAATTTTCCCTGTTTTATCCATAAATTTCCTTGGATTTTCTTCACATAAGGTATGATGTTTCATCCTTGAATCCTATTATTTTCAAGGAGTCAATTCAAATGATTTTCAAAGATGTTAAAAAGCATAGAATCTTCTATTTCAACTTCTAGCCATGGGTTCTTGCATGAAATTATTTTTGAAATGGTGTTTTATGAAATAATTGAATGTTTTTAGATCCAAATTCCTATTAAACACATGCTTATAATAACTTCCTAATTTTGTATCTAATATAGGTTGTTCGGACATTACTTAATAGTGTTGAATTCTTATGTAGATTGTATTGGGCTATTGCTATGTATGAATTGCGATAGAATTGTATATAGTCTCTCTTAGTTTGATGATTTTCATATGGTAGCTTGATTGATCATTGTATATTTTTATTATTGGTTTGGATTGGTGCATATGGCTATTGGCATGAGCCTTTGTGAATTGACTTGGTTTGAATGGCTACGAATTGGAGGTGTTCTTGATGGAATGGTGGTATGTTGACCTAACCTCTTCTACATTGTGTTGTATAGGTCTTGAATTGTGTTGATTGGTATGGTCCAGTAATGGTGGCAATACTTATGTGTTATAATTGTGAAAAACATGGTCTTGTTGGCATTACTTTATGAATTGTAATATTATTATGTTATAGATTATGCAGGTGAAACGTAAGGATTATGTGGTAAATATGTATAAACGAAGTGAAATCATTTTTTCTCCTAATTGATTATAGTTGATCATAATAGACTATGATTATGTCCTTATGTGTGTATACTTGATGTTGAAGTATGATTCTTTTTAGTTGATTATATGAGTCTTATGAAGGAATACATTGATGTTTCTATAGAAAATAGAAGGGTGACTTGTAGTATACTTAGTCGTTCTTATGTGCTACTTGAATGTTATTGTACATGTGATCAGATGATGATGTGTGTGTGTCTTGTTTTGGTAGACCTATGTCCCTTTACTTGATACATGAAAAATGTGAATTTGAACTTTTGACTTAGTAGGCTTTAGCATCTTAGTAATGTATGTGTATGTTTGATTGAAATATTATCTTTAATATAGTTAAGAGAGTCATTTACTTGGAACCTTCAAACTAGAAATAGAGTTATGATTTCCTTGAAGTTGAAAGTCGTAATGATATCCTTCTTGTGTGAATGATGGACATAGGGGTAGGTTGGAACGGAATGAAACCATGTCTAAGAAAGTCATTGAGCTATCCTAAATTACCATTGAGTGGCAGCCCTAGTGGCCCATCCTTGGTGAGGTGTATTATGATTTTGTACTGACTAAAATATGGCACCTCTTCATATGTCCTTGCGATTGAACTACTATATTAGAACTTCGTCTAGCATCGAATAAGTATGCTTGGGGAGTGACTCTATTTAAGTTGAGACTAGAGTACAAAGAAACTCTTGATATTCCTTAATCATATGCCTACATGGGATGTGTCCTAAATCTACCCTTGGCAAGTAGAATACCCTATATTGGAGTGGGAAGACTCCGGATTCCCAGCCTAGCTAGTATGGTCTATGTCAATTAATGTCTAATCTCATAATGTGGGATATATTCTAGTACTAGATAAGTTATATTACTTTAGGTAGTGGAATGGGACGTTATCTAGACATAGCACGAGTAGGCTTTGAAGGTTCTAAGGTGTAGGTTCCCTAGGTCTTTTCCAAGACCATTATGTGAAGTGCTCTAAGATCCTGTTTGGATGTGCTTAAAAACCGGTCAAACTGATTTAAAAGTCAGTTTTTTACTTATTAGAGTGTTTGACAATTATCAAAGTGACTTATTTTAAGTCACGAATGAGTTATTTTAGGCGAAAAACTATAAGCTAGGTAAGGGGTGTTTTTTTTTAAACTTAGAAGTCGTTTTATGTTGACCAAGTATATTACCTTTTTTGCCCGTAATTCTATTATTATTGTTATTATTATTATTATTATTATTATTATTATTATTATTATTATTATTATTATTTTTATTATTATTATTATTATTATATTATTATTATTATTATAATTGTTTTTACTATATTATTATTATTAATATTATTATTATAATTATTATTATTATTATATTATTATTATTATTATTATTATTATTATTATTATTATCATGATTATTATTATTATTATTATTATTATTTTATTATTATTATTATTATATTATTATTATTATTATTATAATTGTTTTTACTATATTATTATTATTAATATTATTATTATACTTATTATTATTATTATATTATTACTATTATTATTATTATTATTATTATTATTATTATCATGATTATTATTATTATTATATTATTATTATTATTATTATTATTATTATTATTATGATAAAGAAACATGTGAATGATAGGAAATATTATTCCTTATGGATGTAATATATAAATTTGTTTTGTTTTAATTTTTTTAAAGTATAAAAACCTTGAATTAATCAACTTTTTATCGTGTTAACAATTTTAAGGGTATTTCTGATATTTTATAAAAAAAAGTGTTTGCAAGAACTTATTTGCCAAACACATCAACAAATTGTTTTTTCAACTGAAGCACTTTTATCGAAACACATAACTACTTATTATAAAAATAAGTTTCACCACTTTCAAAAGTAATTTAGAAGTTGCTTTTTTAAGCGCATCCAAACGGAGCCTAAAAACTTAAATTAATCTTAATTGATTTCATGAATGATTATGACATAAGTTAATGTAAGTTGATAAAAGTATCCTATCTAGGGTAGCTTTGAGGGTTGCTTTAATAGTCTTGAAAAGGGTGTATGGGCAGCTTCTTCATGATTTACTCAAGTGAATCTTAGAGTAACCTTAAGTGGTGAGTTAAATGCTAAATTGGGAATAATCTTATGTTAGATATTCTTAAGGATTATTTAGGTGTGCTTGAAGATGGTGTATGGGTGGTCTTTTCTTGTATTACTTAAGTAAGTCTTAGGATAACCTTTGGTAGGAGTTTTATATGCTTATTTGGGTTGAAGTGATGTAAATGCTATTATGTGGATTACTTGGAATATGTCTTATATATGAAGTTGGTGTTCAATGTAGTTTTTACACTCGTGTTATGATGTTTTCCTCGAAATATCCTAAAAGAGCATGTTTTACATAAATGTTGTTTTAGCATAATTTTATTGCATGTCACCATACTTAGTGCATTTTAATCTACTAACTCCATAAATATTGTCTTATCTCTAACTGTGAAGGTGGCGTTTGAGAGGATTTCTTTGAAGTGAAGATTGGATATTAGCATCCTTTCAAGCAAGTTTTGGTATGTCTTCAACTAGTTCGACGACAAAACTATGTTTAGCTTTTGTATCAAAAGACAATGTAATAGACTTAGATACTTTCTATCTTGTTGATGTATGGTATGTCACCCAAGATATTCATGTGTCTAAGATGTCGACAACGAGGCTTAGCATTTTCAATGTTTTCTATAAAAGAGGTTTTGAGATTATGTTGTGAAATTTTTTAATTCCACACTAATTTTATATATACATATGCGATGAATGGTGTCTAAGGGCTTGTGTAAGACCTCCGAGAGGTCAAATACTCCATGTGGCGACTTGAGGATATCATTTCTTCTAGGGTATAATCTCGAGTTGTTACAAATATCATATTAGCGCTTATATGAAGATATAAAGTAAAGATGTTTATGTGAAGTAATGTGATCTTGTATAAGGTGTTATGGCTAGTATGAACATGTAAGGTGATGTTATGATGTGATATATGTTTAATCAATGAATATATGAAATGTAGTACTTTTCTATTATGTCGTCTTTTACAAGTGATTATGTTATATTCTTCATAAGCCATGGTAAATGATAATGTTGCATATATATGTATGAGGTTATATCATGTTGTCCTTTAAATGACTATATCTGTCTAGGGTAGAATATGATGGTTTCTATATGTGTTGATGTTGTATATTGTGTGGTAGACTTAGTGTTCCTACTTGGTACTTGAATGATATTAAATATGTGACATGAGGAATGTTAAGTCTTCATTACGTAGACCTAAGTCCCTGTATTTGATGCATAAAAGATATGTGAATATGTGATTCCTTGATTGGTAGGCTATATGTCACGACCCAAAACGGGCCGCGACTGGCACCCACACTTATCCTACTATGTGAGCGAACCAACCCATCCAATTCCCAACATTTCAACCATAATTAACAAAATATAATGCGGAAGACTTAAAACTCATTAATGAAAATCGATTAAATAATTTATAAAAACTCAATACTATTTATTCCCAAAACCTGGAAGTCATCACCACAAGAACAACTATCCTCAAATTACTAATCTAAGAGTAACTAAGAAACTAAAATAAGTAAAAAGCTAGTCCATGCCGGAATCTCAAGGCATCAAGACATGACGAGGAAGATCCAGTCCAAGCTAGAAGCAATAGCTCACCCTGAAATCTGGCTTGATGAAGACTGGCTAGAGTTGCGGCTGAGTTGAAGACAATGGCACGTTTGCTGCACTCCACAAATGACAAAGAGAGAACATACAAGTAGGGGTCAGTACAAAACACAAGTACTGAGTAGGTATCATCGGCCAACTCAAAATAGAAAATGGTATATATCAAATAATATCATAAATCAACTACAATACTCAACATGTAGCAACAACAAGTTCTATAATCATTAATAAGCACCGCAAAGTTCACCCATGAGGACTCAAGCCTCAATGCCATACCCATTTGGGAATTAGGTTCATTAGATTGAATATATTAACGTCTTTCAAGATTCATTATGTTTATTTCTCTCGTGTCGGTACGTGACACTCCGCTCCATATACTACGTGTCGGTTCGTGACACCCAATCCCCAATTTCTACGTGTCGGTTCGTGACACCCGATCCCCTAATTATACATGTCGGTTCGTGACACCCGTTCCACTACTCTTATCACTTTAGTTCATCAATCCTTCTTTTATACCAAGGCATCATCAATCTCATTAACAAGGCAGATTAGGGTTTTTCAAGATTTAGGATTCAATAGCTTCATCATGCTTATTTTATCACAATTATGTAGTCACATTCATACAAGCATACAATTAAGCATATAGAAGGGTTTACAATACTACCCAATACATATCATTCGCTATTAAGAGTTTACTACGAATAGCATAAACCATAACCTACCTCCACCGAAGAATTCGTGATCAAGCTAGCTAATCTTCAAAGTCTTTGCTTTCCTCTCCGTTCTTCTCTTTCTCTCGTTCGTTTCTCCCTCTCTCTCTCTGTTCTTTCTATTTTTCTTATTCAAAACCCTTTTTTCTTTTACCCTAATAATCATATAATTAAGTATAAAAGATGATAAAATACCCCACTACTTGTTTCAAGGTTCTCCCTTTTAATCCCCAAGTAATTAAATTATTAACATTAAACCACTAACTTTATAATTATAAGCAGGAATAGTCCAAAACGCCCCTTAAAATACTTAACAGAAATCCGACCCAGTCAGGGTCACGCAGCATGTGACGGCCCGTCACGACTGTGACGGTCCGTCCTGCATGTCCGTCACAAGGTTCAGAGACTCCAATTCATTAAATATTCTGTGACGGCCTGTCATGCCTAAGACGGTCCGTCCTGCCACCCCGTCGTGAGGTTCAGAGAGTCGATCTCAGTACCCAAATTTCTAAATTCTAAGTGTTTTGGAACGAGACCCCCTCGACGGTCCGTCGTGCCTATGACGGTCCGTCGTAGGATCCGTCAACTTAGCCAGTTTTTCCAGAAATAAAATCTGCTTCTCAAAACGATTAAACAGGTCGTTACAATAGATACCAATTTACCCATCGTTCGTCCTTGAACGATCATAAGAAGAAAAACAAGGGCAAAAGGAAGTACCTGAATATGTAAACAGGTGTGGGTATCTTTCTTGCATATCAGCCTTCTTCTCCCAAGTGGACTCTTCAACTGGTCGATTCTTCCATTGAACTTTGATGGATGCAATCTCCCTTGATCTCAACTTGCGAATTTCTCTATCTAGAATGGCAACAGGCTCCTCCTCATAAGTCAAATTTTCATCAAGCAGAACTGAATCCCAACGAATGATGTAGTTTCCATCCCCGTGGTATCTTTTCAGCATAGACACATGAAATACCGGATGCACTCCTGACAGCCCTGGAGGCAAGGCTAATTCATAAGCCACCTCCCGTACTCGCTTAAGTACTTCAAATGGTCCAATATACCTTGGGCTTATCTTACCTCTTTTACCAAACCGCATCACCCTTTTCATGGGCGAAACCTTCAGCAAGACTTGCTCACCCTCCATGAACTCCAAGTCCCTAACATTTCGATCTGCATACTCCTTTTGCCTACTTTGAGCCGCTAAAAGCTTTTCTTGAATAGATTTCACCTTCTCTAATGAATCCCTCAAAAAGTCAGTACCCCAAGGTCTAACCTCGAATGTATCAAACCAACCAATGGGAGACCTACATCTCCTCCCATACAATGCTTCGAAAGGAGCCATATCAATACTTGAGTGATAGCTATTATTGTATGAAAACTCCGCTAAGGGTAAGAAGTTATCCCAATGACCACCGAATTCTATCACACATGCACGAAGCATATCTTCCAATACCTGAATCGTTCGTTCAGACTGTCCATCGGTCTGAGGGTGAAATGCAGTACTAAGGTCCAACCTAGTACCTAATTCCGCATGCAATGTTCTCCAAAACTTAGAAGTAAACTGCGTACCTCTATCTGATATGATGGACAGTGGAACTCCATGCAATCGAACAATCTCTGAGATATAAAGTTTGGCTAACTTCTCTGCGGTGTAAGTCACCTTGACCGAAATGAAGTGAGCAGACTTAGTTAATCTGTCCACAATTACCCAAATAGAATCAAACTTGCCCAATGTCTTTGGAAGACCAACCACGAAGTCCATTGCAATTCTCTCCCACTTCTATTCAGGAATGGGCATTCTCTGAAGTGTCCCTCCAGGCCTCTGGTGTTTATACTTTACTTGCTGACAATTTGGACATTTGGAAACAAAATCAACAATGTCGCACTTTATTCTACTCCACCAAAAGTGTTGCTTTAGGTCACGGTACATCTTGGTTGCACCAGGATGTATAGAATATCCGGAACTATGAGCCTCTGTAAGAATAGTGTGGATCAAATCATCGACACGGGGCACACATACCCTTCCCTTAATTCTCAAAACACCTTCCTCATCCATTATTGCTTCTTTAGCCTCTCCTCGCAACACCATATCCCGAATTCAGCTTAGTTTCTCATCATCAAATTGTTTTCCCTTGATCTTGTCAAGAAAAGAAGATCTCGCCTCCACACTGGCAAAAAATCCTCCCTTCTCATTTACTTCTAACCTCATAAGCTCATTAGCTAGTGTCTGAACCTCTCTAGTCAATGGGCGTCTAGAAACTTGTAAGTGGGCTAAACTACCAATGCTCCCTGCTTTTCTACTTAAGGCGTCTGCCACAACATTAGCCTTTCGCGGGTGATACAAGATGGTAACATCATAATCCTTCAGTAGTTCCATCCATCTCCTCTGTCTCAAATTCAAATCTTTCTGAGTAAAGACATACTGTAGGCTACGATGATCCGTATAGACTTCACACTTAACCCCATATAGATAGTGTCTCCATTGCTTTAATGCAAACACTACCGCAGCCAACTCCAAATCGTGGGTCGGATAATTACGTTCATGCACCTTTAATTGCCTCGAAGCATAAGCAATTACGTTCTTCTCTTGCATTAGCACTGCACCCAAACCAGAATAGGATGCATCACAATACACAACGAAGTTCTTACCCTCTACTGGCAAGGTAAGGATAGGTGCAGTAGTCAGCAAGGTCTTGAGTTTCTGAAAGCTTTCCTCACATTCATCCGACCATACAAATGGAACATTCTGCTTAGTTAAGTTCGTCAATTGGGAAGCGATAGAAGAGAATCCCTTGACAAATTGACGGTAGTTGCTGGCTAACCCAACAAAGCTCCTTATTTCCGACACATTAGTAGGTCTTACCCAATTTATCACTGTTTCAATCTTAGAAGGATCCACCATCACTCCATCCTAAGAAACCACGTGCCCCAAGAAAGACACTGAATCTAGCCAAAACTCACACTTGGAGAATTTGGCATAAAGATTTTTCTCCCTCAACATTTCCAACACAATTCTGAAATGTTCCTTCTTACTCTTGGAGTATATCAGTATATCATCAATAAATACGATCACAAAGAGATCCAGACATGGCTTAAAAATCCTGTTCATCAAGCTCATGAAAGCAGCAGGGGCATTCGTTAGTCCAAAGGACATTACCAAGAATTCATAATGCCCATACCTGGTTCGAAAAGCAGTCTTTGGCACATCTGCTGCCCGTATTTTCAATTGATGATAACCATACCTCAAGTCAATCTTGGAGAAGACACAAGCACCTTGTAACTGATCGAACAAATCATCAATGCGAGGAAGAGGATACCTCTTCTTAACAATTACTTTATTTAGTTGCCGGTAATCTATGCACATCCGAAGACTCCCATCTTTCTTCTTCACAAACAAAACAGGAGCACCCCAAGGGGATGCACTCGGTCTAATAAAGCCTTTCCCTAACAATTCTTGAAGTTGGGCTTTTAACTCCCTTAACTCTGCTGGAGCCATTCTATAAGGGGGTATGAAAATGGGACGAGTACCCGGCTCCAAATCAAAGCAAAAGTCAATATCCCTGTCCGGTGGTATACCAGGAAGGTCTGCAGGGAACACATCC
This sequence comes from Solanum habrochaites, assembly GCA_027704765.1. NCBI lineage: Eukaryota > Viridiplantae > Streptophyta > Magnoliopsida > Solanales > Solanaceae > Solanum > Solanum habrochaites. Next base: position 46,544,083 of record JAKWJA010002492.1, read on the forward strand.
AGAAACTCACGAACTACCGAAACCGACTCAATCAAAGGTACTTGGGTAGTATCATCCCTGAGGTGTGCCAAGAACGCTAAACACCCTTTACTAACCATTTTCTTAGCACGAAGAAAGGAGATGATACGAATTGGAGTGGAAGTGTAGTTACCCTCCCATACTAACGGATCTATCCCAGGCTTGGCCAACGTTACAGTTTTAGCATTACAATCTAAGATTGCAAAATTTGGAGAAAGCCAAGTCATACCCAAAATTACATCGAAATCAACCATTTCTAAGATGACCAAGTCTACATGAGTATTGCTCCCCACAAAAGTCACCAGACAAGACCTATATACCTTTTCAACTATCACAGACTCACCCACCGGAGTAGAAACACGAATAGGCATGTCAAGAAATTCACAATGTAAATTAAGACCAGTAGCAAATGAGGAAGATACATATGAAAATGTGGAGCCAGGATCAAATAATACATAAGCCATGCAATGACAAACAAAAAGATTACCTGTGATAACAACATCTGATGCCTCCGCTTCAGACCGCCCAGGGAAAGCGTAACAATGGGCCCTATCACCTGTCTGCCCATTGCCCCTACCATGTGGTGTTGTAGTAGCTCTAGTTTGTCCGTCACCCCGGCCGTTTTGGTGACCACCATTACCTCGTCCACCACGTACTCCAGAATAACGGCCTCTACCATGACCACCTCTACCTCTAGCTATTGGGGGTCTATAACTCTGTTTTGGGCAATTCCTCCTAATATGTCCAGTATCCCCACATCCATAACATTCTCTGGGGTCTAGCGTAGGTATTTGTGAGAATAACGAGGTCTGGGAAGGACCTCCAACCTCAGAGAAATGTTGACCGGTCTGAGGTGGACCCCCAACTACAGTCTGTACTGAAGACTGAATTGGTCGAACTGAGTAACCTCCTGAACCCTGTCCTCTAGAGTAAGAACCATTAAACTCAACTCCCTTTCGAAACCTTTTAGAGGTCGATGCCATGGTGAAGTCATCTGGCTTCACTCCCTCCACCTCTATCACGAAGTCTACCACTTCCTGGAAGGATTTCGCTGTAGCCGCTACCTGTAAGGCTGAAATTCACAATTCTGACCTCAACCCCTTCACAAAACGGCGAACCCGCTCTTGTGGACTGAAACATAGTTGGGTGGCATACCTGGATAATGCGCGAAACTTAGCCTCATATGCAGTAACCGACATCCTACCTTGCTCTAGGCTCAAGAACTCATCTCTTTTCCTATCCCTCAAAGTCCGGGGAATATACTTCTCCATACACAAGCGAGAATGACGCCCAAGTCATAGGTGGTGCCTCTGTTGGTTGACACTCAACATGTGACCGCCACCACATTTTGGCGTTCCCTTGAAACTGATAAGTCACAAACTCAACACCAAACCGTTCTACTATACCCATCTTGTGTAGTAGCTCATGACAGTCAACCAGAAAATCGTAGGCATCCTCAGATTCAGCACCCTTGAATACTGGAGGTTTCAATTTCAAGAACTTACTGAAAAGTCATGCAGATCATTTGTCATTATAGGCCCTGTGTCAGACGAGGAAACATGCATTTCCAATGAGGCATCCATGCGGGGAGCCATAGTAGCTGCATGTTGTACCTCCGGAACCGGAGGTGTTGGTGCATAAAACACTGGAGGCGTCTGGCCCTGATCAGATAACCCGCTAAGATAAGCATGAACCTGATTGATCATCTCTGGGGTAGGTTGGGGTGGCAATTCCTCATTCTGCACTTGTTCATTCTCCCCATCCTCACCCTCTATTACCACTTCCTCAGTTGGTGGAGGAGTCACTGCCCTAGTACCAGATGGGCTAGGTGCTCGTCCTCTTCCTCTAGAGGACTTCCTCCCACGACCTCTTCCACGGCCTCATGTCACTACTCCTCTTCGAGCTACAGCCCCAGTGGCTGGCTCAGACGCTTCTTGTCTTGCCGATGTTGGTGTTGGCACAGTCGTTGTTGCTCTTGTTCTAACCATCTGCGAAATAGAGTGAAGATGGTAAGATACCAATTTGTATCACCTAGATACCAATTGGATCCAAGTAATAGCACGAAAGAAGAAAAGAAACAATGGAGTTTTCCTAAAGTCTTATAGCCTCTCAAAGAAAAGTAAAGGCGTCCCCCTACCGTTCCTTAAGACTCTACTAGACTCGTTCTTGTGTGATGAGACCAACGAACCTAATGCTCTGATACCAAGTTTGTCACGACCCAAAAACGGGCCGCGACAAGCACCCACACTTATCCTACTATGTAAGCGAACCAACCCATCCAATTCCCAACGTTTCAACCATAATTAACAAAATATAATGCGGAAGACTTAAAACTCATTAATGAAAATCGATTAAATAATTTATAAAAACTCAATACTATTTATTCCCAAAACCTGGAAGTCATCACCACAAGAACATCTATCCTCAAATTACTAATCTAAGAGTAACTAAGAAACTAAAATAAGTAAAAAGCTAGTCCATGCCAGAATCTCAAGGCATCAAGACTTGACGAGGAAGATCCAGTCCAAGCTAGAAGCAATAGCTCACCCTGAAATCTGGCTTGATGAAGACTGGCTAGAGTTGCGGCTGAGTTGAAGACGATGGCACGTTTGCTGCACTCCACAAATGACAAAGAGAGAACATACAAGTAGGGGTCAGTACAAAACACAAGTACTGAGTAGGTATTATCGGCCAACTCAAAATAGAAAATAGTATATATCAAATAATATCATAAATCAACTACAATACTCAACATGTAGCAACAACAAGTTCTATAATCATTAATAAGCACCGCCAAGTTCACCCATAAGGACTCAAGCCTCAATGCCATACCCATTTGGGAATTAGGTTCATTAGATTGAGTATATTAACGTCTTTCAAGATTCATTATGTTTATTTCTCTCGTGTCGGTACGTGACACTCCGCTCCATATACTACGTGTCGGTTCGTGACACACGATCCCCTAATTCTACGTGTCGGTTCGTGACACCCGATACCCTAATTCTACGTGTCGGTTCGTGACACCCGATCCCCTAATTCTACGTGTCGGTTCGTGACACCCGTTCCACTACTCTCATCACTTTAGTTCATCAAGCCTTCTTTTATACCAAGGCATCATCAATATCATTAACAAGGCAGATTAGGGTTTTTCAAGATTTAGGATTCAATAGCTTCATCATGATTATATTATCACAATTATGTAATCAAATTCATACAAGCATACAATTAAGCAAATAGAAGGGTTTACAATACTACCCAATACATATCATTTGCTATTAAGAGATTACTACGAATAGCATAAACCATAAACTACCTCCACCGAAGAATTCGTGATCAAGAAAGCTAATCTTCAAAGTCTTTGCTTTCCTCTTCGTTCTTCTCTTTCTCTTGTTCGTTTCTCCCTCTCTCTCTCTGTTCTTTCTATTTTTCTTATTCAAAACCCTTTTTCTTTTACCCTAATAATCATATAATTAAGTATAAAAGATGATAAAATACCCCACTACTTGTTTCAAGGTTCTCCCTTTTAACCCCCAAGTAATTAAATTATTAACATTAAACCACTAACTTTATAATTATAAGCAGGAATAGTCCAAAATGCCCCTTAAAATACTTAACTGAAATCCGACCCAGTCAGGGTCACGCAGCATGTGACGGCCTTTCACGACTGTGACGGTCCGTCCTGCATGTCCGTCACAAGGTTCAGAGACTCCAATTCATTAAAGAGTCTATGACGGCCCGTCATGCCTGAGACGGTCCGTCCTGCCACCCCGTCGTGACGTTCAGAGAGTCGATCTCAGTACCTAAATTTCTAAATTCTAAGTGTTTTGGAACGAGACCCCCTCGACGGTCCGTCGTGCCTATGACGGTCCGTCGTGGGATACTTCGACTCAGCCAGTTTTTCCAGAAATAAAATCTGCTGCTCAAAACGACTAAACAGGTCATTACACTATATCACCCTTGTCTTGTTTGTGTATGAGTGATTGATGTATGAACTTGAAATAATTAAAGAAGCTTATGATATTGTTGAAGTTGAAGGCCCTAATGGTATCATTATTGTTTGAATGATTGACTTAGGGATAAGTGGGCTGGAATGACATGAAACCATCTATAAGAAAGTTATTGAGCTAACCTTTTGACCACTGTGTGGCATCCCTAGTGGACCCTACCATGATAGAATATTATGATTTGGTAGAGTTGAGAAATGTTGCCTTTTCATATGCTTTTTGTGTGATTAAACTTACTGTTTGAGAACATGGATAGCACCGAGTGAATATGCGTAACATCCCTAAAACAAACTTGGTGAAGCTAGCGTCTAACATATGTATCATGAGGTTATAAGGTCTTAAAATTGCTAATTATAGTGTTAATAGGTAGTGTGTTGAGTTTGGAAGTGAAACGTCTAAGACGTTTAATAGTTATCCTTCAGACCTGCTTGTGTGTTCTAGTGTGACTTTATATGTTTTATGTGTTCGTTTCAATTGCAATCTATGAGAGAGGTTCCTAATGTGTAGATAGATGTATTTATGGTTGAAACATCCTGGCACGACTCCCCATGGACCACCCTAAGGGTCCTTGAGGAGGGGGAGTCGCTCCACACTTAGGTGTGAGAGATTAAGCCCCCATTTTTAGGGTCCCAAAACAAAATGGAGATTGCCAGTATGGCCTGTTTTCTTGTCGAAGACCTGTAGATGGGCTCGTTGATTGGGCCTACAATTTTTTGTAGCTTCTCGACCAAGGTAAGGGTAGTTTAGGAAATTCACCTAGAAATCTAAAAATATATTGGGTGGTTACTTAAGGTCTTTTTGGGTATTTTAAGTTAGTTTATAAGTGTTAAACATAAAGTTGGGTTCCCTATTTCATAATCAAAACCCCAACCCCAAATAGAATTCTCTAGAACTCCATTGGAGCTTAAAGTAGGCAAGATCTAAAAGCTTAATTTCTCCATCAAATCGCCATCAAATTCCTAGATAATCATCAATCAAGGTATGGTGTATCATCCTTGAACTTTCTTTCTTAAAAGAGCCAAACTTCAAAAGCTTTTCTAAGACATCTCAAAACATGAAATCCTCTAAATTGAATTCTAGGCATGGGTTCCTGCATAAAACATTTTGAATCAATGACTTATGATATAATGATGTTAATTGAATGATTTTAGATCAAAATTCCTTGAATCTATGTAATTAATGAAATACTAATTTTGTCTCTTATATGGGTGATCAAATTTTGGCTTGATTATATTAGATTATTATGTAGATTACTTTAGGCTATTGAATTATGAAAATATCATGTTAGAAATATATATAAACTACTTTAATTTGACAATTTTCGTATTTTATCTTGATGAATGATTATATGGTTTGATTATTGGAGGTGTTGATGATGGAATGGTTGTATGCTGACCTAATCTCTTCTAAATTGTTATAGTATAGTTATTGAATAGTGTTGATTAGTATGGCCCACTTATTGTGGTTGGTGGTGCTTATGTGTTATAATTGTGAAGAATGTGGTCATGTTGGCATTACTTTATGAATTGTGATACTATTATGTTATTACTTATATAGGTTATCAATGTGAATGCTTATGTGGTATAGATGCATGAATGAAGTATAGTCATGTTTTCTCCTAATTGATTATAGGTGATCATGATAGACTATGGTGATGTCCTTATGTGTGTATACTTGATGTTGAACTATGATTCTTCCTAATTGACTGTATGAGTCTTCTCATCAACTATGTTGATGTTAAAATAGGGATGGATAGGGTGACTTGTAGTACACATAATTGCCCCTATGTGCTACTTGAGTATTGTTGTACATGTGGTAAGATGATGATAAAGTGTTTCTTATTTTGGCAGATCTATGTCCCTATACTTGATGCATGAAGAATGTGCATATAAACTCTTGACTTAGTAGGCTTATGCACCTTTTTACAGTATGTGTATGTTTTTATTGAAATATGACCTTTAACATGGTTAAGAGAGTCATTTTCTAGGAACCTTCAAACCAGAAAGAAGGTTTTGATATCTTTGAAGTTTAAAGTCGTAATGGCACCCTTCTTGTGTGAATGATGGATTTAGGGGTAAATTGGCTTGAAAGGCATGAAACCATCTCTAAGAAAGTCATTGAGGTATCCTATTTGACCATTAAGTTGTAGCCCTAGTAGACCCATCCTTGGTAAGGTTTATTATGATTTGGTAGTAACTAAAATATGGTACCTTTTCATATGCCCTTTTGGTTGAACTTACTCTATGGGAGTTACTCTACCTAAGTTGATACTAGAGTACAAAGTCTTCAGAAGGTCACAATTTTGTAAAAGGTCTTGAGAGAATCCTATTATTGTGCATTAAGTGTATTGATTTGAAAGAATGCAACATTATTTATATGAATCATGCATTTGAGCCAAAAAAGACATGCTCTTAGATTCTCTTCTACAAACCTTGTTTTAGATTATATCCTTTAAGAGGAAAGTATACTTTAAAGTTCTTGAATAGACATCTTTCCTGTTAATAGTGCGATTTTCAATAGTATAAGCCACTAATTGTAGAAGTGCCCATATTTAAAATTATGCATTAGGAAGTGTAATAACTTAAGAGATGGGGGATAGGTATTGAGTAGAGTATGTAAGTTGACTTTGTACCTAGTAAGTCATTAATGAGAAGTTTTTCCTTTATGTGTGGGCTAAGGAGTAGTAATATTTTGTGGATTTTATGATAGAACTTAGAGGAGTAGTTGTTGGTTAGGACGAATTAGAGTATACATCAACAATAAGAAAGTTTGTATTGATGTTTCATTATGTTAGTGAAGATCAAATATAAGTCTTGAATAGAAAAGCAAAGTATTCATGACGTAATAGATCCAAGTTAGGATTATGATTTATGATGGGAGAGCCCTTGATTATCATAAGTTTATAGAACCAATTAGGAATTGATGTATACGAGTTGGTCAATATTATGTAAGCTGTAAAATATGTTTATAGGTTGTAATTACATAGGCTATAAGGCCAGATTCCACTATTCGGTCATAAGGTTTTAGGAGTCTAGTGTTTTACTGATTCAATTTATCTACTAGTATTTATATAAAAGGGAACCCTATGCACGCCTGTGTGGCGCCACCATAAACCTGCATTCTTTTTTCTATTTATTTATTTTCAAAAGTAGTTTTCCTTTGTCATAAAAAGTTTTGAATTTTATGAAGAGTTGCGGCTTTAATGAAAAATTTATGGATATGTGACTTTTATGAAAGGTTGTGACATTTCTTAAGAGTTGTAACTTTTCCAAAGAGTTGTGACCTTTCCAATAGGGCACAATAAATATTTGTTCACACTACCCTATGTTGTCTATAAATTGAGGAATTTCGTGCATCTATAAAATATAAGTTTTATCCTTCTATATAGGTTAGTCAAATTCAAATGCATTAATTAAGTTTTTGTGAAGTTTGTTTCATTCTTGAAAGTTTTCATGGAGTTGAATTTTTACTATAAGTCATAGTTATTAATGTAACTTTGTCAATTTCTTTTTCCTATTTTTATGACTTTTTTTTAACTCTGTTAAAGCTGCAAGAAGGATGACTGAAAATGTATCTTCATTTTTGTCCCTTAATAAAAGTTTCTACATATAAACAAAAAAATTGATTTCAATTAATATATAATACGCTACTGAAATGTTTAATAGTTGAATCATTACATTTGGTTCTTTAGTAAGCAAATCTTTTATTTCTATCATTATTATTTGTATGTTTTTTTTTCCGAATTCAAATACATTAATTATGCTTCTTATAAAGTGTGTTTCATTTCTTAATGTTTTCTTCCTCCTATTTCATGAAGCTTAATTTTTTTTACTATAAACCATAGTTATTCATTTATTTATTGCAACTTATTTTTGTAATTTTTGTCACTTTTTTTGAAGTTTGTTTAAAATTCCAATGAGGAAGATTGGAAATTTATCTTCTCTTTTGTTCCTTTCTACAGGTTCTGTTCATATACATTTTGGAAAATTTTTGGGTTGTGCTATATTTGATAGCACACAACAACAAATATTAGATAACTAATACGGAACTAATGATGAAGTTTGTTAAAAGAACCAAAATGATTGCTTTCTTGCTTGCCACAGTTAGTATGTTAGTTTGATTGTTTTTTCTTGGGTATAAATATTTGGTAAGTCATTGCACTATTTCTAGAATATTTATGAAGATACAATTAGTCCATCTTTAATCGCAAGTTAACTAAATGTTCATATTTCTTCTTCTCTTCTTTTTGGGTATATAAGATATCAAGTTTTCGTGAAAAAGACAAATGTCCAGAATACACTATAAAAATACTTTTTTTAATCGGCAATAAATATGCACGTTTACAAAGAGTGTTACAGGTTTTTACCAACATTAATTAATTGTCATTGCATTTAATGTTGCTATAGACTTTAGGGACATTAATATAAAGTACCAATTGCCTCTGAAAGATACAATTTAGCGATGATTAATCTATCAATTATCGTTAAAGATAATTTTTTCTGTTGTGATAACTCATTCTTTTGATAAAGTTTTTAATTTTTTTTTGATAAAGAAGTAATAACTCTTTCTTTTGGCTTCTCTCAATAAACATTTTGAACTGTAAACTTGGAAACAACCCAAAATACTATCTTTTTGAAAAGTATATTAAGCAAAACACCTTTTTCTTCTTAATTGTTATGAAAGTAAGGTTGTCTTTATTATTATTTTTTGGATATCTATGAGTTCAAGAGCTCACAAAATTATGCTGTGAGACTTAATATGTTATATGTCAAAAAATTGTTTAGTATATCCCGTTGTGAACATTCAGATGCCACTCTACTGTTTGGTTGATATTTGCATTGTTTTTTTATAACTCCATACTATAACTATAACAATAACGATGGTTTTATTCAAATATGTTGGGGTCGATGATATGAAACTTTGAAAATAATGACTATTTTGATATCGTGACAAAAAATATATATTTATGCATATTTTAGGGTCATTTTTAGCATATACTTGATATGACATATAATAATAAAAAAGAGATTGACGAAGGTTCATAACAAAGGAGTCCAAGGTCATCCATTTAAATTTAGTTAATTATGATCTTGTATGAACGTGATGATCCACATTACTTGGGTGTGTTGTAGTTTGATATTCTTTGTCTCTTTTTAACGTTTGATGTTTTTGTTTATAACTTCTTGGAATATAAAAAATTTCATTACATCTGACCAACTATTTCCAAGGAGATTTTCTTAGACTTCTTTTTTATACTTAAAATTTATCTATGGCTCATAACTTTTGTATAACAAAAATAAAAATTAAAAATCTATAACACTTTAAGATTTTGGAGGAAAGCTTTGCCTTAGGACAAAATGTTCTTGAAAATGTAGTGTATGTATAGAAAAGACTAATATTACCGAATGATCATATGTAAGCTTCATAAAATTGTTCAAATCCCGCGCTTACGTAGTTTGTAGTCAATTCCACTTGAGTATGCATTTGATTATTAAAGCCATTGCATTCCTCTAGCTCTCAAGTGATGTCTGCAATGCATAAAGGTTTTTTCCAATGCGACAAAGAGTTAGATGAAGCCATGAACCAGTGAAACATTAAACTTTCACCTTCAATTGACATTCATAGACTAAGTGTACCAAATTGCTTGTGGATGGTTAAGTTACATACCTTTCCCTCTTGCGGGATTTTGGGCCTAGTGCTTGATATTTTTTCAGTGTGTACTTGGCTTTTTAAGTCGTACGCAAAATCACTTATCAATCTGGACAATCAGTCCTTAAAAATTAGTGAGTTTTACTATGTAAAAGTCCATTGGGGACAAAGATTGTTAGAGTAAACAAATAGAGGAGCTCCCAATATCCTTCTTTTACTACAAAGACATGTTTTCAAATTTAGCTTGCAATCCTCATTATGTTTATCCGTGATCATTTGTAATCCATTCATAAACTACACATTCCACTCAATTTACAAAAAAGGTGTCTTGTAATGGATGAAGCAAATTCTGAAATGTGTACAAAATGTCTTGTCTAATTTGGTAATGATATCACATACATTTTGGAATACTTCTTCCAGAACATATTTTTTAATGAAGGCAGTGGTTTGTGTGTCTCTATCCACGTTAAGGATGGATCCTTCTCTTGTTGTTACTTCTAATACTGCGACACCTTCTTGTACGTGGGTGTAAACTGGTTTGGAAAGATACAGTCTGCCCTGGTGGATTGTTTTTCCTTGGCTCTGCCTTTTAATCTTGACTCTCAAGAACTCTGTTGAAGAAAATATTGCTCATAGTTAGAAAGGAAGAGATTTCTTGCATAGGAAATGTTACTAAAGACCGCGTATAGTGGAGAAATCTATCAAACATGAAACTGAATTTTAAATGAGGCCCAATTATGAAGATAGAGAGATGGAGTACCTGTTGGTGGAGAGAAGAGGACCCATCCAATAGTGGCACCAAAATATAAATGACCCTACCTCGAGGAAGGAGAAGTAATATAAAGTTGCATATGATTTACCTCTCTAAACTACTCATATCAGGCAACCACATCAATCTTTAATATCATAATTGGACTTTTCAAAACTCTAATCTCTATTACCAATATCAATATGAAGATTCACATGTTAAACTTCTATTATTTCAACCCAGTTTTTGGTAGTGTTGGAGGAGGTACTGGTGCCTCCGCGCAGAGCTTTGCGAATCATTAACCCTCATAAATCAAGTTACAATGTCTGTCTCGTCCATGTACGTATGTGTACCTGTACATATGTGTACCATTCATCTGAAGCACAACATCACTTCATCGTATTTATAAGGTAATTGTTTTTTACTATCCAAATAATTTACAGTATTTTCACTCCAAAAAAAAAAAAAAAGTCACCAACAACTACTAAAGGAATTTCTATTATTCTTACTCATATAAACCATATATATTGAGGTGTAAATAAAAGCATTTAGTATGATCTATTCCCAATTTGTCATTGTTTTATCAACTTATATGTCAACCCCTATGTGCATGTACTCCATTGTTTTAGTTCTTTACCTGTTTTTATGGAAATTATAGCCTACCACAACTCTAAAATAACATAATAGAGTTGTCAAACAGACATATTCCAAGTGTCCTCAATGCCTACAGATTTATGCCTAAACATTTTTCATTTCATCTTCATTAAGTTTACCCATGTACATCCGTTAGGTTTGTGCTTAGTATCTGTCTTTGAGATTTTAATTGTACGACATCTGAGAGTACAACATTGAGAAATGATAATTTACAATTTATGACTTGTAAGGGTATTTTGTAATAAAAAACTAATTTGAAATTTCTACAACTCTTGGGAATACATTCTCGAAGATTTTTCTGTGCACAATATTTTAAATAATTTTTGGGGCTTCTACATCCTCTTCTACGTGGAGGATGGATAATCCTTTTACTGTTGTTACTCAAGATATTCAACATATAATTGTCCATGGATGAATAACTATTATTGAAGATACAGTCCTACCCAATGAAGAATTTGTCGTTGGCTCCTCTTTGTTGTCATAACGTAACATGGTGCTTCATGGACATCTTCATTTCCAGTTCACAGCCTCATAGGCAGTAAAGTATTAGAAGTTAAGTTAAACTTTATAAAGCATCAATCTTGGATAGTGCGTAGGGATCTTGGACGGCATAATAGACAACTTCTAAGAAGTAGAGGGCCTTTTTTCGAATTAATTGGATTGGTACTTAATATGGCTAATAGAGGAACTACAATATACATAATGCAATAGCAGGAAAGACATGAATGTATTCCAAGTATACATAGAGTTACAAGCATCCACACATACACACAAAGGATGTTTTTAAAATTGAAGTGTCTACAGTGAAACTCTACGTCTTTTTTGCATATTAAACTAAAAAATAAAGGGGTATAGAATAAAATTTTAGCCATACTTTAATATTTTATGTGTACAGGCTCAACTCAATGGTTATTTTAAGTTTAGATTCCTAGTAAAGCTGTATAAAGTAGCAGAATTGGATAGTGCATAGGGATTTGAGGCGACATCATATACAACTTCTAAGCAAGTAGAGGAGAACTATTGAAATTAATTGTACATGTGTAAAAGTTTGTTTATGAGAGGAATTGCATTAAACGAAGGTGAACATAATGTAACAACATGGAGTACATGTAGTTTTACATTAACAGGATGTTCAGAAAGTTCAAACCCTCAGCCCTATTTATTCACATCAGCATTTGGCGCTTCCAATGTTAATTATAAGTAGGTGTTCTGAGTTGTTTGTTGTTGCGGTAGTTTATATTAAGGTAAACAGGTGCCGAAAGTAATAATCTGGACAAGTAACAGGAAGGAAAAAGGCAGTACTCTTAAAGGTATGTTGGGACAAAGAAGAAAATGAAAATTTATTGGGAGGGGTGGACGATGAAAAAGTGAGAGTGGTGTGTAAAAGCTTCATAAGGAATATTATTGAATTGGAAAGAGCGCAACATATATTAGAAAGAAAAGAGTGTCATGTAAAAGTAGTGGTGCGACAATTTATTTATTAATTTAAAAAACATATATAGGACGATCAATAGGAAGATGGTAGAGGTATGAGTAAAGGGTAATGAGGCACTTTCATGGTTCAGTAGTAAAACAAAGTGTATGCAAGTGAGAATGCAAGTTACCTGGACGATCCTAAGTGAGTAGTGGTGGTAAATGGGCGGATTGAAAATGGGTAAACATAAAATGCGTAATAATTCAAACCGCCCATATTTGATATGGGTAATAATTGAGTGCGTAATAAATGGGTTGGGTAAAATACTAGTTTACCCATATTTTCATGTATAAATAGTACTTAACTTAAGAATTAAATATGGAGAAGATATTTTAGTCTTTTTTAAATGAAAAATATTGAATAGACTTCATTTAGTTTTATTGTATCATAAAAATAATCCTATAAATTTTCAGTATAAAATAAATTTATGTAATAACAAGATGAAAATATTTTTAATTTCAAAATAAATGAATATTTTCATTTTAGGACAAAAACATACTTAATGCACTTTAAATAATGTCAACACTACTACATGATTTTCTTATTTACACTACTATTGATTATCCAACATAAAAATAAATAAAATATAATTACAATTAACAAAAGAAATGTACATTTGAATTGTATATTTTTTGAGGGTCAAAAACTTCACCTTTTCGATTATAAAGAATAATAGTTAGTTCTATAGAATAACATAAAAAGAAAGAGAAGTTACACTATTTTTAGTGATATCATGAATTTCGAGTGAATAAAGTTAGAAGCTTAACCTACTTGACTAATTCATATTTTACCCATATTTTTATAAGTAAAATATGGGTATCAACTCATATTTTATCCATGTGAAAAATTACTCACCCAACACATTAAAATATGAGCGGGTTGGGTGGGTCACCAAAATATGGGCTTATTTTGCCGACACTATTAGTGAGTGTGGATAGCCTAGAGGAGGATCCTAGGTAAATTCTATTTTTTTCAAGAATCTTCTTCCTCAAAATAGAAGCCTACATTGGTGAATTCTTTCTTTTTTCACGACTCTCCATCCTTTTCCTCTTCTTCATCTAAACCTACATGTGTATCAACTGTAATTAGGTCAGCAATTCAAAAGTCGAGGTTTTGTTAAAGGATAATTGTAAACGACATTAAAAGTAGTACTACAAAAGGTGAGTTACCTATCTTGTATATCAGTCGGTTGAACATGCGTTTAAGGAAAGTAAAAGTGGAAAACTGTGATATTATGAAGAAATTGGGATAGTTAATTGGAGTTTGCAGTGAGGTTTTTGTATGTGTTCAAAGAAAGTGCACCACAATTCTCGATAGAAATAATATAGATTGATACAGTGAAATACCTGGAGAGTGATTTTCCTGTGGCGCGTTGAATGACTTTCAATTCAGGGCAAGAAAATTTTGTAGGTCGTGAGGTCGTGGGAATGCATCATGTTTCACATCTTCAACAACAGGGCACAAGAACTAAGAATGTGATGTACGAATTTTTAAGGGCATTTTACACAAGACGTACAATGTTAAAAGGAATTCATAAGACGGTTGTTGACACTGTTTCTGTTTTGAGTTTTGATGCAGATGGGTAGTGTTATATATGTGCAAATATAGATCGTGGTTTCACGGTACTTTTAATGTTTTTTCCTTAAGTTTAGGGTGTGTCTATGGCCTCTTTGAAGTTATTTTGATGTATTTTTCTCTGTGTTTGCAGGAAAACTGTCTAGAACAAAAAAGCTGAAGAATGTGCTGAAATTTGCATAAGTGATGACCTACGGAGCCATCGACGGTCCGTCAACTCATCGACGGTTTGTAGGTGGAAACCGTCGTTTGAAGATTTAAGCTGCTAAGGAAAGATTGAGGAATTCTGACTAAGTGTGGGGCTACGGAAGGGATGACGGTCCGTTGTCTCATCGACGGACCGTACTAGCAAACCGTTGGCTTTAACAAATGTAGCCCCAATACCTGATTTTGAAAAGATTCTAAGTGTGGAGCAACGAAGTCCATGGACGAACCGTCGTTTGGGTCCATCGATGGTAACAAAATTATAAAGAAGATAGCAGCTGAAAAGGAGTTGAAGTATGGACCGACGGAGGCGTCAACGGTCTGTCGTTCCCTCGACGGTCCATCGGTGAGGTCATCGACTCGAGATGCATTTTGGACAGAAGTTTTTCTTATTTAGGTTTCCTTTTGTTTTTAGGACTCTTTAATTATAAATAGGACTAAAAACCTCGTTTTTAGGGTTAGGCTCTTTGTTAATTTTCAGATTTGTATTGTTGGTTGTTGAAGTAATAACTAAGCCATACATCTATTATGATGCTTAATATGAGGCAAAAGGTAAGGTTTAGTAAAGTACAAACACGTAGCCTGACCAAGGTGCGGAGTGAAATTGACTAGGTGTCGGACCAAGGAATTAGAGATACATAACTTACCACTTCGCATGCAAGATACTAGGAAAGATTTGTTATAGCTAGGGTTACTACGTAATGAACCTACTGTAACACTTACACCCTAGTTTCTTTCATCACTTGATAAACATCAAATATTTGAATTAGCTACTTGTTTACTTAGACTTAATTAATTACCTTAGTTACACAAAATCCCCCCTTTAATTTTTTTTCCGAAAAGGACTTGACTAAATAGAAGTAATCGTAGATTAAAGTTAAGTATAAACCATTTTTTTCGTGGATCGACCCCAACCTAACATTTGGGTTCTCTACTTGATACGACCGCTTATACTTCTTTAGGGAAGTATTGTTTGAGCATATCAAATTTTTGTGCCGCTGCCGGGGAAAGTGGCTTTTGGATTAACTTTAAGCACATTATCGAATTTTAGACAACAATTTCTTGATTTTTATTTTCTTTTTTATTTTATTTTTGTCTCTCACAAGTCTAGATTTAGTGTATGCCAAGAACAGAGAGTCGAGGAGAACCAATACTTCCACTTGATCTAGAATTAAACTGCACACTTTGCACAACGAATATTTTAAACAATCCTACTTATATCGATGATGAGATAACCCTCAACTTCCCCCCGCAGGTTGATGCTCATAATCGAGTGGTTGTTGATAACCCTAGTGAAGGTAATCCAAGGAGGAAACCTACCGCCCCACGCCCTCAAGAGTACTATAGGGGAAATGTTAACATCACTGACTCCGATGGGCCACTTTTCCTACCTTCTCTACCACATGGTCATACTTTCGTGGTAACTAGTAGCTTGATGCATATGCTCACCACTAAAGGTTTGTTTTAGGGGCTACCATCTGAGGATCAACATGCTCACATTGTCAAACTAAGGTCGGTGTGTAAGAGTTGTGTAGGGAGGCCATACTTAGATATGAATGAAATTGGATTAAGGGCGTTCCCTATCTCACTAACGGGGGAGGCTGTTATTTTGTTTATTGAGTTGCCCTACAATTCAATCTATACTTGGGAGCAACTGAGGGATGTGTTCCTAGCAAGGTATTAACTAGTTTCTAAAAAGCTAAACCAAAAAAAATAGGGTGAACAACTTTGTGGCATTACCCGGGGAGTCAGTAAGCAGTTCTTGGGATAGGTTAACCTAATTCTTGAGAAGTGTCCCAAACCACCTCATTGATGATGAGTCACTGAAAGAGTACTTCTATCGAGGTCAAGATGATAATAATAAAGCAGTGCTTGATACGATTTTGGGTTGTTATTATAAAGAGTGTACCTATGCAGATATCGCTGAGAAGTTAGAAAAAATCTCCCGAAATAATAAAGTTTGGAGCACTAGGAAGTCAAATACTGGGAGAAACTCTTTTGCAGTACAAGCTTCACATAACCCAGTCGCAAATGAGATGTGTGAAGAGATAGCTCAAATGAGAACTGAGCTTGTGTTGGTGTTAAAACATGCCACCAGGGTGCAGAAAAGGCAAATGCGGTGAACTATTTGGCTAAACCACCACCGGTAGATGAGTACTACTATGAAGAAGATTCTTATGCAGTGAATGAGCAGACGATGGATTTCCAGCCAAACCCTCAAGGCTCCAATTAGGAAAATTGGAGCCAAGTACAAGGAAATCAAGGTCGGAACTATGGTAATTACAACTGATAGGGTCACTATGTTCGAGATGGAAACTACAACCGCGAAAACAAATTTTATCGGGGTAACTATGGTAACAGAAATGATCACAGTGGGCCTTATGTTCCGCCTAAAAATTAGAAAGTTGCTCCTAGGGATGGTGAAGAAAGTATGGCGTGAGTTGAGAATATGTTGCAGAAGATGATGAGGAGGTATGATGCTAGTGATGAGCACGCCAAAGAGTTGAGAGGTGATTTAGCAAATATTAGGCAAAAGGTGGACGCACATGCAATCTCAATCAAGCATCTTGAGTTGCAAATGGCCCAATTGTATTTTACTGTGAATACACACCAATCAGGTACTCTTCCTAGCAATATTATCCAGAATCCAAACAATGATGGACATTATATGACAATCACTACACGAGAGGGTAAGCAGACCATAGATCCACCTATGCCGTATGGTATCAAAGATGAGAAAAGAGGATATGATGAGGTAGAGGAAGTTAGTGGTGATTGGGTAGATAAATCGGGGAAAGAAGCTGAGACACCCAAAAAAGTGACTCCCATTCCTAGACCACCACCGCCATTTCCTCAAAGATTTGTGAAAGAGACCGCGGATGGTAAATACCAGCATTTTAGTACTATGTTAAAATAGCTTTCCATCAATGTCCCTTTGATAGAATCTCTTGAACAAATGCCAGGTTACGCCAAGTTCATGAAAGATATGATCACTAAGAAGAGATCAATTAGTTTTGAGAATGATGATCGGATGCAACACTGTAGTGCTATTGCTACAAGGTATCTTGTGCAAAAGAAAGAAGATACGGGTGCTTTCACTATTACATATACAATCGGGTTGTTACACTTTTCTAAAGCATTATGTAATCTTGGGGCAAGCATAAGTCTCACGCCTCTCTCTATTTACAAGAAGTTGGGTTTGGATGACCCAAACTCCATGCAATGTAGCTACTAATGGCCGATCGAACGGTGACGAGGCCTATTAGGATACTCCATGATGTGCTAGTGAAAGTGAAGTCATTTATTTTTCCGTCCAATTTTGTGATTCTTGATTGTGAGGTGGACTTTGAGGTGCCTATTATTCTTGGGAGACCGTTCCTTTCTACCGAACGTGCTTTAGTTGACATGGAGAAAGGACATATGAAGTTTTTGTTGAACAATCAAGAAGCAACTTTCAACATTTGTAGGTCCATGAGGCAGAATGGTGAATTCCAATAGGTATCTGCGATATCCTATAAAGTTTAGAGTTCGTCTGAGGTACAAATAGAAGATCTTCTTGAGGTTGAGGAACTAGCAACAGTGATAATGAATTTTGAGAGTGACTGTATCAAAGAGTATGGGTCATTGGTTGCCACACTTGATCGAGGTGATGTTCGGTTCAAAGCAAAGAAATTGGATTTAGATATGAAGCATCGTGAGTCTTCATATGCGAAACCATCCATTGAGGAGACTCCAAAATTGGAGCTTAAGGCTCTACCGCCTCATCTGAGGTATGAATTCTTTGGGAAAGGTGACACTTTCCTAGTAATTATTTCATTCGATTTGAATATGCAACAAGTAGAGTGCTTGGTTGAAGTGTTGAAGAGGTTCAAGAGATCTATTGGGTGGACTATTACGGATATTATTGGGATCCCTCCCGGTATTTGTTCACATAAAATCAAACTCATTCCCGATCATAAGCCCAATATTGAGCAACAGATCCATTTAAATCCACCTATGAAAGAGGTAGTGAAGAAGGAAATTATTAAGTGGTTGGATGCTGGAGTTATATATCCGATCGCTAATAGTAGTTGGGTATGCCTTGTTCAGTGTGTTCCCAAGAAAGGGGAAATGACTGTGGTCCCTAATGAGAAAAATTAGCTTGTTCAAATGTGTCCAGTAATCGGATGGAGAGTGTGTGATGGATTACTGGAAATTGAATGCATGGACTGAGAAGGACCATTTTCCTATGTCCTTCATGGATCAGATGTTAGATAGGCTTGCAGAAAAGGGGTGGCATTGTTTTCTTGATTGTTATTGTGGTTACAACAAAATCTCTATTGCACCAGAAGATCAAGATAAAACCACTTTTACTTGTCCTTATGGCACTTTCTTGTTCAAGAGGATGCCCTTCGGGTTGTGTAATGCACCAACTACTTTTTTGAGATGTATGATGTCCATATTCTCCGATATGGTGGAGGACACCATTGAGGTATTTATGGATGATTTTTTGGTATTTGGTGACTCGTTTGACCATTATCTGAATCAGTTGTCCGAAGTTCTCAAAAGATGTGAAGATTGCAACAATCTGCTAAATTGGGAAAAATGTTACTTTATGGTGTAAGAGGGTATTGTATTGGGCCATCACATCTTAGAGAAGGGTATAGAGTTTGATCGAGCTAAAGTTGAGGTGATATAGATATTTTCTCCACCCATCTCTTTAAAAAGGTCTGAGGAGTTTTCTTCGGCATGCGAGTTTCTACCGGAGGTTCATCAAGGAATTTTAAAAATTGCACATCCTCTTTGCAAGTTACTTGAGAAAGAGTGTAAATATTATTTTGATTAATCCTGTCTTAAGGCATTTGGTGAGTTGAATGAGAAATTGGTGTCTACACCCATTATTATTTCCCCGAATTAGAGTAAGCCATTTGAAGTGATGTGTGATGCTAGTGGGGTTACGCTTGGTGTAGTTTTGGGTCAAAGAAGAGATAAAATAATTCACCCCATTTACTATGCAAGTAAATTCCTTATGAAGCCCAAAATAACTACACTGTGACTGAACAAGAGCTCCTTGCGGTGGTCTATGCTTTTGAGAATTTTCGCTCTCATTTGCTTGGCACAAAAGTTATAGTACATCTGATCAGTTCTGCCTTGAGATATTTGATGACAAAGAAGGATGCAAAATCGAGGTTGATTCTTTGGGTATTACTGTTGCAAGAATTTGACTTTGAAGTGAAAGATAGAAGGGACCGAAAATAAAGTTACCGATCACTTGTCCCGACTAGAGGATAAAGGTATGAGAGAATTGGGTGAAAAGGCTGAAATTGATGATTCTTTCCCCGAGGAGAATGTATTGGACTCTTCTCAAGACTTGATGCCATGGTTCGTTGATTTTGCAAATTACTTGGCTAGTGATATCGTCTCATCGGACTTGTCCTTTCATCAAAGGAAAAATTTCATGCATAATGTGAAAAAGTTCTTTTGGGATGAGCCATATTTATATAGGAGTTGTGACAATGAGATTATTCGGCATTGTGTGACGGAAGTCGAGATGAGTTTTTTGGAGGCATGCCATTCCTCGCCTGTCGGTGGACATCATAGTGGTACCCGGACAGCCCATAAAACCTTGCAATGTGATAGCTTCCAAAGAGATGGAGGTGTTTCTAGACGTCAAGAACTCCCTTTAAATCCCATTCTTATAATTGAGTTGTTTGACGTGTGGGGTATTGAACTTATGATCCGCTTTGTGAGTTCTAATGGGATGAAGTATATTCTTGTGGCGATTGATTATGTGTCAAAATGGGTGGAAGCCATAGCACTTGAAAATAATTAAGGGAAGATCGTCGCTGCATTTTTGAAAAAAAAACATATTTTCTAAATTTGGCACCCTAATGACCATTATTAGTGATGGGAGATCCCACTTCCGCAACAAGTTGTTCAAAGGGTTGTTGGAGAAATATGGGGTTCGCCACAATCTGTCCACGCCGTACTATCCTCAGACTAGTGTGCAAGTTAAGGTGTCAAACAGGGAAATCAAGCAAATTCTGGCGAAAATGGTGAATGCGAGTAAAATAAATTGGTCAAGGAGGCTTGATGATACTCTCTGGGCCTACCATACAACATACAAGACGCCCATAGGTATGTTTCATTACCAACTTGTATATGGGAAGGATTGCCACTTGCCGGTTGAGTTAAAGCATAAGGCCATGTGGGCAATGAATAAACTAAAGATGGATTGGAATGAAGCAGCGGAACAAAGGTTGAATGGGTTAAATGAGCTTGATCAGTTTCGCTTGAAGGCATATGAAAGTTCAGCCTGTAGAAAGAAAAGATGAAGAAGTACCATGACCAAAAGATTGAGAAGCGCGATTTCGTGGTTGAGGATTTGGTGTTTTTGTTAAATTCTAGGTTGCGCTTGTTTCCGGGCAAAATCAAGTCCAAATGGACTGGTCAATTCTTGATCACCCAAGTTTTCCCTCATGGAGAGATTGAGTTAGAGAATAAGGAGGGTGTAAGGTTCAAGGTGAACGGGCAATGAATCAAAATCTACCTTGGGCCTGCTGAAAAGGCGAATGAAGTGATTGAGGCATAATATCTTGATGAAGTCTGAGTAATCAGGAGTCCTGCGTCATGCCGCGACGTTAAATCAAGCGCTGATTGGGAGGCAACCCAATATGTATCCTCTAGCCACCAATAGTTTTTTTCGTGAATTTAAAGGTGTAATTGCATTATTTCTATTTTTCTCACTTAATGTCATGTATGAATTTTCTTTTTGTTTTTTTAGAAGTGTTGGTTAGAGAGTAGACTAGAGTCCATGTCTAAAAAGTGACTAGAAAATACAAAAATATTAGCTCATTGGGTGTTCAATGTGTAGGGACAAAATCCCTAGAAATCTGCAGAAAATTTGTCTGGTGCACCGATCGACAGACCAATCGGCGGACCGTCGTCCCGTTGACGGACCATCGGAAAGGTTCATACATCCCATGTTTTTTTATTTTTTCTAAGTTAGGGCACATTTGACGGAGCAGTCGATAGATCGTCGACTAACTTACGGTCCATCGACGGGGAATCGTTGATTCCTCCGCCCACTAACCCGACCCGACCGGATATATATTAAAATTTTTCAAACTTTTCAGTTACTAACACCCTTTCAAATCCCTATCCCAACCATTTCCCTCCCCATTTCCCTTCAAACTTCCCCACTTACTCACTAATTTACTCCCACTTAAATATTTTTATGTCCCTCTTTCCCAAATCTCCATATATTTCTAAAGCTTTTCTCTCGCAAACTCCCATATTTTTCTATCCTCTTTCCGATCGGTGTTCGTGCTCGATCTTTTGGTGTTTCTTACTTGCAAGAATTCACCTACATAGTGTCCCCACTTCATTACACAGGTATGTCTCTCTCTCATCTGATTTCGATTTTATGTTCTTCGTTTGGAACTCATAATGTTGATATGTGGGTCTTGCCTTGGGACGACATTGCATGTTTAAACTATAAAATGGGGGTCCATAGTCCCTTACAGTGATGGAAAGTAATTGGGTCTGGAGTGTTTTTGTCTCAATGAACTGTACTAGTAGTTGAGTAGTTTTCGGACTTAGGGCTTATTGAGTATTTGAGAACCTAAGAGTAAAATTGTACTTATCAAATCCCTAGGAATGACGAAATGGTGTGTTACATGCTATATGAAATTGTTGTGTATTGTTTTGATTGCAAATTGCTCTTTGGGAGGTCCAACAATATCTATGTCTAACATACAGTGTGAGACCCCGATCGACGAACTGTGAGTCAATCGATGGACCGTCACTGGTGTTCATCGATGGTCACTCCCAAAATTTGTGCAACTCTGGAATGACGAATGCGGTCGACGGTCCGTCGACTGATCGATAGACCATCCCGCACATCCTTTGTCTGTAACAGAACCCTATTTTATGAGGATTTCTAGATTTTTGTCTCAATATATACCCATGGGGTGGTTGACGGTCCATCGTCTAAACGATGAACTTCCTTGCAGGCCCGTCATCTGTAACAGAAAAATGTTTGTTGAGGGTTCCTAGATTTTAGTCTAAGTATCTACCCACGGGGGTGTACGAGAGTCTGTTGTTTGAACGACGGACCATCCTGCAGGTCCGTTGTCTGTAACAGAACCCTGTTTGCTAAGGGTTCCTAGATTTTAGTGTAAGTGTCTACCCACGAGGGTGGTTGACGGTCCGTCGTCTCTAACAGAACCTTTAATCCTGCATCTTTCAAAATTTTTGCTTAAGTTTTCATCGACGGACCCCACCAACAGACCGTCTATTGTGCCCATTGTTCAGTTGTGCAACTCTGAACTAGAATGTATTTTATGTTTCCAAGTTTGGTCTTGCTTCTCTTGGGTGTGTCAAATAGTCACACTGAAGATAATAACTATCTTTTGCAGGTACCAATGGTCCCTATGCCAGACTTAGTCTACTACAGAGGAAGTTCCAATTCCGTAGCCCCGTTACACCGGATTGTGAAAAACTTAGACGATGATCATGACCAAGAATACGAGCCACCAGGCACCCGTACACCTACACGTGATGCTAAGACCACTCGAGGAATGCCCAATAAGATGGCGTCCATCGTAATCACTGCCTCCCAGTATGATAAGAAGCGCATACTCACCGACACACCGTCTAGGTCTGTTGAAGATTCTGAGGGAGAATTTGGCCCTGAGGAGGCTTCCGAGTCTGAGGAAGCGTCATCTTCCCATGGTTCCACTGCTCCAGTTACATCGGTCCACTCTGCCTGATCTGATGAGACTGACAGTGCGGATTCTACTCTAGAACCATTGACCGACGTCCACAGACCAATTGCTGATCATCCTAACTGGTGGTGTGTCAAGGGACAATACCAGATACACAGGTATGTGAAGCTTCTCAACGATAAGGGGGTCATGACCCGAACTCTAATAGTCGAGCGGAAAGATCGTACGGAGAGTCTTCCCACGATGCCAACTATACATGACCTCTTGACCCATATTGGCTAGAGTGGATGGCTAGGAGCTAGGTCCGTTACAACAAAGAGGTGGTGCGAGAGTTCTATGCATATTATATCGCGACTCTCAGGCTTGTTTAGACAGGAGAGCTAACCCCTCCAAAAAAGCACCACTTGAGGATGTTCGTGTCCGCATGAAGCGGGTGGATATCTCCTTGCACACCATTCACAGGTTTTTATATGGTGCTGACGCTGATTCGACCAGGGCCCCCCTCACTCCCGAGTTTGACTATCGGTGGAAGCTGATAAAGGATGTTTTTTTCGAGTGTGAGAGAGTCGTGATAGAGACCACCAAGAGGTGGATAGCCAGAACATCTCCACGGATAGCGAGCGTGCTGATTGGGTGTTGGAGCCCAAAGGAGGAATAAAGAAGGACAACCAATATTCACGGACAAATTCTTATGGCTATTGGTCCGTCATTGTTTCTCCCCCACTGTTGCTGATAATATTGTTAGATGGGATAGAGAAGTGCTGATAGTAGCCATAGTTGCTGGGCTCGAGGTGGATTTCACGTGGTTGTTGAAGATGACCATTCATGAGAGGGACCTTAAGGCCATCACTACTTACCCCTTCCCTTGCATGATTTTCGACTTGTGAAGGTCTGCTGGAGTGCCTGTCTAGCACATTGATCTACTTAAGACCCCAACTGGCATAGTGGATATCGATCTCATCCGGGATGAGGCTAATGATCTGGCTTCGGACATAGGGCCCCGAGCAGAGACGCAGCCGCTCGGTGAGAACTTTGCAACCATGGTGGAGAAAGCCTAAGGGGATGATCAGGCTACATCAGATCCTTCCGACACCACCCCGGTTGAGTCTATCTGGGTACTAGCACCGCTCTGAGCTCCTCCCTCTCTACTCTATCTGCAACACTGGTCCCCCTTGCTAGGGTCAAGAAGTTAGAGGCCCAAAGGCCAAACTTCAGCATCACATCCAGGCTTGGATGCAGAAGTGTATTCTTGAGGCAGCGGATCGCATCGAGAAGAAGATGGCCCAGCGGACTGAGAGGCAGATTATGGAGATCCACCAGTTACTTGATGCATTTGAGTTGAGGTTTCTCGCCTGGACAACCCCTATTGAGATTTTATGACTCGTCAGGCTTCTGTTGCGAGTATGAGAAAATATATGGATATCATACTGGAGGCTTGGGTGCCCGAATCTGAGGCCCGATATGTAGAGCCTGCTGAGGATATGGTGATGGCTACACTATTTTCCACCACTACTGCGCCATCACCTCAACCACGTGAGCATACCAAGAGGCACCGATCTAGAGAGGATAATGAGACTCGATATAGAAAGAGATAACGTCTTGAGTCGGAGGCTGCGAGAAGAGCCTCACTGATTGATGAGGAGGCCAGGCAGATGAGGGCTCAAAAGGCTGCGACACTACTGATGGTGTGCCTACTACAGAGGGAGCGGGTTCTGGGAAACCGTACCTGCCAGTTTGTTGATCATCGGTGCTATGCGCCTCAGGTTTTCTTCACTTACCACCCTATTTTATATTTTGATACATTAAGGACAATTGCATGCTCTTTTATTGGGGCTGGGGTAAATGGAAAGATAGTGCTAGGGTGAAGTCTGAATATCCCAACTCACGATCCTCTCTTGTGGTTTTCTTGCCTGTGTTATTTTTCCCCAAGAGGCTGGTTATTTTAATGTTGAACCGACACATTAGTATATCTTGTACATAGTATAGATATGACAACTGAAGCATGATGGCTAAATAAAATGATATCCTGATTTAAAGAAAATGCTTGCATGATTAGGCATAGTTAATGATGAATGTGTGGCTCTAAGAATAATTTAGAGATACACCACTGCATGACCATCAATCTAAAGCTCGAACTAGGTGTCTGATAATCTGGTAGGGTAATGAGGTGTTAAGTGAGTTTGAGGAAAGTTGAATAATACACCGTTGTTACTGAGCTAGAACTTCCCCAGTTAGTCCTGCTAAAAGTAATCTGTGATAGACAATTAGGAAAGGATTATAGGCCTTTGTTCAAAGATAGAAAATCTTTAGCCTAGATAAAAGAAAACCAAATGAAATTAATGCTTTATTGATCCAAATGATTCAAGCTTAAAATGGACCTTTCTTTTCTACCCAAATTTATCTTTTCGGGGAACAATGTGTTGGCCTTGGTCCCTCCTTTGACATGTGCAACTCAACTTATGCCAAAATCATAAGTTGAGGGTTGAAATAATAAAGAGAGAGAAAGAAGAAAAGAAAAGTGACTCAAGAAAAGTTTAAATCAAGTGAAACATTTGAAAACAATTTTTTTTTTAAAAAAAGAGTCATTTACACAAAAGGAGAAAAGCAAGGTAACAAAATATAAGAAAATTAAGAATAGGACGCAATAAATGATGAAAAGGCAGGACGCTTAGCCGTTATATCAAGGAGGGAAACAATTCACTAAAATGCATCAAAATATAACCTACCTGACCCTGAGCCCACGTTACAAGGTAAGAAAGTCCTATCGTGATCCTGAGAGTCTAATATAGTTAACTTAAAGAAGTGAAAATAAGGGCAAGCTTATGGACACAACGGACCAATGAGGTGAGAAGTTGTATAGAGAGTGAGTGTTGAAAAAATAATCCTTATACATAAACTGAATTCACTGTGTGAAAAAAGAGGGTATTGTTTTTAAAGAAAGGACACTAGTTGCAATACTGGAAAGTTGACACCTTGGTGGGAGATAAAAGAGGAGAGGTGTCGGTGTATGGTCAGTCTATGTCATGGTTTGATCCACATGAGCGAGCCTAACAATGATATCATGCATGAAGATAATGGAAATAATCGGGATTGATACCAAGATGATTGGGACAGCTGTAATAAGGATACATTTGTACAAAGGATTTTGTAGTGAGTCATAGTGCGTCGCTTGAGGACAAACAACGAGTTTAAGTTGAGGGTGTCGATGTACCGTGGTTTCACGGTATTTCCTATGCTTTTTACTTAAGTTTAGGGCGTGTCTAAGGCATCTTTGAAGTATTTTTATTGTATTTTTCTTTGTGTTTGCAGCAAAACTGTCCAGAATAAAAATGTCGAAGACTGTGCTTAAATCTGCAATCACCTACGGAGCCATCGACGGTCTATCGTCTCATCGACGGTCTGTAGGTGGCAATAGTCATTTGAATATTTATGCTTCTAAGGAAAGATCAGGTTATTCTGACTAAGTGTGGGGCTACGAAAGGGATGAC
Organism: Solanum habrochaites; assembly: GCA_027704765.1. Taxonomy (NCBI): domain Eukaryota; kingdom Viridiplantae; phylum Streptophyta; class Magnoliopsida; order Solanales; family Solanaceae; genus Solanum; species Solanum habrochaites. Next base: position 46,570,605 of record JAKWJA010002492.1, read on the forward strand.
AGCCCGTTCTCTCATCGACGGACTATCCTGGCAAGTCGTTGATGTTAACAGAATGTAGCCCCAGTACCGGATTTTGAAAAGATTCTAAGTATGGAGCAACGAAGGCCATCGATGGAACATAGGTCCATTGACGAATCGTTGTTTTTGTTTGTCGATGGTAACAGAATGATGGAGGATATAGCATTCTGTTTTATCAGAAAAAAATTTGGACAAGAGTTTGTTTTATTTTAAAGGTATTTTTGACTTTTAGGAGTCGCCACTTAATTTTTAAGGAAAATCAAGAAAACTTATTTCCAAAACAACCTAAACAGAAAAATCATTTTGAAAACCTTTTAAGGGGTTCGGGATTCATATTAGTGTCTTAGGAAGGCGTTGAAGGAACCTAGGACACTCCGTTTAATACGGTTTACCAGCGATTAACCTATTTGACTACTTTATTTTAACAATTTGCGAATTTTTTAAAGTTAGATTTCTCAAACCTTAAACGAACTTAATAAGACATTATTGCTTAAAAATTCCATTTAAAACTATAAATTTTAACTCTAGGAAAACTTGCGAATTATTGTTTTGAGATTCAGTTTTAATTTTTGAGTTCGATAAAGCGAAAGGTGTTCGGCAGGGTTGGAGTTTCTAACCCTAACTAACGACATTCAAGCAAACATGTAAAGACGAAATAGTAAAGAGGGAGGGAGAGAGAGAGAGAGAAGGAGAGAGAGATTTTTGGGTCCAAATTCGGGTTCTGTTTGCCTTGACCGAGTGTTGGACCCACCTGTTTTTGGGTTTTTTAACCCATTCACCTGTCCTAATCAAATATACAAAATAAAATGCGAGAAAGTAAAAACGAGACGGGCTTATGCCCATTACAAACAAAATACAAAAATATAAAGTAAAGAAATTTCTAATCTATTTCTTCAAGTTCTTCAATCTTCTAAACTTCGGAATTTGACTTTATATGCCGGTTTTCACGGATTCCCTCGATGGAAAGACATTCAGCGCCTTCATGGTTTCTCAAAAGTGCAAGAGCAAAATAGAGTCCCAAATGGACTCGGGAGAAAATTTCCCATGCAACGAGGGAGAAATGAGTTAGCATACAAAACGACAAAATAAATAGATGAGTTTCGGATGAAACATAACAAATAAAGGCATACAACTCTAAGGGAAGTCAGATAAAATAAAGAAAGAAACCAACCAAAATATCCAAAATTAGCAAACACACTAACTTTAAGATTCATTAACTTCCAACATGCAAGGCCATATCAATTGCCAACATCAATAATGAAACACCCCCAAGGAAAATTACATGAACAAATTGACATCCAAGGACTTTGTATCATGCTAAAAATAAACAGTGGCTCAAAATTACATGATCAACAGCTACGCTAACCTTAAATAGTTGCAAAGTTTGGCTACCAACACAATAAGAAACCGAACTTTATCAAAAGACCTTCCTTCACTAATCTCAAGTGCTATTTCCATCGTTTATATTATAACCAAAGATAAGCCCAGCTTGCTCATAATCTGAAAGCGATAAACACAAAACTCAAAGGACCCAAGCATGGCATCGGATAAGCCAGGTTGGTTCTCTTAAATGAGTAGCTACAAGAACAACAAATATCACCAAAGCTTCAATATAAAGAACATAGTGGACCTAACTAAAGCGAGATCAAACGTGACTCTACACGAGAGTTCGGGCAAGCAAATCGACTCGCTTATCATATAGGAGTAAATAAACGAGAGAGTTGCTGCGATACAGGGAAAAAACAAACAAGAGCAGACATATCTCTTTCATCAAATAAATTTGATATAGTTACTCAAACACAAACAGAGAAAGCGAGTGAAGAAAAGAAAACTACTGGAAACCCTGACGACCAAACCAAAAATCGAATTACAAGTTCCACGATTAAGAACAACAGCAACCAAGGACTACAGATGATAAGAACGGCAGAAACCCAGAATTACAGACGAACTCAAGCTCCGACATCGGAGATGGCAACAAATCAAAATCCTAAGTTTTGACTACAAACGACTATGCTATAAGAAACAGAAACATGCTGGGAGACAATTAGTTTACCTTTCTTTGGAACAGCGAACTTCTTCCACCACGAACGACAAAATGGACAGCTAACCACCCACAGGTTGATTCCTTCGCGTTATCAGCGCGCATGTCGTCGCTTGGGGGAAGAGAGGAGTTTCTGGGAATTTCGCGTGAGGAAGGAGAAGAGGGGGGGGGGGGGTTTGCGCGTGGCGGAGATGGGAGTTTTCTCGCGTCTGGAGCTCTGTATTTTTTCTGGGTTTCCATTTTTGGGGGAGGATCGCGTGAGGGGAAAGGGTTGAAGAAAGAAGGGGCTGGGTCGGGTAAGGAATGGAATTGGGTTGGGTTGAGAGGATTTGGGCCTACGGAATGGGCTTGGATTATTTATGGGCTGGGAATAGTTATTAGTTGGGTGGTTGTTTAAAGAAAACGTTTGGGCCTGGATATTAATTCGTGTCGGGCTGGGAATTTGGAAAAGGAATTAATTTGCGGGCTGGGAATAGGGAGTAAGCTTGGGCCAATAGGAACAAAAGGGAAGAGGCGCAGATTTGATTTTTGATCTGTTTAAAGGGAAAATGGGTTGGATTAAATAAAAATGATAAAATTTGGTTGAATTTTAAACGAATTTGTATTAATTAATCAACGAGCTTCTTTTTGTTTTAGTAATATAATTATTCAGAGTATAATTATAATTTAACTAAGCTAAGATGTTTACTAAGATTAAAATATTTTTTTTTGAGATGGTTTTTGAGTAATCATGAAATATACTAATCTTATACATAACTATGTTAATATATATTTTATCTAAAGTTATGCTAAAAGTATCCGAAGTAACATAAAATCCATGTATTATATTATTTAATTTTCACAAAATTTATAAAACTAATTAATTTAAACTGTTTGGAAAACTTACGTAGCTCAATAATTAATTTATAACGACGCGGGTAAAAATTGGGTGTCAACAACTGTCCCTCATTTTACTTGGGTTGATGCAAGAAACTCGAGGAAAATGAAATTGACCAAACCAATTTTGACCAACCCCATTCATTTTTTAAAGTAAGGATTCGACAAAGGGTTTAGGAATTATGGCCGAACCCTTGAAACGGGTTTCCTACATATCTCGGGCTATATGAGAATTCAGGCCACTAGTAGTTCGATAAGCTTGATTTAACACACGACTTTGAAAGAATTCAAAAGCCACCTCGATACCGAATTATGAAGGTATCGAAATGCTCGAGAATAGAATTGGAGAGCGAATGTTGGAATACAACCTAGTTTCAACATAGAATCCGCCTACATATCCTTAAACCTTCAGAATCAGGATGTGTGTAGTTCAACTCGATCGGTTGAAAAGGGAATCTATTATGCTAGATAACCTTCGGTTTCGGACAAGTGACAAATTAAACGAGTATGAAAAAGAGGCTTGTAATCTCTTAGCCATAAATGTGGCGCGCTTCACACCCATAATTAAGAGCTTACACGGACATAATTTCCAAAGTTCTTGGCGCATTGTCACTCAGATTGGAAACTTGCTTCCGGTAAATCAAAATTTTCGGATGCGAGACTGAAATTGAAAAAACTAAAGAAAAACCCACATGCCTTAGGATAGGGGTGTGGTTTGATTGTGGTGGAAGTCGCTCCCCTGCTCGCGTCCTAAGAGTTTGGCATTACTCTTTGGACCGTGTCCCAGTTCGCTGCTAAGAAAAGTTCCACGTTGTGCTGCATCCTTGTTGATGTCGTCCGCACCTGTGGTTTGGTTTGAGAATTCATCCTCTTGGATGCTCTCGACAAAGATTGAGATAAAAACTCGTCAGCTTAAAAAATGCAATTAGGATGGGAGACAGTGTCTTTTTACCATGTCGACACTTCATTGTTCTCCTTCATATTCGACGTCGACTCGATCGGTCTGACGTACAGCAAATAAAGCTTATGCTTTGTGCTTTGCAGTAAAATCTTCAATGTACTCTTCACTTGATGCTAAAATAAATAAATAAACGCTGATGCGATATTGATATTTCTTTTGTCGTCTTCTTCGATGCTCTTCTTGACGTTTACTTTTATAAAAAATAAAAGAATGCAGTTGAGGCCGATGGATAAATATTTCTTTCGGGATACACGATTTCCCTTTCTTTATCCATGTATGTGCTCTTGCGGGGCATAAATATCTTCCCGTGATATATAAATTCCTGTGAGGTATGAAATCTTCTCGCAGTGCATAACTTTCAGCGAGACATGAAGTCTTCTCGTGATGTGCAAATTTCAACGAGGCATGAATCCTTCTCGTGATGCATTGATTCCAGCGAGGTATGAAGTCCTCGCGAAATATAAATTTGACGAGGCGTAAAATCTTCTCGTCGTGCATAAATTCAAGCGAGGTATAAAGTCTTCTCGCGGTATATAAATTTGACGAGGCATGAAGTCTCCTCGTCGAGCATAAATTCCAGCGAGGTATAAATTCTTCTCGCGATGTCTGAATTTCAACAATGTATGAAATCTCCTCGTGATGTATAAATTTTGATGAGACATGAAATCTTCTCATCGCACATAATTATTGACTCGCGATGCATGATTTACGTGATACATGATTTTCCGCGATGCATGATTTTCCGCAATGTATGATTTTCCGCGATGCATAATTTTCTCGATGCATGATTATTAACTCGCAAATGCATGATTTTGAACGCGATACATGATTTTTCGCGATGTATGATTTCTGCGATGCATGATTTTCCGCAATGCATGATTTTCCATAATGTATGATTTTTGCGATGCATGATTTTCCGCAATGCATGATTTTCGTGATGCATGATTTTTGCGCAATGCATGATTTTCCGCAATGCATGATTTTCATGATGCATGATTTTTGCGAGGTATAAAGTCTTTTCGCTATGCATAAATTTGACGAGGCATGAAATCTTCTCGTCATGCATAATTATTAACTCGCGATGCAGGATTTCCGCGATGCATGATTTTTAACGAGGCCTGGATGGCTCGATAATGTTCCAACTGTAACGAGGTGGATGGCTCGATAATGTTCCAACTGTAACGAGGTGGATAGCTCGATAATGTTCCAACTCTAACGAGGTGGATGGCTCGATAATGTTCCAACTGTAACGAGGTGGATGGATCGATAATGTTCCAACAGTAACGAGGTGGATGGCTCGATAATGTTCCAATTGTAACGAGGTGGATGGCTCGATAATGTTCCACTGTAACGAGGTGGATGTCTCGATAATGTTCCAACTGTAACGAGGTGGATGGCTCGATAATGTTCCAACTGTAATGAGGTGGATGTCTTGATAATGTTCCAACTGTAACGAGGTGGATGTCTCGATAATGTTCCACTGTAACGAGGTGGATGTCTCGATAATATTCCAACTGTAACGAGGTGGATGTCTTGATAATATTCCAACTGTAACGAGGTGGATGTCTCGATAATGTTCCAACTGTAACGAGGTGGATGTCTCGATAATGTTCCACTGTAACGAGGTGGATGGCTCGATAATATTCCAACTGTAACGAGGTGGATGTGTCGCTAATGTTCCAACTGTAATAAGGTGGATGCTCAATAATAGTCCAACTGTAACGAGGTAGACGGCTCGACAATATTCCTGCAAGATAAGAGGAAACTTGTTTATAAATCACTTGAGGCAATATAAAGAAATAGAGATAAAATGAGATGGAAGATTTTCTAGGTTTTGTTGAGGAGTCCACGATGGGTGCAGTGACGCCTTTTGTCATTCTTGACAGCTTTATATAGCCATTTTTTTGACTTCAATGTTCCTGCATCCAAAGAAAAATTCTTAGTTTGAAGGACTGATCTGTGTTGGTCTTGTCTCCATGCTCCTTCTTGCTGTTGGCTTACACGCTCGCCCGTCTTTGTATGGAATATTTGATGGAATTTTGAGGACCCTCCTCAAAAAATTTGTCCCGGTTTAAAATATATAAGAACTCTTATAACTTGTTATGTTAATTCTGAGGTTGCTCATTCTGGAATTTTGAGGCCCCTCCTCAAAATTTTGTCCTAGTTTACCTCAATAAGTAACAAATGACATTTGTGGAATTTTTGAGATCATCTCAAAAATTTTGTCCCAGTTGCAAACTAGATTGTCGTAATTTCTGAGATCCACCCAAGGCTAATCTCCGTAGAATTTTGGTCTTCTGTTTTGACTTGTTAAAGAAGTCCAACTTCAAATGAATTTTTGAGATCCTCTCAAAAATTCTGTCCCAGTTTCCATTATGAAGAGAAATGGAAATCTTACTGGGTATATGACCGAGCCGTTGTGGCGCCTACGTATCCCGTTGGAGCATGAATTAGGTCAAACTAGTTCCCCCCGTAGAATTTTGGTCTTCTGTATTGACTCGTTAAAGAAGTCCAACTTCAAATGAATTTTTGAGATCCTCTCAAAAATTCTGTCCTAGTTTCCATTATGAAGAGAAATGGAAATCTTATTGGGTATATGACCGAGACGTTGTGGCGCCTACGTATCCCGTTGGAGCAGGAATCAGGTCAAACGTAGTTCAAACAAGAAATGTGCGATACATTTTCAAAAGAAAGGTAACAAAACTTCATATACAAAATTTTGGCCAATGTTGGGAATTCTTCTTCTCGAATGAATATCTTCAAATTACTCAGTTCAGAAATGTCTTGTACTCACTCTTGAGCATCCAATATGTCATCCATTTAGGTTGTTTCCTCAATACCGATCAAGTTGTTGTTGATCATGTTTTGTATCTTGTGCTTCAGAGTTGAACAATTCTCTGTGTCGTGTCTAACGGCTCCTGAATGATAAGCACATCTGTGGTCAGCTCTGTAAAATTTTCCCAAAGGGTTGGCTGGTCTTCCTTCTATGGGATAGAGCATACCTATTGCCTTCAACCTTTCATAAAGTTGAGTTTGATATTCCATTAATGGTGTAAATACCTTGGGCCCTCCTAAATTTTGGGCGAGGAAATTTTTCCAGATTGACATAATGGTTTTGATATTTCCTTTGAGAAGCTGGCCTCATACGGGTAGCCGTGACCATACTTACCTCCTCCACCTTTCCTTTTGATTTATCCATATCACTAATTCTAGTGAATTTTCCATTAGATCGCAATGCGGTAGTTTTGGTAAGATTTCTAGTCTTGAAACCATCTTCCAAAGCTTCTCCCACTTTGACAATCTCGACAAACTTTTGTCTCATCAGACACAACATTCTTTCATAGTACTCAGGATCTTGAGTATGAATGAACATTTCAGTGATCTCACGTTCGGACATGGGAGGTTGAACTCTTGCGGCTTCTTTTCTCCAACGAAGAGCGTACTCTCGATAATTTTCTATAGACGTCTGTTTGATCTTCTCCAAGTAGTAGCGATCTGGGGCATCTTCTATGTTATGTCCAAATCTTTCCGTGAAATTCTTTGCGAGTGCATTCCAACTTTTCCATTGTTTCATTTCTTGTGATGTAATCCACTCCAGAGCTTCTCCACTTAGACTTCGACTGAAGAGACACATCAATAACGCTTCATTTTTGCCAACTCCCACGAGTTGATCATAATAAATTTTCAGATGTGCTAGAGTATTTCCTGTTCCGTTAAAATTGACAAACTTTGGCACTTTGAACCCTTCTAGAAGGTCGAGATTCGGATGGATGCATAAATCCTTATAGCTCAATCCATCGACTTCGGAACTATAGTGCAAATCCTTCATGGCTTTTCTGATCTCTTATTTCATATTCACCTTGACTACCTCTTCTTTTGACCTCCACTCTCCCTCCTGTTCCTTATAGTGATCAGGCTCGGAACAATTTGCATAAGGTTCATTTGAAGTTGGGATTTGGAAAGTGGTCTTCTGAGGTAAGGGTGGAGCAATGGAGGGATTCTGGGTATTTTAAGTGGCTTGATAATTTTGGGGGAAATTTTGGGGATCGGTATTTTGGTTTTGTAGATGGGGAAAGGTTTGAGCATAGTTCGTATTTTGGTTTTGAGGGAGATGGAGGATTTGAAGGTTAGTATTTTGAGGATGTTGTGGTGCTTGACACGACGTGGTGGCGTGACGGAGATTGGGGGTAGTTGAGTCAATGGTTGAAGGATTTTGAGCGGGGTTAGAGAGAAAGTTCTGAACCTGTTCCGTGCTTGAGGGAGGAAAGTGGAGTGGAGGTCTTCCATCTCTTGGAGGGTTGAAGGATGAAATTAGATTAGGCAAATCTTGCATTCTTTGCATTTCGACCCTCATTTCTGCAATCTGTTGCATCAATTGCATAATCAATTCATCTTTATCAGCGGCGGCGGGTTGAGCCACGACAACATCATTCATGTCAATCTCATCGTTGTTATCCCCCATTGTTGTCCTTTCTTTTGAAAATTTTTATCGGGGAAGGAGTCTTAGACCTTGTAAAATACGGATGATCAACACAAATCAGTTTTAAATACCTGACAAATGAAAAAACTCAAAAGACAAATATGTTAGTGCCTGGAGGTGGTAAATAATACAAGATATCACATACAGGTGTAAACACGTAAGAGTTGCTTTATTCGGAGATAAACTGGCTCATCAATATAGAGAAGCCAACATAGAGAAATGATTAAATAGACAGGAATTTGTCTACTTGACTTGGGATTAGTGAATAAAAATGTCGACTTGAGTCGAGACAATGTTGACGGTATCTTTAGTTACCGTACATTGATTTTTGATTGAGATGTAACTCTAATTTCCTTGTAAGAGTCGAAAAAGATAAAATTTCTCAAAATTCTTTTATTTGAAATGATGAATCTTTTTTTGGTATGAGACTAATACTAAAGAAAAATGTTCTTTTTTTTTTTTAGGAAACTAAAGACTCGAGGAGTATTTGGACGCACTTTTGATAGTGACTTGATATTTGTGCTTAGGGTATCTAAAAGTATTTGAAGAAGAGTGAGCTAGAACATCCCCAGATAAAACAACATATTCACATAAGCAGTTATAACACATAAACAAATATTGCGCGTTCTAAGCAGATATATGACCCTTTTCTGCCGAGGGTGGGCCTAGCGATTTGAGGGATGTATACGTCATTTGAAATATTTCTCAAACACAGTATACATCCTTCGAATTTAGACACATAAGTATGAACGTCCATTTAGGCCGTGGGCCGTTTTGGACTCAAGGTGGTCTTCTAATGGACCCAACACGCCATGGGTATTGGGTCATCTTAGGCAAATGCGCTATTTTTGGTTTTGGTTTTGCTCTATCTTAGGCTTTCTAGAGTTGTTTTCAAATTGACGGTTACCCGAGTCGGACAAACATCGGGGTGGAGCTATCGAACAATGCCGGATGACCGCATTCCGACTATTTGTTCGATACTCCCAAATGATTTCTTGGGTATATCTGAGAGAAGTCGCGGTAAGCCGCGTAACCTCCGTTTCCTAATGCAACTATTTGCCGTTTGGCGGAGTTCATGCCATGAAATGCAATTTTCAAAAACTAAAGTGTTTAAACAATTAAACAATTATTGCAAATAGTCAAATAGGTTAGTCTTAGGGTTAGAATCCTCCAAATACTCCCCAGCGGAGTCGCCATTTCTGTTTTATAGAAAAAAATTTGGACAAGAGTTTGTTTTATTTTAAAGGTATTTTCGACTTTTAGGAGTCGCCACTTAATTTTTAAGGAAAATCAAGAAAACTTATTTCCAAAACAACTTAAACAGAAAAATCGTTTTGAAAACATTTTAAGGGTTTCGGGATTCATATTAGTGTCTTAGGAAGGTGTTGAAGGCACCTAAGACACTCCGTTTAATACGGTTTACCGGCGATTAACCTATTTGACTAATTTATTTTAACAATTTGTGAATTTTTTAAAGCTAGATTTCTCAAACCTTAAACGAACTTAATAAGACATTATTGCTTTAAAATTCCGTTTAAAACTAAACTTAAATTTTAACTCTAGGCAAACTTGCGAATTATTGTTTTCATATTCAGTTTTAATTTTTGAGTTCGATAAGGCGAAAGGTGTTCGGCAGGTTGGAGTTTCTAACCCTAACTAACGACATTCAAGCAAACATGTAAAGACGAAATAGTAAAGAGGGAGGGAGAGAGAGAGAGAAGGAGAGAGAGATTTTTGGGTCCAAATTCGGGTTCTGTTCGCCTTGACCGAGTTTTGGACCCACCTATTTTTGGGTTTTTTAACCCATTCACCTGTCCTAATCTAATATACAAAATAAAATGCGTAAAGTAAAAACGAGAGGGGCTTATGCCCATTACAAACAAAATACAAAAATATAAAGTAAAGAAATTTCTAATCTATTTCTTCAAGTTCTTCAATCTTCTAAACTTCGGAATTTGACTTTATATGCCGGTTTTGATGGATTCCCTCGATGGAAAGACATTCAGCGCCTTCATGGTTTCTCAAAAGTGCAAGAGCAAAATAGAGTCCCAAATGGACTCGGGAGAAAATTTCCCATGCAACGAGGGAGAAATGAGTTAGCATACAAAACGACAAAATAAATAGATGAGTTTCGGATGAAACATAACAAATAAAGGCATACAACTTTAAGGGAAGTCAAATAAAATAAAGAAAGAAACCAACCAAAATATCCAAAATTAGCAAACACACTAACTTTAAGATTCATTAACTTCCAACATGCAAGGCCATATCAATTGACAACATCAATAATGAAACACCCCCAAGGAAAATTACATGAACAAATTGACATCCAAAGACTTTGTATCATGCTAAAAATAAACAGTGCCTCAAAATTACATGATCAACAGCTACGCTAACCTTAAATAGTTGCAAAGTTTGTCTACCAACACAATAAGAAACCGAACTTTATCAAAAGACCTTCCTTCACTTATCTCAAGTGCTATTTCCATCATTTATATCAGAACCAAAGATAATCCCAGCTCGCTCATAATCTGAAAGCGATAAACACAAAACTCAAAGGACCCAAGCAAGGCATCGGATAAGCCAGGTTAGTGCTCTTAAATGAGTAGCTACGAGAACAGCAAAGACCACCAAAGCTTCAATATAAAGAATATAGTGTACCTAACTAAAGCGAGATCAAACGTGACTCTACACGAGAGTTCGGGCAAGCAAATCGACTCGCTTATCATATAGGAGAAAATAAACGAGAGAGTTGCTGCGATATAGGGAAAAAACAAACAAGAGCAGACATATCTCTTTCATCAAATAAATTTGATATAGTTACTCAAACACAAACAGAGAAAGAGAGTGAAGAAAAGAAAACTACTGGAAACCCTGACGACCAAACCAAAAATCGAATTACAAGTTCCACGATTAAGAACAACAGCAACCAAGGACTACAGACGATAAGAACGACAGAAACCCAGAATTACAGACGAACTCAAGCTCCGACATCGGAGACGGCAACAAATCAAAATCCTAAGTTTCGACTACAAACGGCCATGCTATAAGAAATGGAAACATGTTGAGAGACGATGAGTTTACACCTCTTTGGAGCAGTGAAGTGAGACGGACGAGCAAGTGCGAACTGCTTCCACCACGAACGACAAAATGGACAGCTAACTACCCATAGGTTGATTCCTACGCGTTATTAGCGCGCGTGTCATTGCTAGGGGGAAGGGAGGAGTTTCTGGGAATTTCGCGTGAGGAAGGAGAAGGGGGGGGGGAGGGGTTTGCGCGTGGCGGAGATGGGAGTTTTCGCGCGTCTGGAGCTCTGGCTTTTTTCTGGGTTTCCATTTTTGGAGGAGGAGCGCGTGAGGGGAAAGGGTTGAAGAAAGAAGGGGCTGGGTCGGGTAAGGAATGGAATTGGGTTGGGTTGAGAGGAATTGGGCCTACGGAATGGGCTTGGGAATAATTTATGGGCTGGGAATTGTTATTAGTTGGGTGGTTGTTTAAAGAAAACGTTTGGGCCTGGACATTAATTCGTGTCGGTCTGGGAATTTGAAAAAGGAATTAATTTGTGGGCTGGGACTAGGGAGTAAGCTTGGGCCAATAGGAACAAAAGGGAAGAGGCTCAAATTTTATTTTTGATGTGTTTAAAGGGAAAATGGGTTGGATTAAATAAAAATGATAAATTTTTGTTGAATTTTAAACGAATTTGTATTAATTAATCAACGAGCTTCTTTTTGTTTTAGTAATATAATTATTCAGAGTATAATTATAATTTAACTAAGCTAAGATGTTTACTAAGATTAAAATATTTTTTTTTGAGATGGTTTTTGAGTAATCATGAAATATACTAATCATATACATAATAATGTTAATATATCTTTTATCTAAAGTTATTCTAAAAGTATCCGAAGTAACATAAAATCCATGTATTATATTATTTAATTTTCACAAAATTTATAAAACTAATTAATTTAAACTGTTTGGAAAACTTACGCAGCTCGATAATTAATTTATACCGACGTGGGTCAAAATTGGGTGTCAACAGCATCTGAAAAGGAGTTTAGGTATGGGCTGACGGAGGCGTCGATGGTCCATCGATAAGGTCGTCGACTCGAGACGCATTTTGGACAAAAGTTTTCCTTGTTTAGGTTTCCCTTTATTTTTAGGACTCTTTTATTATAAATAGGATTAAAAACCTCATTTTTGGGGTTGGACTGTTTGTTAATTTTTAGATTTGTATTGTTGATTGTTGAACATTGGGTTTTTTAAAATAATTTAGTTTTTCGGAATTGATTCTTACAATATTTTGATTAATTCAAGTGATTTTCTTCAAACTTGTTAAAGTAAGTGCATGAATTCTTGTATAATCAAATATGAATTGGGTATTTCTTAACATGGGTAACTAAATCCACAACTAGGGTTGTGGGACAATGGTTAACTTGCAAAGTAGAACTAGCTAAAATAAAAATTCTAGAACAGTGTCTTGCATGTATTGATAATTCTTTCGTTTAGAAGTCTTTTTAACGGTGGCCAACGTTAGAACTCGCCTTGTTTCTACTTGCCTGACCAAGGAGGTAGATAATAAGAAAAGAATTATAAACGTAGATTTAGTATACACTCTCTAATAGGCTAGTGTTAATTGGTGCGAAGTAATAACTAATCCATACATTGTTACCACTTTGCATGCAAGATACTAGGAAAGAGTTGTTATAGCTAGGGTTACTGCATTAAGAACCTATGGGGAACAGTTACACCCTTTTTTGTCTCATCACTTGATAATAGCTATCTGCCGAAGCTGTGGGATGTCAAAACACATCAGCAGGGATATTTGAATTCCTTGTCCACTCTTTCCTGTATTTTCCGAAAAATAAACATCCAATATTTAAACTAGATACTCATTTACTTAGACTTAATTAATTACTTTTGTTACACAAAATACCCCCTTTAATTGTTTGTTTCCGAAAAGGACTTGACTAAGTAGAAGTAATCGTAGATTAAAATTAAGTCTAAACCATTTTCCACGTGGGAGCGACTCAAACCTAACATTTGGATTCTTTACTTAATACGATTTCTTATGCTTCTTTAGGGAAGTTTAGTTTGAGCATATCAAATTTTTCACTAGTTGCCGGACCAAGGAATTAGGGATACATAACTTACCACTTAGCATGCAAAATACTAGGAAAGAGTTGTTATAGCTAGGGTTACTGCGTTACGAACCTATGGAGAACACTTACACCCTAGTTTCTCTCATCACGTCATAAACATCAAATATTTGAACTAGCTACTTGTTTACATAGACTTAATTAATTACTTTTGTTACACAAAATCCCCCCTTTAATTGTTTGTTTCGGAAAGGACTTGACTAAATAAAAGTTATCGTATATTATAGTTAGTCTAACACATTTTCCTTGTGTGATCGACCCCAAACTGACATTTGGGTTCTTTACTTGATACGATCGCTTATACTTCTGTAGGGAAGTATAGCTTGAGAGTTTCAGAGATGCAACACTAATGCACCTTTAACTGATAATTGGGAATTAAGGCTCATGGTGTGAGGGTCAGACATGAAATAAATAATCAAAGGCTTAATTTGAGGCTAAGAGCACAATGCTTGGGTCGCGGAAATTAGTTGGATGTTGGTGGAAGTGATCACTGTATTGAAGGTAACATCGAAGAACGATAACAACTGTTAAGTAATGGGAGGTTGTGTGCAGGAAGGATGAGTTATAAGAAGTGAAGGAGGATGATTGTTGGAGGTATAATTCGTAAGAGGAAGGTGGAAAGTATACAACTGAATGTAGGGGAAGACTATTTGTGGGAATAATTTTTTTTAAAGAGAATTCTGGCTTGTGGTGATGTAACCTCACCTGCCCGATGTTGTCCTATCCCTACTCTTTACTATTTACAAAAATTTCTTAAAACAAAAGTCATCCTAATAAATAAGTTTTGTCTGGATACATTAGGTGTAATATATCGCGAAAGTTGGTTGTTTCATTTAATAAGGAAAACAAACATGATATTGATTTTAATTCCCACGATTCACAAATTTTAAACTTCACAGTTCCATCATCTCCATCAAGTCTCCATTGCTGCCCAGATAGTGTAAAATTCAAATTACTCGATAAAATTGGTTGATACAATATGAATGTATTGATTTTTTTTGAGATATTTAAAGAATTTGGGTACGCGATGTGAGATATGAAGGATACAAATGTGATGGAATTGTTGGTGAAAACTCATTTTATTTGTGAATTTGAAAGCCATCATTTCAGCAATCGGAGATCAATGAGATTAGGTAAAACTTGGAAATCAGGTACATCGTTGAAGGTAACTCATCTTCATTGAATATTAAGAACGATATGGGTGTAAAATATATTTTGAGGTGAAAAAAATGAGTTTCGATTTGCAATGTATGCCTTATGTGTTGATACAATAGAGAAGAATGGTGAAGAGATACAAAACTTTGATGCTACATCTGGAGAAATTAAATGTGTCGAAGTTACAAAATTGGCAACCTAAGGTCTTGTTGTGGCTAAAATAAAGAATTTGTGATTCATAATATATTTCACGAATTAAAATTCACAAATTACACAAGTGATTTAAAGAATACAGAGGTGAAGACAAGACAATTGTATAAGGATAAAACAACGCTCATAGTTGTAATGAATAAATCATATCATATCATATATTTATATAAAAGAGAACCCTAGGCCCGCATATGTGGCGCAATCACAAGCTAGAATTTCCTTTTTAATTTATTTATTTCAAAAGATAGTCTTTCCTTTCTGAAAAGAAGTGACTTTTATGAAAAATTGTGACTTTTATAAAGAGTTTGGACTTTTATGAAGACTTACCTTGAAATATTCATCCTCTCTTAATAAAATAATAATACTTTTATGAAAAGTCATGAATTTTGTGAATATTTGTGACTTTAATAAAGAGTTCTAACTTTTATTAAAAGATGTGACTTTTATGAAAAATTGTGACTTTTATAAAAAGTTACGACTTTTATGAAGACTTATAGAAAAATAGTCATTTTTTATGAAAAGTTGTGACTTTTATGAATGGTTGCAACTTTAATGAACAGTTGTAACTTTTATGAAAACTTGTGATTTTTATGAAAAGTTGTGACTTTAATGAATAGTTGTGACTTTAATAAAAAGTTGTGACTTTTATGAAAGGTTGTGACCTTTCTAAAGGGTTGAAACTTTTCCAAATAGTCGTAATCTTTCACATAAGTCTCAATAAATATTTCTAGTGGCACTTCCATTTGTTTTCAATAAATAGAGGTGTTTCCTCACATTTTAAAACAACAAAAATTCTGGACCACTTTTTATTTTTCTTCTTCTTCTTCACAATTAAATATTTGTCTACTTTGCTCATGTTGAATAACTCAATGACACCATTGCTTATATGACAGATCTTTGTAATTTTATTGTAATTAATTTATGCTTATGTTCTTTATGTGAAATGAGAAGATGTAATAATTTTCATTTGACTTTATTTATTAATCTTTTATGGGAAAATGCACAAGTACCCTCTTAGACTATGACCAAAATTCAGAGACACGCGTTAACTAAACTAAGGTTCTATTACCCCCCCCCCCAAATTTAATATTTTCTTAGTTTGGTGCACCTTTTGTATTATGTGGCACACTCACTGAATCCACACAATTAAAGCACGTGAAAGATATTTGAATGCCAAGTAAGCTAAAAAGGTGCATAAAGTTACAAGATAAATAATTTCGAGGGAGGGGGGGGGGGTAGTAGGACCTTAGTTTAGTTAAGTTGTCTCTCTAGGATTTCTTTCATAGTCTAAGGGGGTACTTGTGCATTTTCCCATATTTTATGTAAGATAATATAGTGTTTAGGTTTTGGTGGCCGATAGATTTTAAGTATTATTAAATTCATGTGCAAAGCGTGGGTAATTTTACTAGTACAAAATAAAGCACAATTTAAATTTTAAAATAAAGAGATCTGATAGAAAAAAGTTTGACAGTATTTGATTTTCTAATTTCTAATATTTATGTTACAATATTATTATTAACAAATGTATCATGATGATAATTGTTTTTGTTTTTGATGATTAGTAGATATTGATACGATATTCATGATATAGATTAGTTCTAAATTCTTCATAGTGTAAACTTAATTTTGTATTTGGTATCTGTACATTCTTTTTGGCGATATGATATGAATTGTTATGAAGGAATGTGCATCTATAGTAAATAAATATAATGGATTGTAAGTGATACATACAACAAAAGAGTAGGAAGTGATACATGATACATATTGTATCTCTAATGTGAGGGTATTACTGATTTTTATAACATGTATCAAACTAGTGATGTGAATATGATACATGCAATAATGTAATAATTAAGATGTATCAAATAGTTATAGTGATCACTGATATGGATGATACATTAATATATATCACTTTTTGAGATATTGTTAATCATTGTAGCATTATATATTTCAAATGTATCTGGTGTCTGCATTAATATGATCAAAAAATTTGTACAATTATGTGTCAGTGTGATTTTCAAATAAATGTAGCTAGAGTGTTAAGTCTTTGTGTAGGAAGAAAATCAGATGTATTCAAAGTGAGATAATTCAGTCGTTAATTGTGTGACTGTTCCTAAATTGATCAAGCATAAGAGAACTCATACACCAAAAATGTAATTGGAGATGTTATAAATTCAATGGGGATAGAGAAATCTTACAAGTAAGCATGACATGATAATGAACGTACATTAGAAATGATAAGGGGGAAACCATCAGATAGATATAGGCAGATGTCGAGATAGATATACATGCTAAATATTGTATATCTAAAATCATATATAATGATGCACAAGTCGGAGAAACATGAATTTATGTATCTTTTGATATCCTTGAGACCATTGTTAGGGGGTTTAACTTCAGTAGATCGGTAGCTATTGTCGACAGTGCACAATTTAGTGGAGCTTACAAAAGGACATTTATATGAGCAATCACACTGGATGGGGCAAATATATGTTTTTGTAATTGTGAACTTGTTTTTTTTTTGTATAAAACAAATTCATGTGTGTTGAGTTGTGATTAGGTTTCATATTTTCATTGAGATATGGAGTTGTAGACATACTAAATGAATGTTGTTGGACATGGTTTATTGAACAATTCAAAAATTCATTTGGTAAGTGTGAAAAGATATATATTTTATTAGATAAAAATTAAAGTATTATGAAGAGTGTAAGAATTGTGTTTTCAAATGTACCTCATTATACATGCATGTGACATCTTTAGAAGAATGTCCATACAAACTTCAAGGGGAGCAGAACCACCCTATATTCTACTCTATGAAAAAGACTTATCGAAAGGAGGATTTGATAAATTAAGTGCTAAAGTGGAAAAGGTTGATCATAGAGTTAAGGAGTACCTTGAGGATGCTGGGTATGAGAAGTGGTCGAGAGTTCATTTACCAGTAAATAGAGGTAGAATGATGACTTCGAACATCGCAGAGTGTATCAATGTCTGCCTTGTTGAGGCACGCCAGTTCTCTATATTAATATTTTTGAGGGGCTAGAATTCTATTTGGTTCTTGAAACAGTAAAAACAGAGAAATATCCTCACATACAAAGGATACATTGAGAAGAAGATTTGAGGAGGTATTGATTGTAAATGCACCTTAAGGTTCAAAGATGGGGGTATGTATAAAGATACATAACTATATATTGTATGCATTTGAATGTGGTGTATCATTTGGTTGTTTGATCAACATTAATTTGAAATAATAGAAAATAGTGGCATTTCATGCACACACACAATTGTTGTTTTATAGAGTAGGAATATTACATATATACATCCCTACTGTTGTTATTACTAATAGCCCTATGAGGTTTAAATGGTTTCAATTTTGGATAAGAAGGATTGGTCGGTTCCAGACAATGTTTTAGATAAAATTATGTTTACACCTAGATAGAGAAGAAGAAAATGCAGATAAAAAGATAATAATAAACACCAATTATTGTGTGCATTTTGGACAAGACTCCCTTAAATAAACAATTAGAACTAATATAATTTAGTAAGAATAATTAATTGATAATTCCTTTGTGTTTGATAATCCGAATCTTCAAGGGTCACCAAATTATTTGCACAATCATGTACACTTGCATGTGCATTTGGTAGTAATTTTTTTTTGTATACATAGTCTGTAGTATAATACATGATGATATTACAAATGTGAATGGTTAAATAACACAAAAATATGACAACCAAAAAGAAGCTTATTTTATTAGAGGAAGATATAATGGCTATAATCAGTTGAACTGAATCAATAAAAATTTCATCTGGAAAGAAGTCAATCAACAAGGATAAAATAAAGATCTCAGAGCAATCAAGAAGGACACTGAATATCAGTCTTAACTTTATTCTTCTAAAATAAGGATCTCTACTCCTTTTTTTTCCAAAGATAAAATCTCTTGGGTTGCCATCTCTTCATCAAGAAGATTCAAGTTTGAACATCTCAACACTATATGAAATCCAACGTCTGCTAAATATAATATGTACATGAGTATAAAATATTGTACATTCTCTACTCCACCTTTAAACAATATTATATTACTTAGTGTCTACTTTGTAAAAAAAATAGAGACAAGAAAAATATTGTTGGTAAGGCTTCGTATCAAAAGAAAAGAGAAAAAAAAGTTGCGTGTAGACATAGGAACTATATTCAAAATTTGTATTTACTACAATGTTCATAAGACTAGGAGACAATACCCTTGCAACCCAACGGGACTGCATGTAAGATCTACGTTGGATCTCAACCAATATAAAACATCCTATGTCAAGTTGACCTTGCACACTTTCGTTTATGTTTGTTTATTCATGGAAACAAAAGTTAAGTAGTGAATCTTCTATGTCCACTATTCGAAGAAGAAAATAGAAAAATAAACATTTCACTTCCGAATTATACTACCCGAACTACAACATAATTCTACGACCATGGAATCTTAGCTCAAGTAGGAAATAAAATAGGGAAGTTAGTAAAGATGTATGTACATCCTAAGCATTGCACAGACGATACACACACATTTTTGTATAGGTACCAATTGAATTACCAACCAATAATCATATTTTATAGGTCACCTCTAACAAAGCCTTGTCTCTGAAGTACATAGTATATATACTTTGAAGCAAATACGGTGTCTTTGAAAAAACTAATACCACTTGTGAAAATTGAAGTCCAATAAACAAATGAGCTAAAATAGAGCCCAACTCCAACACAAGATGAAGCACCTACCAACATGATTCCACAATCGATAGACTCAAGGAAAGAGATAACAGAGGACCCATGACAGCTAGTAGTTTTTACAAAGTAAAGGAATCATGAAAAACATCCAGCCTTAGATGCTAGCTCAAGTGATAAATACATTAGCATCAATTTATTCGATGATAATACAAGTAAGTTTCTTGACTCTAAAATTTATAAATACAAGAAAAGTCCTCATCAAAACTGAGCTATCTTGAAGGGGTCTCAATCTACAACATTCCTTGCGAAGAGCTTAAAGCAATTGATAGACTAATACGGTCCTAGTATTAATACTAAAGATGTCAATAATATAATTAAATTAAACAAACATTACGATAAAAATAACTATGCCACAACTATTATAAACAGTAAGGCGACACAAGGCGACATAGACAAAAACCTACACGCGTAGTATCATTGGCGGACATATGTTATGGGGTATGGGTACTTAAGCACCTAATGCCTTTTGTGATAAACACTATTATTTCTGTACAATATCTAATAACTCATTCAGAACATAATTGAGCACCCATGATGTAAAATTTTTGGATCTGCCATTACCTACTATAACCCCTAAAAAAAATCTCTACCTTGTCTTTTGCAGTAACTCCTACTTCACCATCACAATCTACTGAAGTTACACTTTTAAACAATAGTAATATTTCCGAAATCTTATCAAAAGATAATCTCAAATTATTACTTAATGTATGAAATATTTTGAGGGAAAACTTAGAAACAATTAAGAACAACCATTAAGATGATTGGATAATAGGGGTGATATTAACAAACTATTGAGCAATACAGATAAAGTTGGAGGTAGGCCTATTATCAATTCTCACGTAAAAGACTTCTGGGATGTGATTACACTACATAAAAAATGAGCTTTAGCGGCAATTTATTAACAATTGCTGCAAAATATGTATTTTTAGCGATAACCAACACTCTATGTATATGCTGCTAAAGACTTTAGCGATATTGGATCTAATGACACTTAACTAATGGCGCTAAGGACTTTAACACTGTTTATTAATGTGTCTATTTATTATCGCTAAAAGTTTTTAGTTGTTCTATTGTTAGTTATTATTTTTCTAATATTAGTTACTATGAGATTGATTTAGGTTTAAAAGGTAGCAAATATATGTGGTTCAAGAAGTTCTACAAAAATAGATCGAGTCTTATTTTTGAAAAACTAGACCAATTTTCAGCAAATGAAAAGTGTTTTTGTAGTTATTGAGATGTACAAGTACACCACCTAGAGGTGTACAAACCCGAACTGAAAACTGAACCAAACCGCAAACTGATTCAAATAGAAAAAAATTTCTGACTAGTGGTTTGGTTTTACTTGGTTTGATGTTAGAAAAAAACCCAACTATATTTGGGTTGGTTTGGTTTCAAATAAAAAAAACAACTCGAGGCAAACCAACCCGAAATTATATAAATTATTTTAAAATTTTATATTATACGTAAAAATACTTATTTTGATATAATTTTTAAATATCTCTTATATTTTTTTCATAGTTTTTATATTTTAATGTATTTATTTCATGTTTGGAAGTTATACTTCTTTATCATCTAATAAAGATTATAGTCAATACATTTTTTAATTATGTCACGACCCAAATCAGGGACGCGACTGGCACCCACATTTACCCTTCTATGTGAGCGAACCAACCCATCTAAACCTTAACATTTCAAGATATATCAACAGAAAATAATGCGGAAGACTTAAACTCATTAATAAAAACAATTCAATACTATTATTATTATCCCCAAAATCTGGAAGTCATCATCACAAGAACATCTATCTCAAATTACTTAACTAGGAATGTCTAAGAACAAAATAACTAAAAATCTAGTCCATGCCGGAAGTTCAAGGCATCAAGACTTGAAGAAGAAGACCCAGTCCAAGCTAGACGCATTAGCTCACCCTGAATTTCCGATGAAGTGAAGACTGGCTAGATCTGCTGTTGAGTTGAAGTTGACGGAACGTTTGCTGCATTACACAAATAACCAAGAGGAAAACATGAAAGTAGGGGGTCAGTACAACCACACGTACTGAGTAGATATCATCGGCCAACTCAAAATAGGGAACAGTATATATCAATAATAATGTAAATCAACTACAATACTCACATGTAGCAATAACAACATGAATTCATCAATAACTACAACCGAGTTCACACATGAGGACTCAAGCCTCAATACCATACTTATTTGGGAATTAAGTTCATTAGATGGAGTATATTCATTATCTTTCAAGATTCATTATCTTTCTTCCTCTTGTGTCGGTACGTGACACTCCGATCCTCTATTTCTATCCTGGTGCCGGAACGTGGCACTCCGATCCTCATATTCTATCCTGGTACCGGAACGTGGCACCCGATCCATATTCTATCCTGGTGTCGGAACGTGACACTCCGATTCTCATATTCTATCCTGGTATCGGAACGTGGCACCCGATCCTCATATTCATTCTACCCTGGTACCGGAACGTGGCACCCGATCCCCTAATTCATCAAAGCCTTCTTTTTACACTAAGGCATCATCATTATCATTATATAATATATCAAGTGAATTAGGGTTCTTTCAAGATTTGGGATTCAATAACTTCATCATGCTTTGTTAATTCATCACAATTTTGTAATCATAATCATGCAAGCATACAACTTAAGCACATAGCAGGGTTTACAATATTATCAACACATAATATTCACTATTAAGAGTTCACTACGAATATCGTAACATAAACCATAACCTACCTCCACCGAAGATTAGTGATCAAGCAAGCAATTCCCAAGCTTTGTTTCTCCTCGTTCTCCTCTTTCTCGTTCGACTTTCTCTCCCCTTTTTCTTTCTGTTTTTCTTTATTCAAACCCTCTTTCTTTTACCCTAATTAATATATAATTAAGAATAAAAGATGGCAATAATAACCCACTAATTAACTTAAGGTTACCTCTTTTAACCCCCAAGTAATTAGACTTATTAACATTAGCCCTCTAACTTTATAATTAAAGCAGGAATAGTCAAAAACGTCCCTTAAAACGTGTAAAGAAATCCGACCCAGACTGGGATTGCGCAACCTGCGACGGCCCGTCGTGCTTGCGACGGTCCGTCCTGCAGGTCGTCGCAACCGTCAGAGAGTGGTTTTCCACTGAAGACTCTGTGACGGTCCGTCACACCTGTGACGGTCCGTCCTGCCATTTCGTTACGAAGTTCAGAGAGTCGATTTTCAGTACCCAATTTCAGATTTTTCCAAGTATTTTGAAACGACACCCTCCACGACGGTCCGTCGTGCCCTTGAAGGTCCGTCGTGGCCTCCGTCACCTCTGCCAGTTTTCTAGAATAAAATCTGTTGCTCAAAACGACTAAACAGGTCGTTACAATAGATACCAATTTACCCATCGTTCGTCCCCGAACGATCAAAAGAAGGAAAACAATGGCGAAAAGGAGTACCCGAATCTGTAAACAGATGTGGGTATTTTTCTTGCATATCCGCCTCCTTCTCCCAAGTAGCTTCTTCAACCGGTCGATTCTTCCATTGAACTTTGATGGATGCAATCTCTCTCGATCTCAACTTGCGAACTTCTCTATCTAATATAGCAACTGGTTCCTCTTCATAAGTCAAGTTCTCATCCAACAACACTGAGTCCCAGCGGATAATGTAGTTTCCATCTCCATGGTATCTTTTCAACATGGACACATGAAATACCGGATGCACTCCGGACAGCCCTGGGGGCAAGGTTAATTCATAAGCCACCTCCCCTATTCGCTTTAGTACCTCAAATGGTCCAATATACCTTGGACTTAGCTTACCTCTTTTGCCAACCGCATCACCCCTTTCATGGGATTGAAATCTTCAACAAGACTTGTTCACCTTCCATGAACTCCAAGTCTCTAACCTTCTGGTCTGCATACTTTTTGTCTACTTTGCGCCGCTAGAAGCTTTTTTGAATGCCCTTCACCTTTTCTAACGAATCCCTCAAGAGATCGGTACCCCAAGGTCTAACTCGAATGCATCAAACCAACAAATGGGAGATCTAACATCTCCTCCCATACAATGCTTCAAATGGAGCCATATCAATACTGGAGTGATAGCTATTATTGTACGAAAACTCTGCCAAAGGTAAGAAGCTATCCCAATGGCCACCAAACTCTATCACGCATGCGCGAAGCATATCCTCCAACACTTGAATCGTTCGCTCAGACTGACCATCGGTCTTAAGGATGGAACGCGGTACTAAGGTCCAACTTAGTACCCAATTCTGCATGCAATTTTTCCAAAACTTAGAAGTAAACTGCGTACCTCTATCTGATATAAGGATAGTGGAACCCCATGCAATCGAACGATTTCTGAGATGTAGATTTTGGCTAACTTCTCTGCATTGTAAGTCACCTTAACCGGAATGAAATGAGCAGACTTAGTCAATCTGTCCACAATTACCAAGATTGAATCAAACTGCCCCAGTGTCTTTGGAAGACCAACCACAAAGTCCATTGCAATTCTCTCCCACTTCCATTCAGGAATGGGCATTCTTTGAAGTGTTCCTCCGGGCCTTTGGTGTTCATATTTCACTTGTTGACAGTTTGGACACTGGGCAAATAAAGTCAACAAATTGCGCTTCATTCTACTCCACCAAAAGTGTTGTTTTAGGTCGCGATACATCTTGGTTGCACCCGGATGTATAGAATACCTTGAACTATGGGCTTCTGCCAGAACAGTGTTGATCAAATCATCAATGCGGGGTACACATACCCTCCCTTAATCCTCAACACACCTTCCTCGTCGATTGTTGCTTCTTTAGCCTCTCCTCGCAACACTTTATCTCGGATTCGCCTTAGTTCATCATCATCAAACTGTTTTCCCTTAATCTTGCAAGAAAAGAAGATCTTGACTCCACACTAGCCAACAATCCTCCCTTCTCATTTATTTCCAACCTCATCAAGTGTTAGCCAGAGTCTGAACCTCTCTAGCCAATGGGCGTCTAGAGGCTTGCAAATGAGTTAGGCTCCCATGCTTTCCGCCTTTCTACTCAAGGCATCTGCCACAACATTCGCCTTCCCCGGATGATACAAAATAGTGAGGTCGTAGTCCTTCAATAGTTCCATCCATCTCCTTTGCCTCAAGTTCAGATCTTTCTGAGTAAAGACATACTGAAGGCTACGATGATCCGTGTAGACCTCACACTTAACCCCATATATATAGTGTCTCCATTGCTTCAATGCAAACACTACCGCGGCCAATTCCAAGTCATGAGTTGGATAGTTACGTTCATGCACTTTTAATTGTCTTGAGGCATAAGCAATCACGTTCTTCTCTTGCATTAGCACTGCACCCAAACCCGAATAGGATGCATCACAATAAACAATGAAGTTCTTACCCTCTACCGGCAGGTGAGATAGGTGCGGTAGTCAACAAAGTCTTAAGCTTCTGAAAGCTTCCTCACATTCATCTGACCATACAAATGGAACATTCTGCTTAGTCAAGTTCGTCAATTGGGAAGCAATAGAAGAGAATCCTTTGACAAAGCGGCGGTAGTAGCTAGCTAACCCAACACAAAACTCCGTATTTCTGACACATTAGTGGGTCTTACCCAATTCTTCACTGTCTCAATCTTAGAAGGATCTACCATCACCCCATCCTTCGAAACCACATGCCCCAAGAAGGACACTGCATCTAGCCAAAACTCACACTTAGAGAACTTGGCGTAAAGCTTTTTCTCCCTCAACATTCCAAACAATTCTAAATGCTCCTCATGTTCCTTCTTACTTTTAGAATAATAGTATATCATCTATAAATACGATCACAAAGAGTCCAAATACGGCTTAAATATCTCGTTCATCAAGCTCATGAACGCAGCAGGGGCGTTCGTAAGACCAAAAGACATCACCACAAATTCGTAATGTCCATACCTCGTTCGAAAAGCAGTCTTTGGCACATCCGTTGCCCGTATTTTCAATGATGATAACCGGATCTCAAGTCAATCTTAGAGAAGACACAAGCACCTTGAATTGATCAAATAAGTCATCAATGCGAGGAAGAGGATACTTGTTCTAATAGTTACCTTGTTCAACTGTCGGTAGTCTATGCACATCCGAAAACTCCCATCCTTCTTCTTCACAAACAAAACCGGAGCACCCAAGGAGATGCACTTGGTCTAATGAAGCCCTTGCTCAACAACTCTTGAAGTTGAGCCTTTAACTCTCTTAACTCCGCGGGAGCCATTCTATACGGGGGTATTGAAATGGGGCGTGTGTCCGGTTCAAGATCGATACAGAAGTCAATATCCCTGTCTGGGGGCATACCCGGAAGATCTGCAGGGAATACATCAAGAAACTCACGGACCACCGAAATCGACTCAATCGAAGGTACTTGGGTAGTGTCATCCTTGAGATGTGCCAAGAAAGCTAAACACCCTTTACTAACCATTTTCTTAGCACGAAGAAATGAGATGATAGGCACCGGATTGGAAGTGTAGTCACACTCCCACACTAACGGATCTGTCCCAGGCTTGGCCAATGTCACAGTTTTTGCATTACAATCCAAGATCGCAAAAATTTGGAGAAAGCCAAGTCATACCCAGAATTACATCAAAGTCACCCATTTCTAAGATAACTAAATCTACATAAGTGTTACTCCCCACAAAGTTCACCAAACAAGACCTATGTACCTTTTCAATTACCACAGACTCACCCACCGGTGTAGAAACACGAATAGGCATGTCAAGTAATTCACAATGCAATTTTAGACCATTAGCAAATGATGAAGATACATATGAAAACGTGGAGCCAGGGTCAAATAATACAGATGCCATGCAATCACAAACCAAAAGATTACATGTGATAACAGCATCAGACGCCTCCGCTTCAGATCTCCCAGGAAAAGCGTAACAATGGGCCCTATCGTTTGTCTGTCCATTGCCCCTACCATGTTGCGTAGTAGTGGCTCCATTTTGCCCATCACCTCTGCCGTTGTGATGACCACCACTACCTCGACCACCACGTCCTCCAGAAAAGCATCCTCTACCATGACCACCTCTACCTCTAGCTAGTGGGGTTCTGTAACTCTGGTTTGGACAATACCTCTTGATGTGTCCAACCTCCCCACATCCATAACACTCTCGGGGTTCATGCATAGGTCTCTCGGAGTAGTGTTGACCGTTCTGAGGTGGACCCCCAACTACAGTCTGTAGTGAAGACTGAATTGGTCGACTTGAGTAACCTCCGGAGCTCTGTCCTCTAGAGTGAGAACCATTAAACTCGCCTCCCCTTCGAAACCTTTTTGATGTCGATGTGTGGTGAAGTCGTCTGGCTTCACTCCTTCCACCTCTATCACAAAGTCTACCACCTCTTGGAAGGATGTTGCCGTAGCCGCTACCTGTAAGGCTGAAATCCGCAACTCTGACCTCAACCCCTTCACAAAACGGCGAATCCGTTCTTGTGGACTGAAACAAGTTGGGTGGCGTATCTGGATAGTGCGCGAAATTTAGCCTCATACGCGTTAACTGTCATCCTCCCTTGCTCTAGACTCAAGAACTCGTCCTTTTTCTAACTCTCAAAGTCCTTGGGATATACTTCTCCATAAACAGGGTAGAGAATGATTCCCAAGTCATAGGTGGTGCCCCTGTTGGTTGACACTCAACATGTGACCGCCACCACATTTTGGCGTTCCCTTGAAACTGATAGCTCACGAACTCAACGCCAAACCGTTCTACTATACCCATCTTGTGTAGTAGCTCATGACGACAATCCACAGAAAATCGTAGGCATCCTCTGATTCTGCTCCCTTAAAGACTGGAGGTTTCAATTTCAAGAACTTACTGAAAAGTTCATGCTGATCATTTGTCATAATAGGCCCAGTAGTCAGGCGTGGAAATGTGCCTATTCCCAATGATGCATCCATGCGGGGAGCCATCGTAGCCGCATGTCGTACCTCTGAAACCGGAGGTGTTGGTGCAGAAACCACTGGAGGTGCCTGACCCTGATCGGATAACCCACTAAGATAAGCAAGTACCTGGTTGATCATCTCTGGGGTAGGTTGGGGTGGCATTTCCTCATTCTGCCCTTGTTCATTCTCCCCTTCCTCCCCCTCTCTTATCACCTCCTCGGTCAGTGGAGGAGTCACCGCCCTAGTATCAGATGGGCTAGGTTCTTGTCCTCTTCCTCTAGAGGACGTCCTCCCACGACCTCTCCCACGGCCTCTTGCCGTTGCTCTTCCTTGAGCTACAGCCCCAGTGGCTGGCTCAGTCGTTTCTTGTCTTTCCGTTGTTGCTGCTGGTGCGGTCGTAGCTCTAGTTCTAACCATCTGCGAAATAGAGTGAAGATGGTCAGATACCAATTCGTATCGCCCAGATACCAATTGACTCAAGTAGTAGCACGAAAGAAGAATGAAAGAGTGAATTTTCTAAAGTCTTATAGCCTCTCAAGGAAAAGTAAAGGCGTCCCCCTACCGTTCCTTAAGACTCTACTAGACCTGTTCTTGTGTGATGAGACCAATGAACCTAATGCTCTGATACCAAGTTTGTCACGACCCAAATCAGGGACGCGACTGGCACCCACATTACCCTTCTATGTGAGCAAACCAACCCATCTAAACCTTAACATTTCAAGATATATCAACAGAAAATAATGCGGAAGACTTAAACTCATTAATAAAAACAATTCAATACTATTATTATTATCCCCAAAATCTGGAAGTCATCATCACAAGAACATCTATCTCAAATTACTTAACTAGGAATGTCTAAGAACAAAATAACTAAAAAGCTAGTCCATGCCGGAAGTTCAAGGCATCAAGACTTGAAGAAAGACCCAGTCCAAGCTAGACGCATTAGCTCACCCTGAATTTCCGATGAAGTGAAGACTGGCTAGATCTGCTGTTGAGTTGAAGTTGACGGAACGTTTGCTGCATTACACAAATAACCAAGAGGAAAACATGAAAGTAGGGGGTCAGTACAACCACACGTACTGAGTAGATATCATCGGCCAACTCTCAAAATAGGGAACAGTATATATCAATAATAATGTAAATCAACTACAATACTCACATGTAGCAATACAACATGAATTCATCAATAACTACAACCGAGTTCACACATGAGGACTCAAGCCTCAATACCATACTTATTTGGGAATTAAGTTCATTCGATGGAGTATATTCATTATCTTTCAAGATTCATTATCTTTCTTCCTCTTGTGTCGGTACGTGACACTCCGATCCTCTATTTCTATCCTGGTGCCGGAACGTGCACACTCCGATCCTCATATTCTATCCTGGTACCGAACGTGGAACGTGGCACCCGATCCATATTCTATCCTGGTGTCGGAACGTGACACTCCGATCCTCATATTCTATCCTGGTACCGGAACGTGGCACCCGATCCTCATATTCATTCTACCCTGGTACCGGAACGTGGCACCCGATCCCCTAATTCATCAAAGCCTTCTTTTTACACTAAGGCATCATCATTATCATTATATAATATATCAAGTGAATTAGGGTTCTTTCAAGATTTGGGATTCAATAACTTCATCATGCTTTGTTAATTCATCACAATTTTGTAATCATAATCATGCAAGCATACAACTTAAGCACATAGCAGGGTTTACAATATTATCAACACATAATATTCACTATTAAGAGTTCACTACGAATATCGTAACATAAACCATAACCTACCTCCACCGAAGATTAGTGATCAAGCAAGCAATTTCCCAAGCTTTGTTTCTCCTCGTTTCTCCTCTTTCTCTCGTTCGACTTTCTCTCCCCTTTTTCTTCTTTCTGTTTTTCTTTATTCAAACCCTCTTTCTTTTACCCTATTAATATATAATTAAGAATAAAAGATGGCAATAATAACCCACTAATTAACTTAAGGTTACCTCTTTTAACCCCCAAGTAATTAGACTTATTAACATTAGCCCTCTAACTTTATAATTAAAGCAGGAATAGTCAAAAACGTCCTTAAAACGTGTAAAAAATCCGACCCAGACTGGGATTGCGCAACCTGCGACGGCCCGTCGTGCTTGCGACGGTCCGTCCTGCAGGTCGTCGCAACCGTCAGAGAGTGGTTTTCCAGTGAAGACTCTGTGACGGTCCGTCACACCTGTGACGGTCCGTCCTGCCATTTCGTTACGAAGTTCAGAGAGTCGATTTTCAGTACCCAATTTCAGATTTTTCCAAGTATTTTGAAACGACACCCTCCACGACGGTCCGTTGTGCCCTTGACGGTCCGTCGTGGCCTCCGTCCCTCTGCCAGTTTTCCAGAATAAAATCTGTTGCTCAAAACGACTAAACAAGTCGTTACAAATTATAATAAAGTTTAAATCAAAATCAAATTAATACTAATGCAAAAAGAAAATCAATTCAACACTAAGAATTACAATAATATTGAATATTTATTTTTTTAGTTTTACATAGATTTAGACAATTAAAATACATGATCTACTTTTACTTTATTTTAATATTTAGTCATGTAACTAATACTTATTAAACTTATTTTAGCATGATGTAATACTTGAAATTATGATCAATTTCATTATGATTTATAAATTTGCAATATCTTTTTTACGCAATTTTATTGTTATTTTTTTTTTGGATATTTGTGAATCATTAATCATATCATATTTTTTGTTATTTTCTTTAGAAATAACTTAGTTGAATTTTTCGTAAACTTAAGAAATATTTGAAGTACAAGTAAATTATATGTTTGTATGAAAACTTTATCGAAAAAACCTGAAAAACCCGAAGTTGAAAAATTCGAGTTTTACTGGTTTGGTTTGATATTTTAAAAACTAAACCAACTCAGTCATGTACACCCCTAACACCACCTACCTCATAGTCACTAAACCCATTCTAAAATCACTATTCCAAAAAAAAGTAAGAATAACAATAAAATATTTTGCTTCAAATTCATGTGGACTTCACACCCCGAGTTACCAAATCTAATCTCCTTCAATTGGCTTAACTGACCAAACATATATAAGGTAATCTCTTCTTTTGAATGAAATGCTACCATTTGGATTAATATAACTTTTGGCAATATGTGTAATTAAAAAAAAAACTCTTCCAAGGAATTGAGGACATCCAAAATCAGCGAATTATATTCTAACTCCTTCCTATCAAAACAATAGGTTGACCTAACTAAAAAATACAACCTTATACTTATATTAGAGGAAGACTTCTACAAACTAAAATATAGAGTAAACATGCTTGGTGAAGCTGAATTCAACACTAAGTTTTTCCATACAACAACTCTCAATCAAAGTAGAAGAAATAAAATTGTTTCCCTCCAAATCCAAAAGGGTTTCTTGTTGCACGACCTAGTGGCCATCAAAGGCCAACAACATTATAATCGTTAAATAAATAATTACTAACATCCAAAAAAGAATGGATATTATGCAACTATGATCATCAAATAATTAGATCTGGAAAAATTATTTGATAGGTAAATTGGACTGTCATCTAGAAAAAATTACTTTGTAAAAATAATAATGTGTGGCAAACATAAATATAAGGCTAATCTTGTTAAATGGAAAAGACGATCAATAGGATTTAAACTAAACACAGATGAATCATTCAATATAGAATTAGGAAAATGAGGCATATGAGGAGTCATTCGTAATACAAAAGGAAATTGGATAACTAGATTCATGAGGAATATATTCAAATCTAAAACGAGCCAAACAAGCTATGTGGCCTATTATAGGGGACAAAATTGCACTAGACAATAAGTTGATGCCATTACAAATTAAATGGAATGTATGAAAATTACACATTATTTACAAAATGATTGTCCTCATCTTAACATCTTAAATGATTGCAGGGCTCACTTTTTCAGCTAGGGAACCTGCTAGCTAAAGTAGATATCGAGTGGAGAACCAAGTAACTTACTCTGTAGCTAAGGAGGGGGTCTAATCTATCAACAATCATTTCTCTTGTGCACTAGGTAGTTCAACCTTTGTTTGTGTCCAAGAAGAAAGAAGCAAACAAGGAGGAAACTCTTTTTTTAGGCTAACAAAGTCATCTACTACTCGTTTCTTTTCTAATATGTATTGTACTACCCCTCTAGGAACACACTAAACTACAATTTCACCACAATCCATGTAATGATGCCTATTAAGTTTTATTAACATAATATTTGATTTTACCAAAAAATAAAAAATAAAGGCACTATCATATAATAGAATATGCGATTAGTTTAAATAATATTAAGTGACTTGTTATAAATATTTTACACACACACACACACACACACACACACACACACACACACACACACATATATATATAGATATATATATATATATATAAGGTGTTTAGTTAATCATGACTAAAAAAATTAATTGAATATGAGATACATTTGACTGTAATTGACACAAATCGATCTGTAATAGATATACTTGTTCATAATCCATCATCAACAAAAGAGGATAGTTGAGAGGGTACTCGATGAATGTTGGTAAAATGCTTGACCTTTTACAACAATGAAAAAAATTAGTTAGTGGTTGAGAACTAATAATAATATGATAGATGAACTGTAGAATTATTTAATCATTTGAGAGTAATTTTTTGATGAATGATTTAAATCTTGTAGTGAAGAAGAAGGTCTAACAGTGGAAAATCGAGATCTTCGGAAGGGAAGAAATTTATTTATTTATTATTCTAAATCGTGTATTTTAAACTTTGAAGATGGAAAAACTAATTTGCAATTTAAGACTTTGAGGTTGAGAAGTTAGTCTTTTAAGGTTTTAATGGTAGAAAATATTTAATATGATTTAAGACCTAGGTATAAGAATTTACAGCTTTTTAACTTTAAATGATAAATGATTTCTTTTTCTCCAATAAATTAATACTTAGGGCTAGTTTGCAGATTGAGTTTAGAAATTGTACATTTAGCAAAGTTAGTAGAATCTTCAATAAATCCTAGAGTCTCAAATTTATTTTATTTATATAGTTTTGTTCTGCTAGTCTCATCACATCATACTCTACGCCTTCCATCTGCGGCGGCTGAGATAAAGAGAACTCATATAAGTGAAAAGTAGGACATATGTGACAATGAGAAAATTCATTTTCACCCTGAATCATCTCCATAGATTTTTACAAAATTAAATTAATTACTCAGCGAGGTGTAAGTGCTTTCTATTACCATCTTTTTTTCTATATCTAATACTATTTGTGATTCATGTTTTGATTTTATTTTTAGATGACTTGAGTTTTTTTTAGATTCTAGATTCATGTTTAAATGAACTACCTTCTGCAAACGATTCAACATAGTTCCTTTATAAAATTAACACATGAAAAAAATTCGATATACATATTCATAACCCATCAAAATTATTTTGTGTTATAAATGAAGTTAAATTCTCTAAATTCTAATTTTCTCCTTATATTTAAAAGCCCTTTTAACCCAAAAAAGATGCTAAATTTATTATTGAGTAACAGGGATAAGATCTAGTCTTTCCATTCAACAAAGAGGTATTTATTCATCTTTAGTAAAATATTTATTTTTAAATCATCTATATCTTAATAAATAATAGGAGGTAGCATCACACTATCTATCATCATTGTTTTCATTTCAACTTCTGATACATTATTTTGGCCCTTCACCTCTAAAGAAGTGAAACCATGTTTTCCATCTTGTGTAACCGTAACACAAATCTAGATAAACCAAGTGATATGCTTATGTGAAATTCATTTATATAAAGCTTTGATTCATTTTATGAAAGTATATTTTAAGACTCTTGACGAACGAATTCTACATAACTGTAACCTTTGGTTAACCTGATATGTTTATCTTTTTATGGTGACATAGGATTGAAAATTTGTTGGTAATCTATGTTAAGCTAAAATAGTAAGAATCAAATTATAATTGTACAATATGTGTTTGTAATATATAGGTAAGAGAAGGTTTATGGAATGCTATTGGAGGAATATTAAATTTAGTTGGAATTTCAGCAATATTGACATGTTTTCTTGCTCTAGTGCATATGATGGATTTATAAATAGAGGTACCAACTCTCCTATACTTAATATATATAGTTCAAGGAGATTTATTTTAAAGTATCCTTTCTTATATGAGATTTCTTGGCAAAAAATATTGCATGAATACAAAATAGAAAAATACAAAAGAAGCTTAATGTATATCTCTCTGCTTCTTTTAAATATTCTTCAACTCACAAGAGCAAAACTGTAGTGATATTGTATATTGTGTATATATATGATGATAAAATGTCTTAAACGCCAACAACTAGGATTTTCTTTTGATTTCCCATCCAAAGAAATCATAGTAGAAATTTTCACCTAATGAGGATTCAATTTCTCATCATAATATCGCCTCCCCCCATTCCATCTTCCCGTGCTTCATCTTCCCATACCCTAAAGGTAAAATTAATTGGGTGACCGATGGATTGGGTTAAAAATAGATTGACCCATATTTATACACATGTTCATGAATAAATCACAATCAAATTTAGAAGTTAATATTCAAAAACACTTATTTTGTTTTTTGGAAAAGGAATGTGATTTGATTCAACAACGTGAAACATGAAACTCATTTTATTTCACATTGAGTGTATTTTAGGAGATGAGTTCACTATTTACAATGTTATATTTCTAATTTCACAAAGATAATAGCGGAAATTATGATTTATATTATGTGCTTAAATATTTTGTTAATATGTGTGCATTGCCTCAAAATTACACTTCTTAAGGAATATGGGGGAGTTTAGCGAAAAGATTAAAGAATAATATTATGTTTAATAATCATATAACTCTTTTTGCTTACTCCTTTTGCTTTTCTACTTGAAATGGTGTTTTCACTATATAGGCATGCTTTCATTAGTTAGATTGATATTAGACTTTACAATCCAAGCTTATAGTAATATAACTAATCTTAAGCAATATCAATGTTTAAATGTTGATCCAAAGTTCAATTATTTTTATTTTAACTTCAATGATATGTGCATGAGTTTTTTAAAGAAATTCTGAAAGACCATATTGGAAGGAAAGGATGTCATTAAGAAAACTTTTTTTTTTGAGATTTTTGGTTATTCTTTGCATGATTCAGATGCTTCATTATAAAGTTTGATTCGTTGATCAATGTCCTCAAAGACTTCATAACACATTTGAATCGAAAGAGATTTTTTTGAGGATTTCCGTTATTATTTCTTCTTCAAGTGAATTCCATGGCAACATCAACATCCATCTTAGTTATTTCTTCTTAAGGCT
This sequence comes from Solanum habrochaites, assembly GCA_027704765.1. Taxonomy (NCBI): domain Eukaryota; kingdom Viridiplantae; phylum Streptophyta; class Magnoliopsida; order Solanales; family Solanaceae; genus Solanum; species Solanum habrochaites. The sequence goes on from JAKWJA010002492.1 coordinate 46,605,487, forward strand.
TTACAACTTTCTTCCCTATAATTAAAAAATTGCTTACATAGAGGCAATCCCAAATCGTGAGTTTATAGATTTGGATTCTAGAAAAGGTTACATTTTCAAAACCCAACAAGTTACCTTTTTAGAATTTCATATCCATAAACTCAAGATTCTTGATTCACCTCTACGTAAGCAAAGACCGTTGTGAAGAATTTAGAGGAAATAAGTCATAACTAATATGGATGTTGATCTACCTACGAGAATTCACTCTGAAGAATAAATAATTAAGGACATCCGAAACAGACTCTTAAAATGAAAATGTGTTTTTGATGTCTTGGATTATATTTATCAATGAAACTTCCTTTGTGATGAAAAATCTCAATCATGGAAAAGATAATCGAAATTCCATAAATAAATTCCTTCTTAAGGACAACCTTTCTTTCCAAGATGGTCTTTCTTTGAAATATCAGAGTTTATTAATGAATTTAACGTGCACATATCAACATAATTTACAAAATCATAAAACTAGCAGTATAAATATTCTTTACAAATAAAGGTACAACCACTCCTATATTTAATTATATATGGGTCAAGGAGATTTATTTTAAAATACGCTTTCTTAGGTGAATTTTGTGGGCCAAAAAAAAATTGCCTCTGAATAATGTATATCTAGGTTCAAGGTCATCTCTTTTTTAGAGTTGTTTTTGTTTCATGAATACAACATAGAGGAGTGTTAGTCATATCTTTGTAGACTTATAACAATGAAACTTACTGTAAATCTTTTTTCTTCTTAAACTTAAATAATCCTCTACTCAGAAGAGCAAAAAATTACAATTGCTTGGAGTAGTAATATTGTAATTTTTGAATATATATGATAATAATAGTGCCTTTAATTTCAACAACTAGGTTTTTCTGTTTCTTTTTATTTCTCATCCAATTACCAATATTTGTATTAGAGAATCTTATTAGCTTACTTGATTTAATTTTTTCGAGGTGTAGATTAAATCTCCCACCATGTAATCCCGAAAGTCCATGACCTAATATAGAGTATCACATAATGAAATAAGACTTGCAACACTATTAATAGGCCTAAAATAATTTATTTGAAACATTTAGGAGGTGTTAGAGTCAAAATGTTAAGGAACGTCCATGATGTTCGAAGACTAGTGAAATAGAGGTTAGTGTGCCTTGGAATGTTTCATGGGGTTTTAATAGTAGAAATTTAATTACAATTGGTAGAAATGTGTTAAATAAGTATTAGAGTGTGTTTAGGGTCGAAACTTCTGGGTACGACTCTCCAAGGACCATCCAAGGACCTTTGCATTTGACCGAAATCTGCAATTTTGGACAATGTGCATCAACAAGCGAAGAGACGATCCATCTATTGATCGACAATCCATCGTTCAACACTAAGCCTAATTTCCAAAAGGGTCCAAAAGACCCCTCTCTGAACTCATCGACGCCTTGCCAATACAGTGGCATCGATGGATCTACGGTTCGAAAATCAGGGAGTCGTCAATGGGGGTCTATTTTGGATACCTAATTTTAAGTTGAGGGAATTAATTAGTTAGTTGGTTGGTGAATTAATTAAGGGTGAATGGGTGTCTAATTAAGTCATTTAAGAGGCTGTATAAGACATAAACCTAATTAATCTAATCCAACACTCCTCAATTCCAAAACTCAAATCTCTCTACCTTCTCTATACTTTCTCTCTCTTTCCCCAAAGAACACCATTGAAGAAAAGGTCAAAGGTAATTAGGGCTGCATGAATTCAACTTTATCTCCATCAATTTTCAAGGATTCTTAATGTATTGAAGATCTTCACTCTTTGTACTCCTTTCCCCAAGAGGTTCTTCAAAGTTGATAAAACATGGGTTTCCTTCATAATCCGAAATTGATCTTTCAAATTGTATTTTTCTTGGTTTATTTTGATTATTATTGATACATGTGATTTATAATTGGTTAATTAGGGTAGTTATTGATATTAGACCTAGTTCTATAGAAGAAATCATGAATTTACCCTATTTCCCTAACCCTAGGTTATGAATTGATGTTTAATTAGTTAATGATGATACAATTGACTTAGTTCTTTTGTTTACCACTATTTTATGATGTTATTATGTCTATTTATGGATTAATATGCTTGTTGATTTTAAGACCCTTGAGGAAGTCTTTTGAAGGTGAATTTGTAAGACTTTATGATCTTGAATCCTTACTTCAATTGTGATGACTTATACTTGATGATGACGTTCAATTGTAGTATTACATGTGATTTGTTTAAGTAGGTGATGGTATGATGATTGTAATTGAAATGCCTTGACTATATGAATTGTGAGATTATGGTTAAGATATGTTGATTGTAAGTCAGATGCCTTACTATTACATGATGATGATAATATGCTAATTTCACATAGGAGGGTTGTATTGAAAGGAATTTGTCATGCAATACATAATGATATAATGATATGATATACAAGGGGTTGGTATACTATGGCCGTTATTAAGTTTGATGTTTAATAATTATTTAAAAATATTTCAAAAAGGGACTTTAGCTTAGAATCGAGTGAACTAGTTATGAGAGTTTTCCCTTCCCAATGTGGAAAGGTAGGTTCACAATGTCTCTCATGAGATGAAGATTACAATGAAATAGTGTGTAAACAAGGTCTTAAGTAAGTCTCCTAGTTGTTGAACTATGTTTCCCCCATAGGAATACTAGCTAGTTGATCTACCTAGAATTCTATGTTCATGTTTCTGGTACTACCTTGACAAGTAGACACCCTTCTTTCGGTGTAGGGTTTCATAACACCAAATTCCATTTTTAGCTCACATGGTCTATGTGGGTTACAGAAATTGTTCCCAAAAGTAAAATGAAATAATAAAGTTAATACCAAGTAGGGTGACTTAAGGGGTTCGACTCAGTGTAGGTAGGGATATTAGACCCTACCTATACATTGCACTAGTTGGCCTTGAGGGAAGTCATAGGAGGTTGTTCTTATGCTGTTATAAAGTAAATGATATGTGTATGTTGAATTTACATGTTGATGATATTGTATGATGTTAGTTTCTCATATGAACATGTTATTGGTCTATATTGCTATATATGATGATGACCAATCATAATGTTATATTACATGAAGTTAGACATTAAATTTGATTTCTTTCCTTTATTACTTGATAATGTGGGGTCGTAGGACTTTGCATGAGCATTGCATTTGTATGCTTAGGATGGTATTGTTAGTAAGAGCTTTAAAATTTAAAATGATATGAACTCTTGTACATGCTTTGTTGTTATGGCATTATGTTGGAGTTGCTTTGGTTATAGGCTCATGATATACTATTATTCATGGTTTTGAACGAATGTCTCTTTGAACATGATTTCAATGTTTTATGTGGATGTGTTTCAATACTTAATACATTTGCTTGTACTAACTCATTTTATTTCCATTTTTCTCAAGCAATGTAAGTTCGGGCCATTGAAGCATTTGAGGCTACTTAAAGAAGACCCAAACATGTTTCTCCAAGTGTTGGTAGGACCTCAAGATCCTCGGAAGTTAGCTTTCCCATTCTAGTTATGTTGTTGCTGTAGTCTAACGTCTATCATTTCATCCCTATTGTTTCAAGATGTTGTAGCAAGCCCTATGTGGCAATTATACATTTGTGTAAGGTCTATACCCAAATGTTCTACTTCGCTTTATATGATTCTATATGAGAGATAGTATTAGACTAATTCGTATGTATTGATTATGTTGTCTAAATGAGAAACCTACGTAGCTTCATATGCGAGGAGTATAAGTAAACTCTATATGTACTATGTGAGAGGTCTATGTAAGCCTCATTATGCATATAAAATGTTTTATTTTTTCCGTATTTAAACATTTTATATGTTATGAAAAATGCTAAAAGGCTAGTCTTAGTCCTCTCTAAGGACGACGACACCGGTTACGTCTATGGGATGCTCCCAGTCATGATAAACTTGGTATCATAGCATGAGTTTAAAGAAATCTTAGGATTGATATCTCATTGAACCACATTAACATAGATTGGTTCACGGGTGTGAAGTGCGCCACACTAATGAATGAGAGTTTATATCACGCTTAGGAATTCTCACTTATTGAGAATCTTGAAATTCGTGCCTCAAGAGTGATATCTTTATGTGTCCTCTTTCTTCTAATAATTCACTTGTGGAATAGGATAAGACTACAAGATGTGCAGCGTCAAGGAGAGTGAAGGAGTATTTTGATAATGCAGGAGTTCCTCCCCAAGGAAACTAAGTCCCTCCATAACATCAAGCTCTTCAAGGTGACCAAACTCTGGTCATTCCTCCACCTATGACGTAAGGAGAGATAAGGGAGAATTTTGTGACTTTAACTGAAGCTATGACTACCCAAACACAAACTGTAGCTACTCAAGCTCAAGCCATAGCGGCTCAAGAAAATTCGTAGGTTGGCCCCCGTGTTCAAAAAAATGATAGCACCATGACTTCTATCTTGAGGGACTTCTCAAGTATGAACCCTCTTATGTTCTTTGGGTCTAAGGTAAATAAGGATCCTCAAGACTTATACAAAATCTTTTATGCTATGGGGTTGACTACGAATGAAAAGGCCGAGCTAGCTTCCTATCAACTCAAAGATGTGGCTCAAACTTGGTATACCCAATGGAGACACAATAGGGATTCGAGAGCGGGTCCTATAACTTGGGAGGTGCTTAGAAGGATTTTTATTGGTAGGTTCTTCCCTAGGGATAAAAGGGAGTCCATAGTGGAGGAATTCATCAGATTTCATCATGGAGGTATGAGTGTGCAAAATTACTCCTTGAAGTCACTAAATTGTCCAAATATGCACCTTTTTTGGTGTCTAACCCAAGGGATGAGATGAGTCGCTTTATTACAGTAGGGTCCGATGATTTGGTTGAAGAGTGTCATTTGGCGATTCTCCATGAAGACATGGATATTTATAGGTGATGGTGCATTCTTAACAAGTTGAAGAGACTTGACTCAAGAGGAAGAATATGGAGTTTAAGAGGGCCAAGTCTTATGAGAAAGGTACTTCCAAGGGTAGGCTTGAGATTCAAGACAATCCTAGGTTCAAGAAGAGGGTTTCCAACCAAGATCCTTCAAACTTTCCTAAGGCTAAAAAGGATAGGCTGTCTAACCCTAAGTCCCAAAAGGGAAATAGTATGAATTCACCTAGCAAGAAACCTATTTGTTCCAAGTGTTGTAAGAAGTATTGGGGTGAGTGTTTAGTTTGGATGAAGAATTTCTTTGGGTGTGGCAAGAGTAGCCATAAGTTAGGATTTACCTAATGTGAGGAGCAAGAGAATGGGAGTGGTCAAGTTTAAAAAAGCAGTACTAGTTCTGATGCTCCCAAGAGGAAGCGCTTCTATGCTCTCCGCTCTAGGGGTGAATAAGTGGAGTCTCCTGATGTGGTCACATGTGTGTTACAAATCTTCTCTATTTATGTTTATGCTTTACTATATCCCAATGCTACTTTGTCATTTGTAAAATCCTCTAGTAGCTGAAAAGTTTGATATTTTACCCGATGTATGGATCGAACCTTTTCCGGTTATTACCTCGGCTGGTGACTCCGTTGTTGCTAAAAGAGTCTTTAAGAGTTGTCCTGTATCTTTTCCCAATAGAGTTACATAGGTGGATTTGGTATAACTTGATATGGGTGACTTTGATGTCATTTTGGAAACGGATTGGTTGGATTCTTGTTTTGCATCAATCGATTGTGGAACAAGGGTAGTCAAGTTCAATTTTCCTAATGGATCGATCTTAGAGTGTAAAGGGGCTAACTCAATTCCTAGTGGTCGTATTTGTTATTTTCTAAAAGCTTGTAAAATGATCTCAAAAGGTTGTCTTTACCATATTGTAAGGATAAAATAACTTGAATCCGACATTCCTCCTAAGAGTCTATCCTCGTAGTGAAGGACTTTCTGAAAGTCATTCTTCAATGACTTGCCACGAATTCCTCCTGAATGTGAAATTGGCTTTTGTATTGACTTACTACCGGATACGAATCCCATTTTTATTCGTCCTTATCGGATGGCTCCGGACAAATTAAAGAGTTGAAGGCTCAACTCAAAAATTTACTAGATAAATGATTCATTCAACCTAGTATTTATACATAGGGTGCTCCAATTTTTTTTATGAAGAAGAAGTATGGGTTCCTTAGGATGTGCATTGATTATCGTCAACTCAATAAGGTCACCATTAAGAACAAATATGCTATTAGTTGGATTGACGACTTTTTTGGTCAACTCCAAGGTGTAAACTACTTTTCTAAGATTGACTTTAGGTCGGGTATGACCAACTAAGGATGAGAGGTGAGGATGTACCTAAAATAACTTTTTGAACTATCTGTGGTCACTATGAGTTCCTAGTGATGTGTTTTGGTCTCACTAATGCGCCGAAAACTTTTATGGATCTAATGAATAGGGTGTTATAAAACTATTTTGATTCCTTTACCATTGTTTTCATGGTGATATCTTTGTATATTGGAAGAATGAGGGTGAACATATGGACCATTGGAGTGTGGTATTTCAAGTCCTCAAAGAGCACCAAATATTAACCAAATATATCAAGTGTGAGTTTTGGTTGAGATTGGTAGCGTTCCTTGGTTATATTTTCTCAAGAAAGGGTATAGATGTCAATCAAAAGAAACCTGAGACGGTTAATAAATGGCCTAGACAATTGACTCCAACCATAATTAGAAGTTTCTTGGGTTTAGCCGGGTACTATAGGTGGTTTGTGTATGGTTTTGCGTCCATTGCTTCTCCTTTGAATACCTTGACCCAAACGAGTGTGAAGTTTGAGTGGTCTGAGGCTTGTGAAAGAAGCTTCCAAGTGTTGAAAGATAGGCTTACCTCCGCTCCGGTGTTAACTTTATTGGAGGGTACCAAGGGTTTTGTGGTATATTATGATGCTTCCCGGTTTGATTGGGTTGTGTGCTTATGAACCATGGAAAGGTAGTAGCATATTCCCCTAGACAACTCTAGGTGCATGAGAAGAATTATCCAACTCATGATCTTGAATTAGTTGTCATGGTGTTTACTCTAAAGATATGGAGGCATTACTTGTATGGAGTTCATGTGGATGTGTATACCGACCACAAGAGTCTTCAATATGTGTTCACTCAAAAGGAGTTGAATCTCCATCAAATAAGATGGTTGGAATTGTTGAAAGATTTTGACATGATTGTTTTTTACCACCCCGGAAAGCCTAATGTGGTGGCAGATGCTTTAAGTCGTATAACCATGGGTAGTGTGTCTCATGTGGAAGAAGGTAACAAAGACCTAGTGAAAGATGTTCATATATTGTCTAGATTGGGTGTTCAGTTGGAATATTTCCAAAATGTTGGTTTAGTGGTTCATAATAACTCCGAGTGATCTTTAGTGATTGAGGTGAAATCTAAGCAACATCTTGATCCACTATTTATAAAGTTGAAGAAATCGGTACTTAGCAAGTTAAATGAGTCATTCTTCCAAGGGGGGATGGTTTGAAGTACCAAAATATATTGTGTGTACCGGATATTGATGATTTGAGGAATAGGGTGTTAGAAGAAGCTCATGGTTCCCGATATTCTATTCATTCGGGTTCCGCCAAAATGTATCATGATCTTAGAGAGGTATATTGGTGGGATGGCTTAAAAAGGGACATATCAGAGTTTATAGCTAGGCGTCCAAATTGCAAGCAAGTAAAGGTCGAGCATCTATAGCCGAGTGGTTTGACCCACATAATGGAATTTCCTACTTGGAAGTGGGACGAAATTAATATGGACTTCATTGTTAGATTTTTCCTCGATCCTAGAGGCAAAATGACTCAATTTGGGTCATTGTGGATAGATTGACAAAATCCGCTCACTTTATCCCCGTCAAGTCAACTTATTTGGTGGAGGAGTATGCAAGGATCTACATAGATGAGATTGTAAGTCTTCATGGTGTTCCTTTGTCCAGTATATTGGATAGAGGTTCACAATTCACATATCATTTTTGGGGATATATTCATAAATGGTTGGGTACACGAGTGAAGCTTAGTACCGCTTTTTATCCCAAAATGGATGGTCAAAAAGAGCGTACTATTCCAACCCTAGATGATATGTAAAGATCTTGTGTGATAGACTTCAAAGGGAATTTGGGAAATCACTTGTTTTTATTGAGTTCTCCTATTATAATAGCTACCACTCGAGTATTACCATGGGTCCATTTGAAGTACTCTATGGTAGGAGATGTGGGTCTCCGGTTGGGTGGATTGAGGTCGGTGAGTTTTCACTCGTTGGTTCCAAAATACTCTATGATGCTTTGGAGAAAGTTTGGGTGATAAGCGATAGGTTGAAAACAACCTAGAGTCGGAAAAAGTCCTATGCCTACAATAGAAGGAGAGACCTTGAATTCGCAGTGGATGATAAGGTGTATTTGATGATTTCACCTATAAAAGAGTTGATGAGATTTGGTAAAAAGAGGAAGTTAAGTCCCCGATATGTGGGTCCCTATGATATTTTGCAATGGGTCAGAAAGGTTGCATACGAATTGAGATTACTAGAGAACTAGATTTAGTTCATCCGGTATTCCATGTCTCATTACTTAAGAAGTGCATGGGCGATCCCGTGTCCATTCTTCTTATTGAAGAGATTGGTGTGGATGAGGACCTTTCCTTTAAAGAGTTTCTAGTGAAAATTCTAGATCGCCAAGTTAAGAATTTGAGGAACAAAGAGGTGGCCTCTGTAAAATTTCTATGGAGAAACACCTAGTTGAGGGAGCAACATGGGAGGCCGAGGCTGACATGAAGTCCTGTTATATAATGTAGAGTGGTTTCACGGTGCTTTCAATGCATTTTTCTTAAGAGTTTAGTGTATCTAAAGCCTTTTTGTAGTAGTTTTAACAAGGTTTTTGTTTAGGTTTACAAGAAAGATGTCAAGGTTGAAAACACATAAGAAAGTTGGAAAAAGTGCAGAAAATGACCTACGAAGGACATCAACGGCCCGTCGTTCAATCGACGATCTATAGGTGGTGACCGTCAATGTGTAGTTCAAGCTAATGGAGAATATCGGGGAAATATGACTAAGTGTGGAACCACGAGAACAAATGACGGTCTGTCTATTGATCGACGGACTATACTGGTGAACCGGCGATTGGTTCAGAGAAGGGTCCACTACATGACTTCTTCAAGATTCTAAGTATGAAACTACAAAATAGAGTCGATGGGGCGTAAATATATCGATGGACTGTACTACTGGTTCGTCGTTTGATTTAGAGAAGGTGTTATTCGGTGAAGAATAAAGTATTTCAAGTTTGTATTAATGGAACTAGACGATGGACCGTCGTTCCATCGAGGGTCCATTAGTGAAGTCATCGATTGAAGCCGCATTTCTGGACAAAACTTTCCTTATTTCAATTCCTTTTTCCTTAGGACTATGTTTTCTATCAATAGGGTATTTAAACCTCGTTTTGAGGTTGGCTACTGTTATTATTGTTCTATTTTGTGTTGGAGATTGTTGATTGCAAACTTTAGGACAATTAATGAATTTTCGGATTTGGTTTTTCTGATTATCTTGCAATTTCGAGTTAATTTTCTGGGTTTCTTCTTATTGTTAAGTAAGTTTATGATTTCTTTATTCAATATTATGAATTGTGATCTTACTAGCATATGGTTTGTTTTGATATCCGGTAGGAATAAAAAAAAAAGTCCAGGTTGGTTGGTGAGCCTAGTGATAGGAGACTATCTAGCTTGGTTCGGAGAGCACTTGTTGGGTGAAATATTTTTTGGTTGCTAAATGTTACGGCCTAAATGCTGAACTATTGACCCTACTTGTTCGGATGGGTGTTCACCCCAAAGTGTTCCCGGACCGCATGCATACATCCGTAAGTAACTTAGTGCAACATGGAAAATTTCATTGAGAGGAATCAGCAAAGAAAAGAAAAACGGGTCAACAACACCAACATGTGTATTTGAGAGATTGTCCTCTTGGGCGGCCGAGAGTGTTGTGTTATTGTTATGAGTGTTGTGTTATTGTTATGTAAGACCAAGGAGGATCCTATCCTAAAGGAGAAGGAGGAGGAGTAGGAGCTAGCCTTAGGGGCGGAATCGAATGATTACGAGATAAACAATGAGACAAAGGAGAGCACTTAGACAATTCACTTTGAGTACTACTCGTGTTGGCATGGAAGTCAGCCCGGTAAACTGATTCCATTCTGCTACTAGGGTTCCAAACCTTCCCCTGAGCTCTAGAATCTAGAAATACCTTTTCAACTCAAGAAATGCTAAAGCTATTTAGAGTTGGTATTTCTAACTAAGTCGGAAGGAGGGCTTTGGGCAAAGAGCAACTCTCAAGTACTTTACTTCAGTCCCAGTACTGAAAGACGTGACTTCAGGAGTGGATTTCGGAAGGAAAGAGTTTACTTCCTGCAAATTGCTTATGTAAGAACTAGTAGAAAGAAAGGGGCGTTCCGCCACTTGACTGTAAGGAAAGGAATTTGGAAAAAAAAAAGAAGTAATTTCGTATATAAAGATATGGGTTTCCGGGCTTAGATCGAAATGGAATCCCCGAAAACCGGGGCTGGAGTATTAGACTTGTTCTGCTTCGATAGAGGCACTGTAACCGTAAGTGGAATAACAATCATTCGGCCGATTGCTCTTATCCTTCCTTCGCTGACACAGAAGAGAGAGAGCACTCCCCAAGCCAAGGATGAGTGCCAAAGAGAAGATGCGCAAGCTAGTCTATCAGAAGGAGAAAGCGAGGGAGTGAGATTTTTGGTTTCATTAGGGTAGACTGAAGACCAAGCCAATCTCGAAACAAAAAAGAAAACTTATTGCAACTACGAACGTGAACAGATGCTTTCTCATTAGACTATTTTAACCGATTGTTTATGTCGACCCCGCTGTGCCGACCAGCAGCGGGATGCTACTTACGAGCTGGTCAGGGACAGGTTCTGGTCACTCTTTCGATGCTATGCCATTGTGGTGGCACGGGAACCGCCGAATGGGGGCAGTTTTCATCTCATCGCTGGCTTGTGGAAGACTAGTGCATCCAAGCACAGCGCAGCCAAGAGGGTCCAAGATTGCTTCGCTGAATGGGATGGACATCAATCTTCGCTTCTACAAGGCCTAGTCGACTCTTTGTAGGAGCCTTCCTTTATTAAGGGGCGCAGCGGGCTTCCTTTCCTTTACCTTTAAACAGTTAAAGCCTCTTCTCTTATCAGTCCTTTTAGTCAGTTCCTTTTCGGTTAGCTACTTAGGATGAATCACATAGAGGCGATCACAAATATAAGAATACAATATTTTTCAAGAGACAGAAGGCCTAAGAAAGATGGGGAACTTCTCTCTTATAAATCTCTTTGCACGAGCTTCTATAAGCCCCGAAACAGACTGAATTACATGTGTGAAGCATCGTGCCATTTCAAATCAAACAAGTGAGGAAGCCATAATATTCATAAGCAGACGTGTGAGTCTATCTTTCAATTAGCGAAGATGGAAGGAGGCAAAGTAAGGCTTTCTTCTTTCTTTCAGAGTGAGAAAGGGAAAGCAAACGAATCGAAGTGGGGAGGCTCGTAGACGCTACTAGTGCAATGACTAGTCTAATCTCTTTTCTCTACGTGAACTTTTTCTTATGTAAACCCGGTGTGTTATCTAAGTCTTTTAACTAGTCCAACGGAAATCTCCTCTATTGCAGCAAAAGTCAAAAAAAGGGGTACTCGCGTTGCAGCCTGCTTGCCTTAAATGAAAATCCTTACTAGCCGAAGTAAGGGACTTTCTTACCCGAGCATACATAACGGACAAGGAATTATAAGAATATTCTTAGCCTGTTATTCAAGAATATTTCCTCAGAATGGATGATGAATGGAAACGAGATTGGATTGACGTATAGAAACTACAACTACAGATTTGATCCCTTTCTCTTAAGGAATCTCGACTAGACGAGGGAGATATAAAGGTAACGTTGACGGTACGAAAAAGAAAGTCATTGCATAAGTAATGAATGAGCAAATTTCTTATTAGAAGACTATTTGACTAGACAGGTCTCCTTTACCGGGGGGTTCCCACAGAGAAGTCTTGCTATGGCTTGCAAAAAACGTTTAATATTGAGAATGTTGGATGTATTACACACTGGTGGATTTGCGTAATAAGGCTTTTAACTAGCTTAGTGAATCGATTTAATCTAGTTAATATAGTATGTTTTTGTTGCCAATCCACAACTAGGGTTGTGAGAACCATGAGTAATTAACAAAGTAATCCTAGCAACTAAGCCCTTCACAAATAGTATTTTTGCATGTATTGATAATTCTTTCGCTTAGAAGTCTTTTAAATGGTGGCCAACATTAAAACTCACCTTGTTGCTACTTGCCCGACCAAGGAGGTAGTTAATAAGAAAAAAATTACCATATATTTAGTGTGATTCTATCTAATAGGGTAGTGTCGATTGGTTTGAAGTAATTATTAAGTGATACATCAATTATAATGTCTAATATGAGGTAAAGTACGTAGCCGAACCAAGGTGTGGGGTGAAATTCTTGTGATGCCGGACCAAGGATTTATAGATACATTACTTGCCAATTTTTATGCAAAACACTAGGATAGAGTTGTTATTGCTTCGAATACGACTTTATGAAACTGTGAGGAACAGATATACCCTAGTTATTCTCACAACTTGATAAAAACTCAATATTTTCTTTCAATTACTTGTTAAACTTGTTTCACAACCCCCTTTTTAATTACCTATTTTTAGAAAGACGTTCACTAAATAAATGTAATTATGAACTAAAGTTACGTCTAGACCATTTTTCTCGTGGGATCGACCCCAACCTACTAGTTGGATTCTCTACTCGATTACAACCGCTTATACTTCTTTCTGGAGGTGTAATGGGAGCGCATCATTATCGTCGTCCTTTTCCTAACTAAAATCAGTTGTTCCTATTATTAATGAAAATATTGAGTAAATTGGAATTTGTCTTGTTTTGCAAAAATATGCATATTCATGGTAAAAGGTTTATGCTAAAACTGAGATTTCATGAGAAAAGTGTTCGTTTGCCTGATTTGCAATCATTTCTATATTTGTTGTATTGTTGTCTTTATGGAATAGTAATAATGAGCATGTTGAAGTATTTTAAAAGAATTTTGGGCATAAGTAACTCTTGATGTTTATGTTGAGCTCACGTTATCATTGAGAAGGTAGTTCCTCATATATGTGATAATTAATGTTTTGAGTTGCTATGTGTAAATGCGAAGTTTATATGTTGTATGGAGTTGTGAAGTAATCCTTTGAGTTGTAAATCATGTTGATTATATATGTTTTTGGTTGAGCATTTAGAATTGGTCTATCCTTTCCCTACAAAAGATTTTTTTCATTCGTGAATGAATGTTCCTATAGAGGGGGGGGGGGGATTATAATGTAACATTCCGAAAGTCCATGATCTAATCTAGAGCCTAACATAATGAAATAAGACTTTAAACACTGTTTATAGGCCTAAAATAATGTATTTAAATAATTTTGGTGGTGTTAGAGTCAAAACATCAAGGAACGTCCATGACGTCCGGAGACTAGTGAATTGAAGGTTAGTGTTAATTGGAATGTTTCATGGGGTTTTAAAAGTCAATACTTAATGAAAATTTGTAAATAAGTGTTAAATAAGTATTAGAGTGTGTTTAGGTTCAAAATTTCTGGGGTACGACTCCCCAAGGACTACCCTAGGGGTCCTTGGAGAGGACCCTTGCATTTGACCCAAATCTGCAATTTTGACAGTGTGCATCGATGAGCCAAGCAACGAGCCGTAGATTTAACAACACTCCATTGATGTCTCCATCATTCAAAACTTAGCCAAATTTCAAAAATGTTCCAAAAGACCTCTCTCTGACCTCATTGATGCCTTGCCAGTATGGTACCGTTGATGGACCTACGGTCCGTAGGTCCGGGAGTCGTCGATGGGGGTGTGTTTTGGCTGCATAATTTTAAGTAGAGGTAATTAATTAGTTAGTTTGTTAGTGAATTAACTAAGTGTTATGGTGTGTCTAATTATGTTAGTTAAGGTTCTATATAATGCATAAACCTAATTAATCTAACCTAACACCCCTCAATTCCCAAACTCAAATCTCTCTACTTTCTCTCATTTTCCCCAAAGAACACCATTGAAGACAAGGTTCAAGGTCATTAGGGCTGAAAGAATTCGACTTTATGTCCATAAATATTCAAGGATTGTAAAGGTATGGAAGCTCTTCACTCTTTGGACTCCTTTCCCCAAGAGGTTCTTCAAAATTGCCTAATCCAAAATTGATCTTTCAAATTGTATTGTTCTTAGTTCCTTTTGATTATTATTGATATTATGATTTATAATTGGTTAATTAGCGTAGTTCATGATATAATACCTAGTTCTATAGAGTAAATCATGAAATGCCCTATTTCCCTAATCCTAGGTTATGGATTGATTTTGAATTAGTTAGTGATGATACAATAGACTTAGTTCTTGTGTTGATTACTATTATATGATGTTATACTATCTATTGATGAATTAACATGGTTGGTTGATGGTTAGACCCTTAAGGAAGTATTTTGAAGGGTAATTGGTAAAACTTTTTGTTCTTGAATCCTCAGTTCAATGGTGATGACTTATACTTGATGATGACATTCAATTTAAGTATTACACGTGATTAGATTAAGTAGGGGTGTATGATGAACGTAATTAAAATATGTTGACTATATATATTGTTAGATTATGATTAAGTTATGATGATATAAGGTTTATTGTGAATAACATATGTTTCTTGATACGACATAATGATCATAATGTGCTAATCTCACATATGAGGGTTATATTGAAAGGAAGTTCTCTTGCAATGCCTAATGAGATAATGATATGATATACAAGGGGTTAGTCTCCTATGGCCGTTATTAAATTTGATATTTAATAATTATTTAAAAATATTTTAAAAAGGCACTTTGTCTTAGCACCGAGTGAACTAGTTATGAGAGGTGTCCCTTCCCAATATGGGAAGGTAGGTTCACAATGGTTATCATGAGATCGAGATTTCAATGCAATTGTGAGTAAAGAGGGTATCAAGCAAGTCTCCTAGTTCTTTAACTATGTTTCCCGCATAGGAATAATAGCTAGTGGATCTACCTAGAATGATACCTTCATGTTTATGTACTACCTTGGCAAGTAGACCAGCTTCTTTTGGTGTAGGGTGTCATGACACCGGATTCCATTTTTAGCTCACATGGTCTATGCGATTTAAGGAAATTGTTTCCGAAAGTAAAATGAAGTAATAAAGTTAACACTAACTAGGGTGACTTAAAGGGTTTGACTAAGTGTAGGTAGGGGTATGAGACTCAACCTATACATTGCACTAGTTGGCCTTGAGGAAAGTCCTAGGAAGTTGTTCTTATCCTCTTATGATGTAAATGATATTCATATGTTGACTTTACATGTTGATAATCCTATATTATGTTAGTTTCTCTTATGAACATGTTATTGTTCTATATTGCTATATATGATGATGACCACTCATAATTCTATGTTATATGAACCTAGGCATTACTTATGATCTCTTTCCTTGTTTACTTGATTATGTGGTGTTATGGGAATTCACATGAGCATTGCACTTTTATGGTTGGTATGGGATTGTTCGTAAGGGTCTTATAAGTTAAAATTATATGAACTAATGTACATGCTTTGTTGTTTTGACATTATGTTGGAGTTTCTTTGGTTATATGCTCTTGATATGATATTATTCATGTTGATATGACCTTATTGTTATAATGATCATGATTGACTTGACTTTATTGATGATGTTGGTTATGTGTGGCATATGGACTTGTCTTAATAAATAGGTGATCATTGGCTTATATGTGTTCTTTATTGTACATAAAGGCTTTTTCAAAGTAACTTAGCATGTTTTGAACAAATGTCCATTTTAAGCATGATCTCAGTGTTTTATGTGCATATGTTTCCATACTTAGTACATATGGTTCTACCAATCCATATTCTTTCAATTTTCCCCAAACAATCTAGGTTCGGGGCATTGAAGTATTTGAGGATACTTGAAGAAGACTTGGACATCTTTCTCCAAGAGTTGGTAGGTACTCAAAATTCGAGGATGTTACCTGTCCCATTCTAGCAGTGGTATGGCTATAGTCTAACGACAATAATTTCATTCCTATTATTTCAAGATATTGTTGTAAACCCTATGAAGCAATTATACTTTACTGTAAGGGCTATGCCCGAATGTTCTACTTTATTTTAGAGGGTTCAATATGATACAAAGTATTATACTAATTCCTATCTATTGATTATGTTGTCTAAACGATAAGCCTGTGGAAGATTCATATGCGAGCAATACAAGTAAATTCTGTAAGTAGTATGTGAGAGTCAATGTAAACCTCACTTTGCATGTTAAAATTTTTAATTTTTTGCGTTTTAACCTATGATATGTTATGATTAATGCTAAGAGTCTAGTCTTAGTCCTCTCCGAGGACGACGACGCCTGTTACGTCTAGGGGGTGCTCCCCGTTGGTGACTCCCCTCCCCCATTTCATCTTTCTTACCCTAATTTTTTAAGAAAAGAAACTAGAGCGAAGGTGTCTGTAACATACTCATTCTATTCCAGATTAAGTGAACTTTTGAATCTTTTTTCATTTGTCAAAAATATTTGAAATTTTCAAAGTTCGATATAGGCGTTTGAAATTTTTTCCATGTTTGCCTTTTCTTTTATTGATGTTTTTCTATTTTCTAGGAGATCAATTCAACACTTACAAAGTTATACTTATAATTTCACAAAAGGCAATAGTTGAAATTATGATTCACCGTATACTCTTGAATTTTTTTGTTAATAGGTGCGCTTTGCTTTAAAAATTACACTTAATATGGAATATAAGGAGTATCATGATAATATTATATAGTAATGTTATGTGTAAAAATAATATAACTCCATGTTTACTCATATTTCTTTTTTACATGAGACGGTGTTTTTATTATAAAGTCATGCTTTCATTAGTGAGATTGAGATTTGACTATAATTGAATCCTATATCAATATAATAATTATTAAGCTACGTCAATGTTTAAATACTAATCCTTGAATTTAGGCTCTACAACATACATGTTCTTTTTATCATGAAGTTTAGTTATTTTTGTCTGACTTGAATCATCGTAGGTTGTGTTCTAAGTGAAGGAGAGAGACATGAATTTGTCCGAATTTAATCCATAGGCTCAAGGGCATGCCCCGTATCCGTTGCAAGAGAATAGGCTCTTTGAAACTTATATTATATCCTAGTGTAAGAGACGATTAGCTCTAGTCACGAAACAAAGCAAAGGAGGATTCATGGATATAAGAATCCATGCTTCAAGAGAATCCCCTTTTTTTCTTGGTTACGTGACTAGATCAATATATGTGTCAAAGAGGGAATATGCTTGCAGAGGATACGGGGGTATGCCCCTGATCGAGTCATGTCTTTGTCTATCACATAACTCATAGACCATGATGATTCAAGTCACATAAAATACTTAAATGTATTATAAAAAGAACATGTAGGTTGTAGAGCCAAAAATTTAACATTAGTATTTATTTAGCTTATGAATGGTTATATTGTAACTATAAGATTGGATTGTTGTATATAATCTCAATCTAATGATATAATGAAAAAAGAGCCTCAAGTCGAAAAGAAAAAAGAGTAAAGAAAAAAAAGTTAGATTATTATGTATAGTGAAAAATCAAAGTTGCCTTTTTCGGCAACATGACTTTGTGTTAGTAAATTAGGTAGGCATTTTCTGATAACTTTTTAATGAAATTTCCGTAGTTATATGATTTTAGTGGTAAAATCATAATTATATGACTATTTATGAAATTAACCACATCTTTATTTTTTCGAGGTATGTAATGTCTTAAAGTTATCGTTCATTCTTTATGAGCTATTGGTCTAAGAGTATTAGTATACTAGAAAATAAGAAATTACGATGGATCAAGTTTCATATCTGAACAATAAAATTTCATGCTAATTCTAGTTAGCTATGGATTAGCGCAAAAAAATATATAAGAAATTCATGAATAACAAGGAACTTTTATAGATGAATTGTTTAGGGATTACTCACAAACACCATCGCTAATTTAATATTTTTTAGTAGTATCGATCACTAAATTGATGATCTCTATTTGGTTATTTTGTAAAAATAAGTTCATAAGTCCTTTTATCTTGGTAAAACTACAAATATTAAGATTTACCAATTTTATTCATTAATCTTTTTCCCTATTGATGGGACAAATGTCAAGCCCTTAGGCTATCCCCTTGACGTAAACATGGGACGTAGGATCACGAGTGACCCCAAGCTAACCCTCAGTTGTTCTATTAAAAGCATACTAAAATAACTGAATAAAAGATACTATGCAAATGCTTAAATCATGACACAACTCAAAGATGTGAAATACCGAATACTGATATGAATATATAATAAATTTCTAAATGTTAAGTGATGATAAACATTCACTCAAATGCTAAAGCTGAATATAAAACTATGTATGGAAAAAATCTCTACCTAATTAAAGTTACTAGGACACGTCCACATGAAAACTGACACTGAAATAAACATGTCTACTGCCCTCAATGTATGAGGACTCATCATTGATGCTACTGAGTTTTCATTGGGAACCGATGATACGCTTAAACTTACTTCTTAAATAAGAAGTAAAGCGGTCGTGTCAAGTAAATAACCCAACTAGTGAGGTTGGAATCGTTCCCACGAGGAAAATAGTCTAGACTTAACTTCAACTTGTTATTACTATTGTTCGGTTGAAGACTTCTTTAGAAAGTAAAAACATAAAAGGGGGGTTTGTATTTCCTAATGAGTAAAAATAACTAACGAAATTGAAAGAGACACTTAACAGTTTTGAAAGTTGGATTTTAATCAATTAATAAAAGTAACTAGGGTTTACGTGTTCCCCACAGGTTCATAACTTGATAATTCTAACTATAACAATTCTTTCCTAGTATCTTGCATGCAAAGTGATAAGTTATGTATTTCTAAATCCTTGATCCGGCATCTAGAAAATCTCACTCCGCACCTTGGTCCGGCTACATGTGTTGCTTTCCTAACCCTTATCTTTACCTCATATTAAGCATCGTATTCGATATTTGACTAAGTTATTACCTCGTACCAATCAATACTAGCCTATTAGATAGTATACACTAAATCTATGTTAATAATTCTTTTCCTATTATATACCTCCTTGGTCCGGCAAGTAGCATTAAGGCGAGTTCTAACGTTGATCATCCGTTAAAAAGACTTCTAAGCGAAAGAATTATTAATACATGCAAGACACTATTCTAGAATTTTTATTTTAGCTAGGGTTTATCTCATTATTTGCCTATGGTTCCCACAACCCTAGTTATGGAGTTTAGTTACTCATAGCCATAAACACAATATTCAAATATATTAAATAAGAATTCATGTACTTACTTCAATGAGAAAGAATAAAATCCAAAAGGTTGCTTGATTAATCACCAAAAATCACTTGCAATCAATGATAATCCGAAAGTCTAACACTAATACAAAGAGTCTAATAATATGATGTCTAACTATCTGGTGTCTAACTATCTGCTGTCCAACCTAAAAAATGAGGTTTTTCGAACTATTTATAAAAAAACAAAAACCTAATTAAACAAGAATTTTAATTGCTGGAAATCTGCCAAAACGCGGCTGGGTCGACGGACCACGCGACGGACCGTCGTACTCACAACGGACCGTCGTGGACTCCGTCGTCCCATACTTGGTGTAATTTCTTCTGCTGCTTTCTTCATTCCCCTCGACGGCAAGTATGACGGACCGTCATAGGCACAACGGTCCGTCGAGGGTCTTCATTCCAAAATACTTCAACTCTCGGAATCTGGGTACTGGGATCACTTCTCTGAACTCCACGACGAACCTGCAGAACGGACCATCATAGCCATTACGGACCGTCGCAAGCTTCGTAATCCCACACTTGGTCAGACTTCCCCATCTTCCTTCAGCAGCTTCTCTACACTGCCACCTACGGACCGTCACAAGCACGACGGACCGTCATCAGCTCCGTAGGTGGTCTCTTTAGCATTTCTTCTCTCAAAATCTCCGCATTTGGCTTTGAAAGATTTCCTGCAAAACAAAGAGAAACTTATATAAAAATTAGCACAAAAAAGCTTTTGGACGCACTAAACTTAA
This sequence comes from Solanum habrochaites, assembly GCA_027704765.1. Lineage (NCBI taxonomy): Eukaryota > Viridiplantae > Streptophyta > Magnoliopsida > Solanales > Solanaceae > Solanum > Solanum habrochaites. Next base: position 46,625,634 of record JAKWJA010002492.1, read on the forward strand.
GGAAAAAGTATTAATGATACTGTGAAACCACGGCATATCAACACCCTCAACTTAAATTCGTTGTTTGTCCTCAAGCGACAGACTATGACTCACTACACAATCCTTGTACAATAGTATCCATGTTTTATCCTTTGCAATCATTTGGCTATCAATCCTGATTAATCTCATCAAATCTATGCATGCTATCACTATTAGGCTTGAGTTTTTGTGGGATTTGAACATGACACAGACTCACCATGCATTAACACCTATCCTCTTCAATTTCTCACCGAGGTGCTAACAATTCTGGTATTGCAACTAATACCCTCACTTTAGAAAAAAATCCTCATTTTTCACACAATGATTTCAATTTGAGTATAAGGATTACATTTCAACACTCGCTCTCAGAACAAAGTCACACTCATTCATACCTATTGCCATAAGCTTGTCCTTATTTTCACTGCCTTAAGTTCGCTATACAACCGTTAGGATCACGATAGGACTTTTTTTAGCTTGTAACATAGGCTCAGGGTCAAGTAGGGTACATTTTTAGGTATACTTTAGCGACTTTTTGCCCTCCTTGACATATCGGCTAAACCTTGCCTTTTCTATAATTTTATCTCGCCCAGTTTCTCATACTCTTTCCCTTTGCTCAATTTTCTTTTCTTTCTTCATTTGTGTAAGTGACTCTGTTCTTTTCTTGTTTGTAATTCTTGTATATTTTTCTTTTTCTTTGCTTTTCTTTCAACTAATTTTGAGTCACTTTACTTTTGTTCTTTCTCTCTCTTTTGTTCTTTCAACCCCACTTTCCAGAGCATTCCTCATAATAGCCACCCTCAACTCATGGCTTTGCCATGAGTCAAGGTACACAATACCCAAAGTTGGGTCAGGGCTAAAACGAAGGTTGTTTACTGCATTAGCCACCCTCAACTTATGCTTTTGGCATAAGCTGAGGTGCACATGTCCAAGGAGGGACCAGGGCCAACACATTGTTTCCCGAAAAGATCAGTTAGGGTGAAAAAGAAAGGTCTAATTTAAGCTCAGATTATTTGGATCAAAGAAGGATAAATTTCATTCGGTTTCTTTTATTTAGGCTAGAAATGGGCTTTGTTGAATAAGGGCCTATGATCCTTTCCTAATTGTCTATTACAACTTACTTTCAGCAGGACTAACCAGGTATGTTCTAGCTAAGTACCAATAGTGGACTGTTCAAATTCTCCTCACACTCACTTGACATCTCATCACTATACCAGATTGTCAGACACCTAGTTTGAATTTAAGACTTAGGGTAATGCAAATGGTGTAACTCTATTTCACACTTAGGGCCACACAATTATCAGTTTCTATGCCTAGTCATGCATTATTTTCCAGTTTATCAGAATATCATTTTAGCCATCATGCTCTAGAATTAAACTATGTACAAAAGATAAAAACATGCCGGTTAAACAGAAAAAGTAATCAGTATTTTGGGGAAAAAGAACACAGGCAAGAAAACCCCAAAAGAGGATAGTGAATAGGGCTACTCAGACTTTACCCTAACACTCACTATCCATTTACCCCACCCCCAATAAAAAAGCATGCAATTGTCCCCAATGCATTAAAATGTAAATAATAGAGTGGTTGGTGAAGCAAACCTGTGGCGCAAAGCACCGTCGATCAGCAAGATGGTGGGTCTGGTTCCCCAGAACCCACGTCCGCTGCAATCTGGACACCCTCAGTGATGTCCTCAGCAACAGTCGCACCATCAGTAGAGCCGCCAGCGATATCTACAGTGCGGGAGCTAGATGCCCCAGCCGCTAACTCTGACGCTCTCATCTGGTGCGCCGCCTCGTCAGCAAGTGAGGCTCTCCGCGCAGCCTCCATCTCTCGGCGCTCCTTCTTCCTTGCTCGCGCCTCATCCTCTTCTCGAGCACTATGCCTCTTCGTACTCTCTCGAGGGGGAGGTGGTGGAATGTCTGGAGTAGTAAACAGGGCCGCTAGCACGGTATCCTCAGCAGGCTCGACACAAGGGGCCTCAGACTCCGGCACCCTTGCCTTTAGGATCGTGTCGATGTCTTCACGAAGACTGTCGACTGCAGCCTGAAGAGTCGACACATCCACCGGAGGGGATGGTCGGGCTAACACTCTCAACTCAAATGTGTCCAGACGCTGTTTGACCTCAGCAATCTTCCGCTCTGTAAACTGCTGCATTTTCCTCTCTAGACGTGCTTCAGACTCTGTAATCGACTTCTGCATCCACGGCTGAATATGGTGCTGAAGGGTGGCCATTTGTGCCTCTACTTTTTGGACCCTAGCAAGCGGGACCAGTAATGGTAGAGGGGCTGTGCGAGAGGAGCTCGGGGCTGTGCTACTACCCGGGATAGACTCGACCGGGGTAGTGTCAGTGGATGCCTGTGTCGCTGTACGGGCCTGGGCTACCGTATATGCAAGATCATCAGCAAGTGGTGGCAGCTATGGATGGGGCCCTCTATGTGGTGCCAACTCATTAGCCTCGTCTCTGATGAGGCCGACGTCAACGGTCCCCTGCGGGGTCTTCAACTGATCTATGTGCCATATGGGCACACCTGCGGACCTGCAAAGGGCAAAGATCATGCACGGAAAGGGGTAGGTGGTGGTGACCTTGAATGCCCTATCGTGCATGACTACCTGGAGAAGCCATGCAAAGTCGACCTCGAACCCAACTATCATCGCCGCCATCAACACTGCGCGATCCCAGGTAACGATGTTGTCAGCAGCTGTGGGGGAGAGGCAGTGACGGACAAGCAGCCACAAGAACTTTGCTGTGAATGTGAGGTTGGACTTCTTGATGGCCCCCTTCGGCTCAGTGACTCAATCGGCACCCTCTCCATCTACTGACAGGTGCAGGTCCATCCACCTCTTGGTAGTCTCTCTCAGTGCCGGCTCGCGCAAGAACTGTCCATCCTTTACTATCTGCCAGTGGTAGTCAAACTCGGCAGTGATAGGGGTCCGGGTAGCATCTGCACTCTCGCCGTATAGAAACCGGCGGATTGCTGGCGAAGAAATGTCAACCTGCACGCCACGGACTCGAACCTGCTCCAGTGGGGCCTGTTTAGCGGGAGCAGCCCGCCTATCGATCTGTGATCGGAGAGTCGCTACGTAGGATGCGTAGAACTCTCGGACCATCTCCTCGCTGTATCGTCCCAACGGACGTGCTGTCCACTCCAAACGATGCCTGGTGAAGAGATTGTGGATCTCAGGCATCGTGGGAAGGCTCCCTGTAAGTACCCGCCGCTCCAAGGTGAGTGTTCGAGTCATCACTCCTTTATCGTTGAGGAACTTGGCGTCGGAGTAAACTTGAAACTGGCCGTCGACACACCACCGGTCTTGCTGGTCAGCGGCTAGGGTGGGGATCTGAACTGGTGCGCCGGATGTAGAGTCTGAACTGTCAGCCTCATCAGACGAGGCCGACACTGCAACAGTGGCGTGTGCGGGAACCTCTGCAGAGCCAGAAGCTTCCTCGGATCATGATACTCCTAAGGAGCCAAACGCTCCTTCCTCATTTGTGGCCGACCAAGAGGGTGTGCCGGTCAGTGTGTGCTCCTCATCAGACTGGGAGACAGTGACTACGCCGGACGCCACCGTCTTGGGTGTAGCTCTAGGGGCCCTTGCAGCACGGGAAGGGGCGGAAGTGCCTGGGGGCATGTACTCTGGGGCACACTCATCATCAGAGTCGATGACCATGCGGGCAGACGGAGCGACAGACATAGATCGCCCGCGTGCGTAGGTGCGGTCTTGCTTGGGTGACATAGTAGATAGTACCTGTAAAGGATCAAAATTAGTATGAGTAGTGGTAAACAAAACAGGAAAGCTCATACGACATAAAATTTTGAAAATAGTGTGTTAGTAATTCTGAAACTGTATCATACGACGGGCCAGATGACGGCACGTCGTGGCTAAGACAGACTGTCATGAGGTCCGTCGTGTTGTACTTAGTCTATGTATATATAAAGAACCTTGAAGGACGGGTCTCTGGCCATCATGACGGTCGAGCAGGACGGACCGTCGTGGGTATGACGGTCCGTCATAAGTGTCCGTCGTAGGACACTTAAAAAATGTTGGGAGACCCTTAGCAGAGGAGTCTCTGACCATCATGACGGTAGTGCAGGACGGACTATCGTGGGTATGACGGTCCGTCGTAGGACACTTAGAAAATTTTGAGAGACCCTTAGCAGAGGGGTCTCTGACCATCATGACGGTCGTTCATGACGGACCATCGAGGGTATGATGGTCCGTTCTAGGAGACTTAGAAAATTTTGAGACACCCTTAGTAGAGGGGTCTATGACCATCATGACGGTCGTGCAGGATGGACCGTCGTGGGTATGACGGTCCGTCACATGTCTCCGTGGGATGACACATGAAAAAGTGAGAGACCCTTAAAATCAGGGTCTCTGACAACCAAAAAGGTTGTGCAGGATGGACCGTCGTGAAGACAACGGTCCGTCACATGTATCGTTGGGATAGAGTGCTAGGGCTTTTGGAATGGACCCTATGACGGTCCATCGTGTGTGCGACGGTCCGTCATCGGGGTCTCGTTCTGAATAACAGTGATAGAACAGGGGGTAACCTATGCATCCCCGATGAACCCACATGGTCTTGTAGTGTTGTGGACCTATATGTGTCTATTCCAACTACCTAGGAAACTAACAATGCAAAAGCACCTATGTCTAGGGTGGTAAACATGGTAATTTTGAACATTTGTAACCTAGGGCAGGAAGAATCGTATAAAGTAAACAAAATACTATGAGGAACTAAGCTTAATACTAACTAGTAACAAAAATGCAAGATAATGGAGTATAAATTAGAGACACATACCGTAGAAATGGAGAAAAAACAGATGCAAAGGTACTCGGTGGCAAGGTAGACACCTACAGCAGCAGCTCCGACTAGTAGATGATAATGTTAAGGCTTTGGAGAATTGTGGGGGCAATGATCAGTGGGGGGAATGTGGAAGTTGAAAAGAGAGGGGAGATGAGAGGAATAAGGAAGTAATGGGGTGAAATATGGAGGGGTGGGGAGTATAAACGGTCAGATTTTGAAAAGGGTCCAGCCGGGTCGGGTCGGGTAGAATTCATTAATCGTGCGACGGTTCCCCGACGACGGTCCGTCGCAGTTGTGACGACCCGTCGTAGGTTCCGTCGTGTGTGCCCTAATTTCAAAATAGCAGAAAAACGTACCTGGACGACGGATGCATACGACGGTCCGTCGCATTCGCAACGGTCCGTCGATATATCCGTCAGTGACTGCTGCAGGGTAATTTTCTGCAGAATTTCCTGGTGATGTGCCTGCAAATTCAAAACCCATTAATAGAAAAATGCTACCATTACTAAAAAAAAATGATAAGAATTGGGTTGCCTCCCAACAAGCGCCTTATTTAATGTCGCGGCACGACTGGGGCCACTTGATTACTCAGACTTCATCAAGATGGTATGCCTCGATCACTTCATTCGCCGATTCAGCATGCCCGAGATAGATTTTTATGCGCTGTCCATTCACCTTGAACCGCACACCCTCCTTAGTTTCCAACTCAACTGCTCCATGAGGGAATAGTTGGGTAACCGTGTAAGGACCAGTCCATTTGGACTTGAGTTTGCCTGGAAACAAGCGCAATCTGGAATTGAATAAAAGCACCAAATCCCCGACCATAAACTCTCGTTTTTCAATTTTGTTGTCATGGTACTTTTTCATCTTTTCTTTGTATAGGGCTGAGCTTTCATAGGCTTTCAGGCGAAATTCATCAAGTTCATTCAATCCATTTAACCGTTGCTCTGCAGCTTCGCTCCAATCCATTTTTAACTTCTTCATAGCCCACATGGCTTTATGCTCTAACTCAACCGGAAGATGACAACTTTCCATATACAAGTTGGTATGGAGACATACCTATGGGAGTCTTATATGCTGTCCGGTAGGCCCAAAGAGCATCATCAAGCCTCCTTGACCAATCCGTTCTACTAGCGTTCACTGTTTTGGACAATCTCTGTTTGATCTCCCAATTCGATACTTCAACTTGCCCACTAGTTTGAGGGTGGTAAGGAGTGGCCACATTATGGCGAACCCCGTATTCTCCAATAACCCCTTGAATAATCTGTTGCAGAAGTGGGAGCCCCCATCACTAATAATGGCCCTTGGGGTGCCAAAACGGGAGAATATATTCTTTTTCAAGAATGGAGTGACACTCTTCCATTTATTGTTTGCGAGGGATATGGCTTCGACCCATTTAGATACATAATCAAATGCTACTAGAATGTACTTCATCCCATGAGAACTCACGAAAGGGCCCATAAAGTCAATACCCCAAACATCAAATAACTCAATCACAAGAATGGGGTTTCGAGGGAGCTCTTGCTTTCTTGAAATACCGCCATCTCGTTGGCATCTGTCACATGATTTAGCAAACCCATGAGCATCTTGATGAAGAATTGGCCAATAGTAACCACATTGTAATATCTTATGAGCGGTTCAGATACCACTGTGATGTCCACCAACGGGTGAGGAATGGCATGCCTCCAACACACTCAACATCTCACATTCTGGCACACAACACTGAACAATCACGTCGGCACAACTCCTATACAAATATGGTTCATCCCAGAAATACTTCTTCACATCGTACATGAACTTGTTTCTTTGATGAAAGGACAAATCTGGTGGAACAATATCACTAGCCAGATAGTTTGCAAAATCTGCGAACCATGGGATCAATTCTTGTGAAGCGGCTAATACATGTTCATCGGGGAAAGTATCATCAATGTCAGTCTTATCCCCTAACTCTCTCATAGCTTCATCCTCTAGACGAGATAAGTGATCAGCAACTTGGTTTTCAGTTCCTTTTCTATCCATCACTTCAAAGTCAAATTCTTGTAGCAGTAATACCCAACGAATCAGCCTAGGTTTTGCATCCTTCTTTGCCATCAAATATCTCAATGCTGAGTGGTCAGTATGCACTATAACTCTAGTACCTAGCAAATAGGAGCGAAATTTCTCAAAAGAAAACACTACTGCTAGGAGTTCTTGCTCAGTCACTGTGTAGTTCTTCTGAGCTTCATTTAGGGCTTTACTAGCATAGTAGATGGGGTGAAGGATTTTGTTTTTCCTCTGTCCCAGTACTACACCAAGAGCTACCCCACTAGCATCGCACATTACCTCAAATGGACTGTTCCAATCCGGGGAAATAATGATAGGCGCAGATACCAATTTTTCTTTTAGTTCCCAGAATGCCTTAAGACAAGATTCATTACAATCTTTCTCCAGCAGTTTGCACAATGGGTGTGCAATATTTGAAAAGTCTTTGATGAATCTTCGGTAAAAACCTGCATGCCCAAGAAAGCTTCTCACACCTTTCAAAGAGATTGGTGGGGGCAGTCTCTCTATTACCTCAACTTTGGCTCGATCAACCTCTATGCCCTTTTCTGAAATGCGATGACCCAACACAATACCCTCTTTCACCATGAAATGACACTTTTCCCAGTTTAGTACTAAATTGCAGTCTTCACATCTCTTAAGGACCTCAGATAAATTGGTCAAACACCGCTCGAATGAATCACCAACCACAGAAAAATCATCCATAAAGACTTCTATAGTATCCTCCACCATGTCAGAAAATATCGACATCATACATCTCTGAAATGTTGCGGGTGCATTGCACAACCCAAACGCATTCGTCTGAACGCAAAGGTCCCATATGGACAAGTAAAAGTGGTTTTCTCTTGATCTTCTGGTGCAATAGAAATCTGATTATACCCCGAATATCCATCAAGAAAATAGTACCACACTTTTCCGGCAAGTCTATCCAACATCTGATCCATGAAGGGCATAGGAAAATGGTCTTTTTCAGTCCATGAGTTTAGTTTCCAATAATCCATACACACCCTCCAACCAGTAACCGGTCTCATTGGAACAAGTTCATTCTTTTTGTTGGGGACCACAGTCATTCCCCCTTTCTTAGGTACACACTGAACCGGGCATACCCAACTACTATCAGCGATTGGATAGATTACCCCGGCATCCAACCACTTGATGATTTCCTTCTTCACAACCTCTTGCATAGGAGGATTCAAGTGTCTCTAGTGCTCAATATTCGGCTTGTGATCAGGCATGAGTTGGATTTTATGAGAGCAAATACCAGGAGGGATCCCAATAATGTCCGCAATGGTCCACCCAATAACTCTTTTGAACCTTTTTAGTACCTTCACCAAACTCTGAACCTGTTGTTCATCCAGGTCTGATGCAATGATTACCGGCAAAGTGTCACCATTTTCTAAGAATTCATACCTAAGATGAGGTGGGATAGCTTTTAATTCAACTTTTGGAGCCTCCTCTATCGATGGTTTCGGGGGTGGGGACTCGCAATTTTTCATATCAAGCTCAAATTTCTTCGGTTTAAACCGAACATCACCTCGGTCAAGAACCGCGACTAATGACTCATACTCTTCAATGCAATCACTATCAAAGTTCATTATTACTGCCGTTAATGCTTTTACACCTAGACGTTCTTCTATTTGTGTCTCAGATGTCTCACCCATGTTGTAGGATATAGTAGATGCCGATTGGAGCTCACCACTCTGCCTCATGGACCTACAAACATTAAAGGTCACTTCCTCATTGTTCAACCGAAATTTCATCTGCCCCTTTTCCATGTCTACTAAGGCTCTTCCCGTAGCAAGGAATGGCCTCCCAAGAATAATGGGCACTTCAAAATCGACCTCGCAATCAAGAATAACAAAATCTGCTGGAAATATGAATGACTCCACTTTTACTAGCACATCGTGGAGTATCCCTATAGGTCGTTTTACTGTTCGATCAGCCATCAGTAGCCGCATCGCAGTGGGCTTTGGGTCACCCAAACCCAACTTCTTGTAAATCGAGAGGGGCATGAGATTTATGTTTGCCCACTGATCACATACTGCTTTCGCAAAATGTAATAACCCGATTGTACAAGTAATAGTGAACGAACCCGGATCTTCTTTTGTACCAGAGATATTGTAACAATAGCACTACAATGCTGCATTCTATCATCATCCTCAAAAGTGACCGATCTTTTCTTTGTGACCAGATCTTTCATAAATTTGGCGTAACCGGGCATTTGTTCTAAAGCTTCTACCAAAGGGACATTGATAGAAAGTTGCTTCAACATTGTTATAAAACGCTGATATTTTCCATCCTCGGTTTTTTTCAATAATCTTTGAGGAAATGGGGGTGGTGGACTAGGCATAGGAGTTACCTTTTTAGGAACTTCAGCATCTTTTGCAGTGTTATCATGTAATTCAGCATCAACTTCTACCACTTTATCAGATTCTTTTGTCACCTTTTTCTCATCAGATGGCATAGGTGGGTCAATGGTTTGCTTGCCAGTAATTGTCATATAATGTCCATCATTTTTTAGATTTTGGACAGTGTTGCTAGGAAGAGTGCCCCGTTGCCGTATGTTCACAGTTGCAGATAATAGGGTCAATTGTAACTCAAGTTGCTTAATTGATATTGCATGGGTATCAACTTTTTGCCCAATACCCGCTAAATCATTTCTCAACTCTTTATTGTGCTCATCACTAGCATCGAACCTCCTCATCATTTTATGCAACATATCCTCAACTCGCGACATACTACCTCCACCATCCCTAGGAGTAACTTCATGATTTTGAGGAGGAACATAGGGCCCATTCCTATCGTTTCTATTAGCATAGTTAACCCTGTTAAAGTTGTTGTCGCAGTTGTAGTTTCAATCTCGGACATAATGACCCTCACGATTGTAGTTACCATAGTTCCGACCTTGGTTCCCTTGACCTTGGCGCCAATTATCCTGATTTGAGCCTTGGGCGCTTGGTCGGAAACCCCCCATCTGTTCATTTACTGCATAGGAATCCTCCTCATAATAACACTCATCGTTTGGAGGTGGTGGTTTAGCCAAGTAGTTGACTGCATTAATCTTTTCTGCACCCCAGTGACATGTTTTAGTACCAACCCAAGCTCAGTTCTCATTTGAGCCATTTCTTCACGAATCTCATCTGTGGCTGGGTTGTGAGTGGACTGTACTGCGAAGGTGTTTCTCCCTGTATCAGACTTCCTAGTACTCCAAGCTTTGTTATTCCGGGAGATTTTTTCTAATTTTTCAGCGATCTCAGCATAAGGACATTCTCCATAAGATCCACCTGCTATAGTGTCCAATACCGCTTTGTTGTTATCATCCTGTCCCCGATAGAAGTATTCTTTCAGTGACTCATCATCTATACGGTGATTTGGAACACTTCTCAAGAATGAGGTGAATCTATCCCAAGAACTACTAACTGACTCTCCTGGTAGTGCCACAAAGTTATTCACTCTGTCTTTGTGGTTTAGTTTCTTGGAGACCGGATAGTAGCGTGCTAAGAAGACATCCCTTAGTTGATTCCAAGTAAAGATGGAGTTGTATGGGAGCTCAGTGAACCAAATAGCAGCCTCTCCCGTCAGTGAGAGAGGAAACACTCTGAGCCCTATTACATCTAGATCCAGATCAGGCCTCCCCACACAACTTTTACACACTGCCCTTACCTTAGCTATATGGGCATGTGGATCCTCAGAAGGTAGCCCTGAAAACAAACCTCTGGCAGTGAGCATTTGCATCAGACTACTAGTTACCACAAAAGTGTGGCCTGTGGGTAGAGGAGGAAAAACCAGTGGCCATCCGAATCTGCTATGTTATCGTAGCCTCTGTAGTATGCTTGGGGCCGTGGAGCGGGATTCTGTCCCCTCTATTGATGTTCACCCGGAGCATCGGGTAACATCTGACCATGAACATCAACCGGAGCTGGGAAGTTCTGGTTTGGATCCTCATCATTTATTCCCAAATTACGATTCATATTTGGCAGTGTACGCTCTAACTCGTGATCGTAGGGAAACAATGGTTCTCTTCCTCTCCGTGTATTTGGCATACAAGGAGGATAGTTCTGAAAAGAAATCAAAAACAATAAAACAAAGTAAAATCAAGAAAATATCAACTAAACTATAGTAATAAGTTCAAGTTAATCTAAAAGCTAAGTTCCCCGGCAGCGGCGCCAAAATTTGATACGCTCAAACTTACTTCTTAAATAAGAAGTAAAGCGGTCGTGTCAAGTAAATAACCCAACTAGTGAGGTTGGGATCGTTCCCACGAGGAAAATAGTCTAGACTTAACTTCAACTTGTTATTACTATTGTTCGGTTGAAGACTTCCTTAGAAAGTAAAACCGTAAAAGGGGGGTTTGTATTTCCTAATGAGTAAAATTAACTAACGAAATTGAAAGAGACACTTAACAGTTTTGAAAGTTGGATTTTAATCAATTAATCAAAGTAACTAGGGTTTACGTGTTCCCCACAGGTTCATAACTTGATAATTCTAACTATAACAATTCTTTCCTAGTATCTTGCATGCAAAGTGATAAGTTATGTATTTCTAAATCCTTGGTCCGGCATCTAGAAAATCTCACTCCGCACCTTGGTCCGGCTACGTGTGTTGCTTTCCTAACCCTTATCTTTACCTCATATTAAGCATCGTATTCGATATTTGACTAAGTTATTACCTCGTACCAATCAATACTAGCCTATTAGATAGTATACACTAAATCTATGTTAATAATTCTTTTCCTATTATCTACCTCCTTGGTCCGGCAAGTAGCATTAAGGCGAGTTATAACGTTGATCATCCGTTAAAAAGACTTCTAAGCGAAAGAATTATTAATACATGCAAGACACTATTCTAGAATTTTTATTTTAGCTAGGGTTTATCTCATTATTTGCCTATGGTTCCCACAACCCTAGTTATGGAGTTTAGTTACTCATAGCCATAAACACAATATTCAAATATATTAAATAAGAATTCATGTACTTACTTCAATGAGAAAGAATAAAATCCAAAAGGTTGCTTGATTAATCACCAAAAATCACTTGCAATCAATGATAATTCGAAAGTCTAACACTAATACAAAGCGTCTAATAATATGATGTCTAACTATCTGGTGTCTAACCTCAAAAACGAGGTTTTTCGAACTATTTATAAAAAAAAAAACCTAATTAAACATGAATTCTAATTGCTGGAAATCTGCCAGAACGCGGCTGGGTCGACGGACCACGCGACGAAGCATCGTAGTCACAACGGACCGTCGTGGACACCATCGTCCCATACTTGGTGTAATTTCTTCTGCTGCTTTCTTCATTCCCCTCGACGGCAAGTATGACGAACCGTCATAGGCACAACGGTCCGTCGAGGGTCTTCATTCCAAAATACTTCAACTCTCGGAATCTGGGTACTGGGATCACTTCTCTGAACTCCACGACAAACCTGCAGAACGGAGCGTCATAGCCATGACGGACCGTCGCAAGCTTCGTAATCCCACACTTGGTCAGACTTCCCCATCTTTCTTTAGCAGCTTCTCTACACTGCCACCTACGGACCGTCACAAGCACGACGGACCATCATCAGCTCCGTAGGTGGTCTCTTCTGCATTTCTTCTCTCAAAATCTCCGCATTTGGATTTGGACAGATTTCCTGCAAAACAAAGAGAAACTTATGTAAAAATTAGCACAAAAAAGGCTTTTCGATGCACTAAACTTAAGGGAAAAGTATTAATGATACCGTGAAACCACGGTATATCAACCGACATATGCATGATCTGGATGTTGAGGACCTGAGCCCATATCATGAATATAATTCAATCTTATATTAATGTAATCATTTTTAACTACATCAATGTTTAAATACTACTCATAGACATTAGGCTCTACACCCTACATGTTCTTTTTATGATAGAGTTAAGTTATAATAGGTTATATTTTAAGTGAAGGGGAGAGACATGAATCTCTAGTTTCTAGCGCAAGAGACGATTAACTCTAGTCCTGTAACAAGGCAAAGGAGGATTCATGGAGAGAACAACTTATGCTTCAAGATAATCCCCTTATTCGCTTGGTTACGGGGGTGGAGCAATATATGTGTCAAATAGCGGATTCTCTTTTAGCGCATACGGGGCATGCCCCTATCCTATTGATCTAATTCTTTGTAAGCCATGCTTCTCTATTTCACATAAATCACAATTTATGATGATTCAAGTCAGATAAAAATAACTTAAATTTATGATAAAAAGAACATGTAGGGTGTAGAGCCTAATGTTTAGGATTAGTATTTAAAGATTGACGGAGCTTAACATGGTTATATTGTAACTATATGATTGGATTGCAATCTCTATGTTTAAACTAATGATATAATGAAAACACAATTTTTCTAAGTAGAAAAGGAAAACCGAGTACACAAAAAAAGTTAGATTAATTATGTAGAGTGAAAATTTAAAGTATGGGAACATGACTTTGTGTAAGTAAATTAGGTAGGCGTTTTATAATTACATTTTCATGAACTTTCATAGTTATAAGATTTTAGTATGAAAGTCATAATTATATGAAAATTTATGAAATTAACCATTTTTTTTGAGGTATGTATTGATCTTAAAGTTGTTGTTAATCCTTAATGAGCTATTCGTCTAAGAGTATATTAGTCTACTAGAAAATAGGGAAATATGATGGAATAAATTTCATTTCTTAACAATAAAATTTCATGCTAATTATATTAATCTATGGATTAACGTAAAAAAATATAAGAAAATTCAAAAATTAGCAAGGAGGTTTGAAATGATGAATTAGTTAGGGACTACCGACAAATTCCATAGCTAATTTAATACTTATAGTACCATTTATCGATGAATTAATGATCTCTATTTGGTTCTTTCTAAAAATGATTTCATAAGGCCTTTCTTAGTAAAAACAAGAAATATTGAGATTTACCAATCTAATTCATGAATCTTTGAGTATATTTATGGGACGAGTGACACGCCCAAAGGCTACAACTTGGCGTAAACACAGGCCTAGGTTCACTAGTGACCCCAAGCTAACCCTGAGCTAGCATATCATAAGCATACTAAAACAAATGAACAAAGATACTATGCAACAACTTAAATCATGAGATAACATAAAGATGGGAAATACCCAATACACATTTAAATATATAATAAACTTCTAAGTCTTAAGTCATACTGAACAATCACTCAAATGCTAAAGCTGAATCTAAAACTATGTCAGAGAAGGTCTTTAATTGACTAGAGTTGCTTGGACATGTCCCCACTAAAATTGAAATTGAAATAAAAGACAAAAACAGAAAACATTTATGTAATCACAACTTAGAATGCAAGATTATGTACTGACAATGAAAAATCAAAATCTGAGGCATGGTTGTCTATTTGACTAACCTAGCATGTGTAATTGATAAATTAAGACAATCTACCATAATAGGGTTCTGAATTTCATGCAAAAAAACAATCAACGATTTCACAAAAATGTGATAATATGATTAGGAACATTATAACGTCTATATTACAACAACTTTTCAAGGTTTTAAAAATAGTAGATCGAAACAAGATATCAAGGATGAAGAATATGAATGAATTCTAATGACCTAGTGAATGAAAGGAACTCACTAGTGAAATTCCACATACCCGATGACGAACTCTATAGATAAATCATTCGATTTTGGGGATGGAACTGAAGAAAACCTCCTACTTATTCTTGATAGGAAATTGTCAAATATTATCTTCTTTAGCCCTAAGTTTGATGAATTGATTAGGGTAGGTTCTGATTAGAATACTATCCTTAAACTAAGTAAAATGACGTATTTTAGGGGTTAAATGATGTAATTTAGGTTTCCAAAGCGTAGGGGGAAAATACAAAAATGACCCTAACTTAAAAGTTGACGGAGCCCTTCCACCGAGTCATTGATAGGCCGTCAAATGGACGACAACCCATCAAGTGGGTCGTGGTTCTAGTCAGTGTCCACAGATTAATGGAGGTACATTCACCAGCCGTACCATGGCCCGTGTTAAGGACAATGGATCTTGTAAGACACCATGGTTTTTACTTGGGCTGAGGGTCTGCTGGCTCAGGTTCAAGAATCATTCCACAACGCATCATCAAGATCACTGTCATACCCTGAGGCTACCCCTAGACGTAAACATGGGACCTAGGATAATAAGTGACCCCAAGTTAACCCTAAGCTAGCATATCAGAAGCAAACTTAATATATATATGAAAAGATAAACTAATGCAAAAGCTAAATCTTGAGAAAACAGAATGATGATGAATACCTAATTTTTTTCCGAATATATAGAAATGTTAAGAGTTTAGTAGTACTAAAGAATCACTCAAAAACTAAAACCAAATCTAACTATGTCTGTATAAAGCCTTTAACTGACTGGATATGCTGGGACATGCCACTTTTTAACTGTAGAAAAATTGAAAATGATTTGAAAGACTAAATCTGAAAATATATCTATTATCCTCAAAGTATGAGGATTCATTACTCAAGTTGTTGAATGTTGATTCGGAACTGATATACGCGTGATCTGAATGTTGGGGACTAAACTTACATCAATAAAATACGTAGTACGGAGTATGTCATTAGTACATGAAAGTTACTGAGCATGTAATATAGAATAAAAGTTGAACAAAACATAAAATCGAACAAAGCATAATTGAACAATGATATAAACGAACATGATGGAAATACTGATATATATAGGAAAGAACTAAACAAAATGTAATGACCAAGTACTGAACATGCTGAGAATGAATATTGAAGTATAATTGAAAACTTGGCAAAATACATTAGAGTCTGGTTGTAGGAGCCACTAGTAACCGACATAACTACCACAAGAGCTATATGTGATGTTTGATGCAAACAACACATTCAATGAACCAATATACCTCGACAGGGGTATAAAGGTATGCTTGGCGTTATTACTAAAGCTAATACCCATAGAAGAGAGTTAACCTACGGGGCACGTATCTTTGGAACTATGACGGTACACTGAAACATATCCACTCGGTGTTAAGACTACTCCAAACTAACTATGTAAATCTAACACACACAACTGAAACACTAACATGCAAATATGAAAATGTATCATTGATAGACTAATAATGTAACATTCGAAAACAAATGCATGTATAACTATTTAACTAACCTAGAATGTGTAATTCATGAACTAAAAAAATCTACACAACTAGGATTTTGAGTTCCACGAAAAGAAGTAAACAAAAATTCTACAAATGTTGTCACGCTAGGTGCTACCCCAGAGACGTGGACACGAAACCTAGGACCAGAAGTGATCCCAACCTAACCCTGCTAGCATGATCATGAGCATTTTAAAGATAATAAATTGAATGCAGAAGCTAAATCATAATTTCAACTTAAAAGATGGGGAATACCCATATTCTATAAGTGAGATAAATGAAAACAATGAGTTTAATACAAAGAAGTTATTAATTCAATACTAAGCTGAAACTTACTATGCCTAAAATAATCCTCTAACTATCTAGAAATGTTGGGACAAGCCCTAGCTAATTCTAGAAAAAACTGAAACTAAATGACTGAAATGAACTCATTACTATTGTATTCGAAGAATGAGGGCTCACCACTGAATCTGCTAAACTGGAGATCAAAAATTGACCTAAGCATGATCTAGATGCTGAGAACATGAACCTACATCAAGAGAAGATGTAGCGCACAGATGTGTCAGTACTTGAAGGTACTGAGCATGTAGGATATAATAAAGTTGAAATAAAACATAGCTGAACAAATACAAAAGCAAGTATAATATCTAAACATGATATACTTAATATCTGAGCTAACTGAAGAAAATTACCAATTTATAACATGCTAAACCTGAATACTGAATATGCTAATAAATAGTAAATGAAAGAGAGTCTAACTGAGATGTGGGAGCTACTAATAACCGATTGTAAAACCACATGAGCTAAATGTGGAGTCCGATGTATACGCCCCATCGAGAGGACCCAATATACCCTGCCAGAGGTATAAAGGCATTCTGGTGATCAATAAACTGATGCCCACAGAGGGGACTTACAATCTACTTGGCTAGTAGTTCTTGGACTATTTGGGTATGTTAAACCCTAGTCCAACTCGGTATTATGATACTCCCATTGATTTATGTAGTTAACTGATTATGTATGAATTTTTGTAAATACTTGATAGCTCAAAACTGAACATGCAAACTGAGAATGCAACATTTAATCTGATTATGATGCATTAATAACTCAGGCATGTATAATTGAATAACTTAAATATCTGACCTAGCATGTGTAATTCAAGAACTAAAGAAATACATAGCTAGGGTTTTGAAATTCATGCGATAAGCTCAATAATAACATGAAAATATGATTTGAAACATATAACTAATTAATTCATAAAATTCTGTTGAGGTTCTAGAAACCCTAGGTCTAATCACGATATGGGAATCAAGAATCTTACTGAAAACTAGTGACTCAATGGGTGAAAGGAACCCACTAGTGAAATCCCACATACTTGGTGATTAAATTCACCTAGAAATATTTAGATTTCGAACCTGGAACTGATGAAATCTTGCTTCATTCTTCAAGTAGGGTTCTTGACCTTTTTGTCCTTTCTTGCTTCTAATTTAAGTTTTGATTTAAAGATTTGACTTAACTAAGTTTGATTTATGCTTCTAGTCTTAAATTGTCTAAAATATGATGATTTAGGATCAAAACGACGTATCTTAGGGTTTAAACGAAGTGGGAAAAGACCAAAAGACCTCTGAGTCAATTGCTGTCGGACCAAACGACGACCTGGACAGACAGGCCGTCGTTCAATCAACCGTCCGTCGTTTGGGTTTGTTGGTTGGGTCTTTTCAACAGGCCTTTACTAAAATGGGCATAACTTTTTACTCTGAGGTTTGATTTTTGCAAGGTCGGTGCCTATGGAAAGCTAATTAAATTATCTATATGTTGGTATGTCATGAGACACCTAATTAATTTTTTGCTAAGATTTATGACCAATTCAAGTTGACCAAACAACATTTCCCCCCTAACTATCTTCTAATTTCCACCTATGGTCAGATCTAGGGACCGTAGATCGAAAGATGGTCTGTGATGGTAAACCGTGGTTCATATCTGAGAGAGGGTGAATGGGGTGTCGATCGATGGTCATAGACTACAGACCGTACGTCCGTCTGTCAATTAGGACTTAGCCAATATTTCATGGACTGAGACTTTGGGGTTTTCTCACTCCATCGAAGAATGTGTAGGACGGACCATGGGTCATGCTACGGTCCATCCATGGACATCGTCAATTACACTTGCAGATTTTCTGAAAAACTAGTTTTTTGGTCTGCTTTGGATATGGGGTGTTACAGTATCTTTCCCTTGGAAACATTCGTCCTCGAATAAATACTAAACTAGCTGAAATATAGGGAGAGAGCAGCAAACCCTACAACTAAACAATGAGAAATGATTTTCTAATTGACTTAAGTTCCGAGAACATGCAAACACACTGAAAATGCAAGTACAAACTGAGGAAACATGATTCTAGGACTTAATTCATGCATGAATGAGTGGAGAACTAAAGAGGAACTATTACCTCAAGCTGGATTGGAATCGGTAGGAAAGAGGTGAGGCTACGTGGCTTTCATGGCTGCTTCGGCTTCCCAAGTAGCTCCCTCTATGAACTGACTCCTCCAAAAAACTTTGAATGAAACAACTTCTTTGTTTCTCAACCTTCTAACCTGACGGTCAAGAATTCATTGGTACATACTCATAAGAGAGAATATTTGTCATCGCCACACTCTTTAATGACACTACTGAGGCTGATCACCCACACACTTCTTAAAAAATGAGATGTGGAAGACCGGATGCACTGTTGCTAATTCTGCTGGGAACTGTAACTCTTATGCCACCTTTCCAACCATTTTCAAGATCTTGTAAGGGACTATATATCTAGGACTGATCTTCCTTTTCGTGCTAAATATCATAAACCCTTTCATAGGTGACACTTTCAGGAAAACTCAATCATCAACTTAGAACTCTAGATCCCTTCTTCTCAAATCTGCTTGAGATTTCTGACAACTTTGGGTTGTCTTATGTATATCTCTAATGAGTTGCACTTTCTCCATTTCATAAATGACTGAATATGGCCCTACCAAACATTCTTCACCTACTTCAAACCAAATAACAAGATATCTACACCTACGCCCATACAAAGACTCATAAGGGGCCATCTGAATGTTGGAATGGTAGATATTGTTGTTAGAAAACTCAATAAGAGGGACATGATTATCCCAACTACCCTTGAAATAGATCACACAATATCTCAACATATCCTCTAGGGTCAGAATGGTACGTTCAGCCTGCCCATTCATCTATGGGTGAAATGTTATGCAAAGGTTAACTTTATTACCAAGACCCTTCTGAAATGACTTAAAGAAATGAGAGGTAAACTAAGAACCTCTATCTAAGATGATAGACAAAGTAAACAGATGCAACCTCACAATTTCAATAATTTAATGCTTGGCATAGTCCTCTTCAGAATATGTACTCTTGACCGCTAAAATGGGAGAAGACTTAGTAATCCTATCAACTATCACCCAGATGGAGTCATGTTCTCTTCTAGTACTAGGTAACCCTGATATGAAATCCATTTTGATAACATCCCACTTGCAAGTAGGAAAATCGATCTCTTGAGTCATACCTCTGTTTTTCTGATTTTCTATCTTGACTTGTGATAAACCATGGTTTCACGGTACTTCCAATGATTTTTCCTTAAGTTTAGTGTGTATCTAGGGACTTTTTGTAGTAATTTTAATGTGTTTTTATCAGTGTTTTGCAGGAAAGTTGTCCAAAAAATAAATGCAGAAAACTATGCAAAAATGACCCACAAATCCATCGACAGCCTATCGTCTCATAGACGGACCATAGGTGGTTACTATCGATTGAAGGTTCAAGCATCTGGAATCATCTTGGGGAATTATGACCAACTTTAGGGCTACGGAAGGATTGACAGTCCATCGACTGATCGACGGACCATGCTGGCAAGTCGTCGATGTGATCAGAGACTGGCGCCATACCCGGTGTTGGAGAAAAGATAAGTATGAAATGACGATATGCACCGATGGACCATAAGTCCATTGACGGAATGTAAGTCCATCGACGGACCGTGTTGCTTGTTCATCAATTGAATCAGAGAAGGTGCGATTTGGAGGCTTGAAGAAGATGCTAAGTATGGACCGACGTAGGCAATCAACGGACCGTCTGTGGAATCGTTGATTGAAGACTCGTTTTGGGACAAAGTTTCATTATTTTGAACTCCTTTTCATTGAGGAATTTGTTGTTATAAATCGAGAAAAATATCTTGTTTTGGGGGTTAGTCTCTTTATTATTTTTCATTGTTTTGTTATTGGAGACTTGACTTTGGAATTTGTAAATTAATTCAAATTTCCAGAATAGATTCGCATGTGAATTTTGTCATTTCAAGTATAATTTCTGGATTTTGTTCAATCTTGTTTAATTAAGTTCATGATTTATTATTCAACAAATGTGAATTGTGTTCTTCTAAGAATGAGTATTAAAATCCACAACAAGGGTTGTGGGAACTATGGGTGATTAACAAGGTAAAACTAGCTAAATAAAAATTCTAGAATAGGTTCTGACATGTATTGATAATTCTTTTATTTAGAAGTCCTTTTAATGAGTGCTCACGTTAGAACTTGCCCTATTTCTACTTGGCGGACCAAGGGGGCATTTAGTAGGATAAGAATTATCAACATAGATATAGTGGACACTATTTAATAGGCTAGTTTCGATTGGTGCAAAGTAGTAACTAAGTCATACATCGAATATGATGCTTAATATGAGGTAAAGGTAAGGTTTAGTAACTTAGACACACGTAGCCTGACCAAGGTACGGGGTGAAATTCTCTAAATGCTAGACCAAGGATATAAAGATCCATAACTTATCACTTTGCATGCAAGACACTAGGAAAGAACTGTTATATCAAGGATTACCACATTATGAACCTAGGGGAACACTTACACCCAAGTGTTTCTCACCACTTGAGAAATACCAAAGTTTTAATCTTACTACTTTCTTTACATAGGAATAATTCAACATTTTTTTTTCACAAACCCCCCCCCCTTTTATTTTATTAATTGTTGTCCGAAAGGACTTGACTAAATAGACTTAATCATAGACTAAAGTTAAGTCTAAACCATTTTCCTCGTTGGATCAACCCAAACCTAATAATTGGGTTCTCTACCTTATACAACCGCTTATACTTCTTTAGGAAAATATAATTTGAGCGTAACTAATTTTGGCGCCGTTACCTGGGAAAATGGATTTTAGATGAACTTGAATTGAAATTACAAAAGTTTAGTCAACAATTTCCTAATTTTACTTTTCTCTTTGTTTTTGTCTCTTTCAGGTCTAGCTCTAGTGTATACCAAGTACAGGGAATCGAGGAGAACCTATACTTCCATTTGATCAAGAACTGAACCGTACACTTCGCAAAATGAAGAATTCACACAATCCTTCTAATATTGGTAATGGGATCAACTGTCAACTTCCTCCGTCGGTGGATGCTCACAACCAAGTGATTGTGGAGAATCCTTGTTATGGTGCTTTGAGGAGGCAACCTCCCGCCCCAGTCCTCAAGAGTATTATAGGGTCAATATTAACATCACAGATTCTGATGGTCCCCTTACTCTACCTCCTCTACCACATGGTCATACATTTATGGTTACTAGTAGCTTTATACAGATACTCACAGCTAGAGATTTGTTTTTGGGGCTATCATCTGAGGATCCACTAGCTTACATCGCCAAACTAAGGTCAGTGTGTAAGAGTTGTTTAGGGAGGCCATACTTAGACATAAATTTCATCGTATTAAGGGTGTTTCCTCTCTCACTGACGGGAGAGGCAGCAATTTGGTTTACTGAGTTGTGCAAGAATTCGATTTATACTTGGGAGTAGATGAGGGATGTGTTCCTAGCACGGTATTACCCTGTGTCTAAAAAGCTCAACCACAAACATAGAGTGAACAACTGTGCATTGCGGGTGGTTCTTATGGTGAGTGCACATATGCAGAGATCACGGAGAAGTTGGAGAAAATCTCTCACAACTATAAGGCTTGGAGCACTAGGATGTCAGAAACTTGGAGAAACACCTTTTTAGTGCAAGCTACGCACAACTCGGCCACAGACGAGATCTATGAAGAGATGTCTCAAATGAGGAGTGAGCTTGGGTTGGTATTGAAACATGTCACTGGGGGTGAAGACAAAATCAATGTTGAGAATTATTTGACTAAACCACCACTGCCAGTAGATGAATTTTACTATAATGAAAATTCTTATGCAGTGAATGAGAAGACAAGGGGTTTCCTACCGAATACCCAAGTCTCCAATCAAGAGAATTGGCGCCAAGGTCAAGGAAATCATGGTCTAAACTATGTGAATTACAATCGAGAGGGTCATAATGTTTGAGATGGAAACCACAACCGCGACAACAACTTCAACCGGGGTAACTATGGTAACAGAAACCATCACAGTGGACCCTATGTTCCACCTCAAAATCGGAAAGTTGCTCCTAGGGATGGTGGATGTAGTATGGCACGAGTTTAAGACATGTTGCAAAAGATGATGAGGAGTTTTGATGCTAGTGATCAGCATGACAAAGAGTTGAGAAGTTATTTGGCTAATATTGGGCAAAAGGTGGATGCACATGCAATCTCAATAAATCTTCTTGAGTTGCAAATGGCCAAACTTTTTTCTATTGTGAACATACGTCAACCGGGTACTCTTCATAGGAACACTGTCCAAAATCTAAAAAATAAGCAACATTGCATGACAATCACTACTCGAGGGGGTAAGCAAACCATTAATCCACCTATGACGTCTAGTGTACAAGATGAGGTGAGACGAGATGATGAGGTAGTTGAAGACAGTGGTGAGTTGGTAGGCAAATTAGGGAAAGAAGTTGAGATACCATAAAAGGTGACCCCCGTACATACACAACCACCACCATTTCAACAAAGACTTGTGAAAAAGACCGAGGGTGGGAAATAACAGCGTTTTATTACTATATTGAAATATATTTTCTTAAATGTCCAAAAAATAGAATCTCTTGAACAAATGCCCGATTGTGCTAAATTTATGACAGATATGGTTACTAAGAAGAGATCGGTAAGTTTTGAGGAGGATGATCGAATGCAATATTGTAGTGTTATCGCTACAAGGTTTCTTGTGTAAAAAAAATGCCTAGATGTTGAGGCACTAGAAGCAGTAATCATGAATATTTAGAGTGATAGTATTGAGGAGTATGGGTCATTGGTCACGAACTTGATCGAGGTGATGTTCGTTTCAAACCAAAGAAATTAAAGTTAGACATTAAGAATCGCGAGTTTCAACCCGCAAAACCATCTATTGAATAGGCCACAAATTTAGAGCTTAAGGCTCTACCACCTGATCTGAGGTATGTATTCTTAGGAAAAGATGAAACTTTTCCAGAAATCATTGCATTGAATTTAAATGTGGAGCAAGTGGAGTGTGTGGTAGAGGTGTTAAAAAGGTTCAAATGAGCCATTGGTTGGACTATTGCCGACATTATTGGGATTCCACCCAGTATTTGTTCACAAAAAATCGAATTCATGCATGATTATAACCCAATTATTGAGCACAAAAGACGGTTAAATTAACCTATGCAAGAAATAGTGAAGAAGAAGATTATTAGGTGTTTGGATGCCAGAGTCATATTTCCAATTGTCGATAATAATTGGGTTTTCCCTGTTTAGTATGTGCTAAAAAAGGGGGTAATGTATGTGGTCCCTAATGAGAATAATGAGCTTGTTATAATGAGGTAGGTGACCGGATGGAGAGTTTAGATAGATTACCGAAAGTTGAATGCATGGACTGAGATGGACCATCTTCCTATACCCTTCATGGATCAAATGGTACTGTTTTCTTAATAGTTATTGGGGTTACAATCATATCTCCATTGCACCGGAGGATCAAGAGAAAACCACTTTTACTTACCCATATGGAACTTTAGCATTCAAGAAGATGCCTTTTGAGTTGTATATGCAACGGCTACTTTTTAGAGATGTATGATGTTGATATTCTCCGATATAGTGGAGGACACCATTGAGGTGTTTATGGATGATTTCAGTTGTTGGCTATTCCTTTGAGCTTTGATTGAATCACTTGTCCGAGGTTCTCAAAAGGTGTGAAGATTGCAACCTTGTACTAAATTAGGAGAAATGTCACTTCATGGTGAAAGAGGGTATTGTATAGGGTTATTGCATCTTAGAGATAGAGATAGAGGTTGATAGATCCAAAGTTGATGTGATAGAGAGACTTTCTCTACAAATTTCTGTAAAAGGTGTGAGGAGTTTCCTTGGGCATGCAGGCTTCTACTGGAGGTTTATTAAGGATTTTTCAAAAATTGCACATCCTCTGTGCAAGTTACTTGAGAAAGAATGTAAAATTCATTTTGATGGCAAAGAAGGATGCGAAACAAAGGTTGATTAGATGGGTAGAACTATTGCAAGAGTTTGATTTTGAGTTGAAGGATAGAAAAGGAACCGAAAATCAATTTGTCGATCACTGTCGAGATTAGAGGATGAAGTTATGCGAGAGTTGGGTGAAAAGGCTGAAATTCATTATACCTTCTCTGATGAGCATGTATTGGCCATTTCTCATGACTTGATTCCATGGTTCGCAGATTTTGCAAATTATTTGGCTAGTGATATTGTTCCATCGGACTTGTCCTTGCATCAAAGGAAAAAGTTCATGCATGATGTGAAAAGGTTTTTTTAGGGATGAACCTTATTTATAGTGAAGTTTTGCTGATGGACTTATTCACTGTTGTGTGCTGAAAGTTGAGATTCTAAGTGTTTTGGAGGCATGCCACTCCTCGCTTGTGGGTGGGCATCATAGTGGTATCCGTACTGCCCATAAAACTTTACAATGTGGCTATTATTGGTCAACCATCCACAAAGATGCTCATGAGTTCGCCAAGGCATGTGATAGGTGCCAAAGAGATGGAGGTATTTTGAGAAGGAAAGAGCTCCATTTGAATCCCATTCTTGTAATGGAGTTGTTTGATGAATGGGGCGTTGTCTTTATGGGCCCTTTTGTGTGTTCTCATGGGATGAAGTATATTCTTGTGGCACAAGGCCATGTGGGAGATGAAGGGTGTTTATGTACCATGGTTTCACGGTACTTTCAATCTTTTTCCCTTAAGTTTAGTGTGTCTAAGGCCTTTTTGTAGTAATTTTAATGTGTGGTTGTCTGTGTTTTGCGTGAAAGTTATCCAAAATGGAAATGCAAAAAATTGTGCAGAAATGACCCATAAAGACATTAATGGCCCATCGTCTCATCGACGGACTATAGGTGGTGACCGTCTACTGAAGGTTCGAGTATCTGGAGCAACTCGGAGAATTCTAACCAAGTGTGGGGCTACAAAAGGATCGACACTACATCAAATGATTGACAAACTGTGTTGGCAAGTCATCGATGTGATCAGAGACTGCCCCAGCAGCCGGTGTTGGAGAAAAGATAAGTATGGAACGATGATATGCACCAACAGACCGTGAGTCCATTGACGGACCATGCCCTTGGTCCGTCGATTAAATCACAGAAGGTGCAATTTGGAGGCTTGATTAAGATTCTATGTATGGACCGATAGAGGCAGTCGACGGTCCGTCGTTCTATCGACGGACCTTCTGTGGAGTCATCGATTGAAGATGTGTTTTGGGACAAACTTTCCTTATTTTTAACTCCTTTTAATTTAGGAATTTGTAATTATAAATAAGGCAAAATACCTCATTTTTGGGGTAAGACTTATTATTATTTTTCATACTTTTATTATTGGAGAATTGACTTTGAAATTTAGAATCAATTCAAATTTTGCGGAATCGATTCTCAACTGAATTTTTTTATTTCAAGTATAATTTCTGTATTTTCTTCAATCTTGTTCAAGTAAGTTCATGATTTATTATTCAACAAATATGAATTGTGTTCTTCTAAGCATGGGTAACTAAATCCTCAACTAGGGTTGTGGGAACCATGGGTTATTAACAAGGTAAAACTAGCTAAATAACAATTATAGAATAGATTCTTGCATGTATTGATAATTCATTCGTTTAGAAGTGTTTTTAATGAGTACACGCGTTAGGTTTTGCCCTATTTCTACTTGCTAGACCAAGGGGGTAATAAGTAGGAAAAGAATTATCAACATAGATTTAGTGGACACTATCTAATAGGCTATGATTCTTAATATGAGGTAAAAGTAAGGTTCGAAAACTTAGACACAAGTAGACGAACCAAGGTACGGGGTGAAATTCTCTAAATTCCGGATCAAGGATTTACATATACATAACTTATCAATTTGCATGCAAGAAACTAGGAAAGAATTGTTATAGCTACGATTACCACGTTATTAACCTATGGGGAACACTTACACCCTAGTTTTTCTCACCACTTAATAAACACCAAAGTTTTAATCTTGGTACTTGCTTTACCTAGGAATTATTGAACAATTTTGTTTCACCCCCCTTTTTATTAACTGTTTTAAGAAAGGACATGACTAAATAGATTTAATAGTACAATATAAAGTCTAACCCATTTTCCTCATGGGATCAACCCCAACCTAATAATTGGGTTCTCTACTTGATACAACCACTTATACTTCTTTAGGGAAGTTTAAGTTGATCGTATCAACTTGTTGGCAATTGGGGCACTTACTCACAAAATCTTATATATCCCTCTTTATGTCATTCTCCTAATAGATTTCCCATAGATCGCGGTACATCATAGTGGAACCTGGATGAATAGAATATAATTATGGGCTTCTACAAGGATATGCTTTCTTAACTCACCCACACTAAGAACACACAATATACACTGGTAGCGAAGTACACCAGATCCCCCTTGAGAGAAAACCTCCACTCTCTGATTGTGGACTGCATCCTTAAGTTCAATAAAGATTGGATCACTGTCTTTCTTTTCCTTAACATCCACTACCAAAGAAGATTCTACCCCATTCTGAACTGTTACACAATTGTCTGATATGATCATAAGGTGAACTCCTAAGCGAGCAAGCCTGTGAACATCCTTTACTAGCTCCTTCCTTTCTTCCTCAACATGGGATACACTACCCATATATAATCTGCTAATAGCATATGCTACAACATTCACCTTACCGGGATGATAATGCACACTCATACCATAATCCTTAAGGAACTCAAGCCATAACCTCTAGCGAAGATTCAACTTTTTTTTAGTGAACACACACTGAAGGCTCTTATGATCAGTGAACATATATACATGACCACCATACAAGTAGTGTCTCCAGATCTTCAGTACAAACACCACTGCTGCAAGCTCGAGGTCATGAGTTGGATAGTTCTTCTAATGAAACTTAAGTTGTCTATAGGCATAAAGTATAACCTTATCTCACTGAATCAACACAAAACCTAGGACCACTTTGGATGCATCACAATAGATCACATAACAATCTAAACCCTCTGGTAGAGTCTAGATAGGAGTTGTAGTCAATATAGTTTTAAAATCTGCAAAGCTTTTCTTACAATCATCTCAACATTGAAACTTGACCATCTTATGAGTAAGCTTAGTAAATGGTGAGGCTATAGATAAGAAGCGTTCCACGAACCTTCTACAATAATCCTTTAGACCTGAGAAACTTCTGATATTTGTAGCAAAGGTAGGTATGGGACATTGTTTCACTACTTCTATATTCTGTGAATCTACTTAGATTCCTTTGCAAGATACAGTGTGACCAAGGATAGCAATGGATTGCAACCAGGACTCACATTTGCTAAATTTAGCGAATAACTGGCGATCCTTGAAAGTCTGCAGAACAATTTTCAAATGACTCGCATGTTCTTTCTCATTCCTAGAGTAAATGAGGATATCATCAATGAAGACGATAACAAACAAAACCAAGTACTGTTTGAACACTCTGTTCATCTAATCCATGAAAGCTACAGGAGCATTGGTTAGTCCGACCGACATAACAACAAATTCATAATGACAGTACCAATTTCTGAAAGCTGTTTACGGAATATCACTATCTCTAACTCTAAGATGATGATAACTCGATTTGAGGTCTATCTTTGAGAAGTGACTAACACCCATGAAGTTGGTCAAACAACTCATCAATCCTGGGACTGGGATACTTATTCTTGATTATGATTTTTTTCAACTGTCTATAGTCAATGCACATTCTGAGAGAACCGCCTTTATTATTTATGATTAACACTCGTGCACCCCATATAGTGAAATACTAGGTCTAATAAAGACCTTATCTAGAAGGTCTTTTAACTGCTCTTTCAATTCCTTAAGCTCTGCTCGAGCCATTCTTTAAGGAGGGATAGAAATAGGCTGGTTATTTAGAAGGAGATCAATTCCAAAGTCAATTTCCCTTTCGGTGGGGGGGGGGGGGGGGGGGACTCCAGGAATATCTTCTATAAATACTTTTTGAAACTAAAAGACTACTGGAACTGACTCAAGAGTTGGTGTTTCAGAGTTAGAATCCTTAACCCGAACTTGATGATAGAGATAACCCTTAGAGATCATCTTTCTAGCCTTAAGTTAAGAAATGAATCGACCCATAGGTGCTAAGCTACAACCCTTTCATTCTAAGATTGGTTCATCTGGAAAGTGAAAACAACAATCTTAGTTCTACAATCAACTGAGGCATAACATAAATGTAACCAATCCATTCCGAGAATGACATCAAAGTATATAATTTCTAACTCTACAAGATCTGATAAGGTGACTTCATGAGAGACTGTGACAGGGTAATTTCTGTATGCCCGTTATTCTATAATTGGGTCAGCAACTGGAGTAGAGACTGAGAAAGGTTTTGAGAGAGTTTCTGGACAAACACTGAATTGGACTGCTATTAAAGGAGTTACAAAACAAAGAGTAGCCGCTTGATCTAACAATGCATAAATATCAAGGTGAAAGACTCATAACGTACCACTGACTACATCAGGAGAACCTTCCTGATCCTGGCAAGCCTGAAGAGCACACAACCTATTCTGATGTTGACCGCTACCTGTACCTTATGAGTTACCCTACAGAGTCGGGTGACTTGATGGTACTGACGAAGTTGTAGACTGAGCTATACTATCACCACCTCCTTGACCCTGTGTAGAAGGAAAATCCCTCAACATGCGACCAGACTAACCGCACCTAAAACATCCTTCTTTTAAGGAGAGACACTCGCCCAGATTGTTCTTACCTCACTTAGGGCAAGTGGGGTAAGACTTGGTGCCTGAAACACTTTCCTGAGACTTAGAGCCTGATGCTCTAACCTTCTAGTCATACCTATTCTTGGAGGATGGAACACTAGTTGACGAAGGGGCTCGAGATGAAAACTTTTACTGAATGTGCGAGCAATTTCCACAACCCGATTTCTACTGAGAATAGTCATAAATCCTAGTCCTAGACATTTTATTATTCTTACCCTATGCCATAAGCGTATCACCCTCAACCTGTTGAGCATGAGTCATAAGCCTAGAGATGTTCATATTCCCAATAACATAGCATTTCTGCACTCAGTTTTCACCAAATCCGACACTCTATTTTAGAACTTGTTCATTTGAGACCTGGAGACAGCAACCATGTGAGGATCATACCTACAAAGTTCGTTAAACTTCAGCCCATACTCTTAGACCATCATGTTTTCCTGCCTTATGTTCATGAATTCCTGAGTCTTTGCTTCTCTCAACTCTATTGTGAAAAACCTGTCGAGAAAAGTCTCACTGAAGATATCTTAACATCCTTCAACTAGTATGATGCCAATACAACTCGATCATTCCTACTGATATGCATTAACAAAAAGATCTTCTTGATCTCATCCAAGAAATTCTGAGGATCCTCATAAGTTTGCAATCCTAAGAACTCAGACGGATTCATTTTAACAAAGTCATGGACCTTTGCTGCTACTGATCCACTATTTTCATTTACATGTGCATGAACCCGATTGTTCATGTTAGTAATAATCTGAGCCAACATCTATATGGAATTCTTGAACTTAACATTGGAGAATTCTTGATCTGTGAATGGACGAGCTGCATTTGAATTTTTTGCATTCACATTCGAAGTGTTAGCTCTACGGGGAGGCATGATCTGAAACATAGAAAGTCAAGTTAGAGTGGAATAAGATAAGAGTAACAACAAAGTGATGTTTTTTCTAAAACACTTCATAGCCTCCCTCTCATTAGATATGGTGCACTTCACACCCGTGAAAAGAATTCCACTTAGTGCGGTTTTTCAGATATCCTAGGACTCTTAAACCTAGGGCTTTGATACCATGTTTTGTGAAGCCCCGAGCTACCCCCCATACAAAAACATGGAACCTAGGACCACAAGTTATCCCAAGCGAACCCTTGTGGCATAATCGTGAGCATACTAAAAAGAATAAACTAAATGCGAAAGCTAAATCATAATTTTAACTGAAAAGACAGGGAACACCCATATTCTATAACTGAGATAAATGAAAATAATGAGTTTAATACAAAGAGTTATTAACTCTATGCTAAGTTGAAACTAACTATGTCTGAAATAATCCTCTAACTGACTAGAAATGCTGGGACAAGCCCAAGCTAAGTCTAGCAAAAACTGAAACTGAATGACTAAAAGACTGAAATGAACTCATAACTAATGTCCTTGGAGATTGAGGACTCAACACTAAATATTATGAACTTGAGATAAAAAATTTACCTAAGCATGATCTGGATGATGAGAACCTGAACTTACATCAAGAGAATATATAGTGCACGTATGTGTCAATACTTGAAGGTATTGAGCATGTAGGATAGAATAAAATTGAAATAAAACATAACTGAACAAACACAAATCAAGTATAATAGTCTAAACATGATATACTTAATATATGCGCTAACTGAATGCAGTGACCAATTTATAACATGCTGAAACTAAATACTGAATATACAGATAAATAGTCAATGAAAAAGAGTCTGACTGAGTTGTTGGAGCTACTAATAACCGATAGTAAAACCACATGAGCTAAATGTGGAGTCTGATGTACCCTATCAAGAGGACCCAATATACCGTGCCAAGGGTATAAAGGCATGCTTGAGTGATCACTAAACTGATGCCCACAGTGAGGATTTACAATCTACTTTGCTAGTAGTTTTACCTATGTACCGTAAATCCATCTGTTGATCAATAGTTAGGAAAATTTTCCTGGGATGAGATTTTGGGGGTTTAAGACTCTATCGACGGATGTGTAGGACGGACAGTGGGTCCGGCTACAGTCCATCAATTGCACTTGCAAATTTTCTGAAAAACTTGTTTTTTGTTCTGTTTTGGATAAGGGGTGTTACAAAAATCTAATTAGGAATATTCTAAAAAATAAATTACAACTAATATATAAGGTTTTACAAACTCTAGGTCGAATAAAGATATAAGAATCAAGAATCTAACTGAGTTCTAGGGACCTAAAGAGGGAAAGAAACATACTGGTGAAATCCCATACACGTTGTGATGAAATCTAAGGAGAAATTCTTTGATTTGGGGCTGGAACTGAAGAAAACTTGTTGTTCTTGGAAGGCTTTTGCTCGCCTATTTTATTCTCTCTTTTTTTCTATGTTTGATGAATTTTAGTGAATGAATCACTTACAAAAAGATCTGATTAAGTTTCTAGGTTTAAATTGACCAAATCTACTTTATTTAGGGATTAAACGACGTTGATTAAGGCGCAAAACAAAGGGAAAGGACCAAAAAAATCCTGACTTGATTCTTACAAAGTCCACCTACGGAGGGACCTATGGTCTGTGGGTTGACCTACAGACCATAGGTAGGGGTCGTTGTTTAACTTTGCTTTATAACGCTTTACTAACATGATCATAACTTTTTACTTGGAGATGGGATTTTAAATTTTTTTGTTGCGTTAGAAAGACGATTCAGTTATATATCATTCAGTAGGTAAGGGGCCACTTAGTTCCTTTTGTGATAAAATGTATGGCCATATGAAGTTTACCCAACAATAATTTTTCTCTAACTGGTTGTTGAATATCACCTATGGTCCATAGGTCCAACCGCAGACCATTCTAGTCGACCATAGTTAGGATCAAAGATTATAAAGATTTGGGATTTGATGAAGAAACCCTACCTACTGTTCGTGGTTGATTCTGTTTATAGTGTCACCAAATTTTCTCAAAACTAGGATTTCTTTCATTTTGAGATTCGAGGTGTTACATTATCTCCTTCTTGGGAACACTCATCCTCGAATGAATTCTAAACTAGTTGAGTATGGAGGGAATGAATATATAATCCCTACCACTAAGTACTACAAACTGAAAATCTAACTAAATTGAGTTCCAAGAACATGCAAATATGTTGAAAATGCAAGGACAACTAAAGGAAAAAGGTACGAATACAAAATTTATGCACGAGTAAACTGAGAGACACCAACTCTGTCAAATTTCATCACCCCCTTCATAAGTGATACTTTCTGGAAAACCCGCTCATCTATCTTGAACACTATTCTATTCTCCGTATATCTATATAATACTTATGTCTTATGTTAATATATGATGAGATGAAATTTTTCAATGCATGAAAAACCGAACTTATCCTAATCAATGTTTTTTTACATACCCCTATTTAGGAACACATACATGACCATCTCCCCCTTGGGAGAAAACCTCTACTTTATGTTGATGAACTTCCATTTGTATAGGATCATTATCTTGCTTTTCCTAAACTTTAATTACCAATGAGGATTATGATCTATCCTTTATTATCACACCACCATCTTATGTGTCCATAAGACTAACTCCTATGTAAGCAAGCTGATCAACATCTTATCCCGATCCTTTTTTACACTCTCAACATGTGCTACACTACCTTTTAGATATAATTTTTCTAACCTTAAGGTACGAGCTACATCGGCCTATAGTCACCAAGCTACTACCCGTCCATTCTAATACTGTCTCTTTGGGAACTAAAATAGAATGATCCTAGTCCTACAATCGACTGAGGAATAACAGGAAACCAATCTATGCTTAGAATGCTACCAAACTCTACGATTTCTAACTCTACAAGGTCCGCTAAGGTTACTTTTTGAGTTATTGAGACACGGAATTTTTTGTGTATATGTCTAGCTATAATTAGGTCACTAACTTGAGTAGATACTAATAAAAGTTCTAAAAGAGTTTCTTGAATGACACCAAAGGTTACTGCTATATAGGGAGTAAGACAAAGTGGCACATGTTGTATTTCCACTAAGTGAACCATATATTACTACCAGTCACTTCCATCACTCAAAGATTTTCTTAACCTTATCACGAGGTTGTGTTGGTTAGCTCCACGAAGAAGCATGATCTTAAGTGCATAACGGCGGATTAGAACGAGAAAATTGATCATTCCTCACACACGATAAGAGTAACAAAGAGAGTGAAGTTTTCTTACAACACTTGCACCCCCGCTCTCATTATATGTGGTACCCTTCACACCTATGAAAGAGATTTTACTTAGTTTGACTTTCATACATCCTAGGGCTCTTAAACCTAATGTTCTGATAACATGTATGTCATGCCTCGAGGCTATCCCCTTGGCGTAAACACGGGACCCAGGATCATGAGTGACCCAAGATAATCTTGAACTAGCATATCATAAAGATACTAAAAGACGAAACAAAAGATACTATGTGGAAGCTTAAATTCTGTGATAAATGAAAGATCAGGAATACCCAGTATTGATATGAATATACATAATAAACTTCTAAAATTTTAGTGGTACTGAACAATCAGTCAAATGCTAAAGCTAAATTTAAACAATGTCGGAAAAATCCTCTAACTCACTAAAGTTGTTGGGACATATTCCCAGCTAAACCTAGCAAAACTAAAATTGAAATAAAAGACTGAAATGAAAAACATGTTTATTTTACTCGAAGTATAAAGGCTCATCACTAATGCTACTATGTATGGATGGGGAACCGATCTATGCTTGATCTGAATGTTTTCGACCTGAACATAAATCATGAAAGGATGTAATATAGAGTATGTATCAGTACTTGGAATTTTCTGATCATGAAGGATATAAAATATAACTGAACAAATATGTAAGTTTCACAAGCATAACTAAGAAATAATATAATCTAAAAATAAAATAAATACTGAAATATACTAAAAAGAAATGAACCGAATGTACTTACCAAGTACGGATTACTATCATTACATGTTAAAACTGAATACTGGAATATGATTGAAAACCTAGTCAAATGAACTATAGTGTGATTGTGGAAGCTACTATTAATCGACTTGAAATCGCGTGAGCTAAACACATAGTCCGACATATATGCCCCACTGAGAGGATCGAATATACCTTGACAAGGGTTTAATGGCATTAATGATGTGTTCACAAAATTTGATGCCCACTCAGAAGAGTTATACTCCTACGGAGGAACATAGTTTTGGGACTATGAGGGTAAACTATCAAACTCGGTGCTAATCCTACTTCCAACTTTAAATGTTTATGATATAATATAACTAAATTGTATGATAAGATCAATATTCAAATTTGCTAATTCAAAATCCAACATTTATGTACTGAAAATGAACATTCTAAATGTGAGGCATTCTTATTTGTTTAATTGACCTAGCAAGTGTAATTCCTGAACTAAGATAATCTATACATCTAGGATTCTAAGTTATACAAAGAAATAACGAGCAATTTCACAAAAATAGGAAAATCTGATTCGGAACACTATAACGGCTATATCACAACAATTGTCCAAGATTTAGAAACCATAGTTGTAAACAAGATACTAAGGCTTAAGAATCTGATTGAATTCTAGGGACCTAATTGATAAAAGGAACCAACTAGTAAGATTCCACATATATGGTGATGAAATATATTGAGAAGCAATCCATCTAATTCGAGGCTGGAACAACATTAAACCTCCTGCTCGTTCTTAAGGGGAAACTATCGACTTTTTTTTTGCTCTTATTTTGATGAATTTACGTGAATGAATCGATTAGGTTAGATTCTGATTAGAATTCAAGAATTAAGCCGAGTTAAAAAACATAGTATAGGGGTTAAATTACGTAGTTAAGGTATCCATCACATGAAGGAATACCAAAACAACCCTAACTTAAAAGTTGATGGGGTCCATTCCACGAAGCCACTTATGGCTCATCAAAGGGACAATGGCCTATGAATTGTTTCGTGATTCTATTCAGTGTCTACTAGTTTTTGGTGGTCCTTCACGTGCCCTACCACGGACTGTAAAGGACACTCTAATTCTTCACTTGGATTGGGGTCTTTTTGATCGGGTTCACGGACCTTCCCCCTACCCATCATTAAGACCACATCATGTGGTGGACTCTGTGGTATGATTCCTGGCGTGGTTGGTTCTCCCTTGCTTACACGATACTCTCACGCCACATAAAAGAACCCATCATCCACCACTTCTAATTGTGAATGAGCCACTGCCAGGCTGATAGACCGTGGTTCCATTCACATACGTTAACATTGTCGTGGTTCATAAAGTCCAAATTCCAATTTCTAAGGTGTTACAACAAGTACTAAATATTTTTTCAGAAAAACGTACATGTAATGATTACATTTGTCAAATCTAATGTGTTAAAGACGATAGAAAACAACAATAAGTATATGTGTATATATATATATGTATATATATATATATATATATTGATATATATATAGATAGATAGATATAGATATATATATAAATAGATAGATAGATAGATAATGTAATAACATATTTTACTCATATTAACCTAAATTTTGAATATTAAAATTTTTACATTAAATTAAATGTTCATTACTAAATTTGTGAAACTTAAGATACATAGTAAGTTGTTTCTTTACATAGCGTTGTGGTATTTTTAGTTTTTAATAGTAAACTAGTGATGAATATTTATAAAGAGCCACAATAGTCAGATGCACACGATTTAATCTTTTAAATTTCTTGCTCAAATGATAATATGGTGAGAGACAAAAGGTATTTTTCTACTTTTGTATGATGGTAATAAAAGAAGGAAACCAAAGTCCAACATAATGTTAATCATAATAACATTTTTTTTCAAAAGACATTTGGATGAACCTCGTCGACCCTATCTAGCTTCTTTTTAAAAAGACACACAAAACAAAGTCTTATTCAAATTGTCACGCCATGAACCTACACCTTGGATGTGGCCGACATACGAGAACCATTACTGGTTTCCAAGAGAACCCTTCGCTTAGCTGAATATTAAGAAGAAGACTTACTTAAGCGATAAAAGGCTTAAAACATTATTTTATGTACATTTAAACTCAAAGTAAATACTCAAATCAAACTACCTTAAAATACTCATTAATATAACTATAATAGTTTGCAAAAACATCTCAAGGAAATATAAATACTAAAAGACTCCTCAAACCCTATTTATCTCTGAAGCCTCTGCTATTAAAGAAGGTTATTAGGAGTAGACCCTTGACATCTTAAAATTACTAACTAGGCGGTAAATGTGAAGTCCTCCTAAATGCAACGAGGATCACCAGGAGCTAGTTGAAGTATAGAGTGATCTAAACAAAGTTTCCTTTGATGATTCTAAAAACCTCTATCTGCATCATAAAAATATGCAAGTTGAATGACGTCAGTACGTTGAATATACATGTAATATAGACAAAGTTAAATAATTGAATAAAAGGATTGTAGTAGATAAAGTATGCTCAAGTTGAATATAAAGAAATAAATGAGTTAAATCATTTAGATGCTTTACAAAATATTTAATCATCTCAGAATTCAACATGATAAGCGATATATTTATATGCACTTTAACTCTATTGGGAGATTTTCTAACAGATAACCATCACTATGAACTAAGTGATGATACAACATACTGTCCACACTGCCAAAATTTTCCTATATTTTGTAGGGATATAGAACCTCTCAACAAGTGGATCCACTAACCATATGGATTTATCTAAAAAGTATGATCTTCTAGCCCTGTTGGAAAGACATGATTATTGGGGGCTGTGAGTTATTGGAACTATCTCCCATATCAGTGCTAAATACTACTCCAAATAATATATACTCTTGATAAAATATTTTAAAAATATCATCACACCCTGAACCTACACCCTGGACATAACCAATACTCGAGAACCATCACGTGAATCCTTGGCCTGACTAACTACTTAGTTGAAGACTTACTCAAGAAAAATAGGAACTTCAAAAGAAAAAATCAACTCAAAATTCTTAACAATATATAAACTCAAAAATGTCTAGACATGTTTGTTTAAACATAAACAATTGACTCCAAGTCTCAAAACATCAACAAGAGAATTGTACAAAAAAAAACTCAACTACTAGTATCTATGAATCCTTTAAGTTTTGCGATAAAAGTTGGGACAAGTCCCTCAATAACGTAAAAAAATCAAGATAACAATGTGAAGACCTCCAGAATGCAAAGAGGTCCATCAACGAAAGTAGAAGTAAAAATAGTACCAATGAAGCACTAGTTAATTACCCTCATAACTTGTATCTGCATCATAAAATGATATAGGTCGAATGAGGTCACTACATTATATGTACGACCATGCAAGGGGAAAACTGAAACAAACATAGCTGAACTGATAACAGGGGAAGACAATACTCACCTCAACTCAACTCCAATATGAAAGAAACAACAAAAGATACAACATATAAATCTTGTAAAACAGTACAACATCAACTAAAAATGTATTAAAATACAATAACATAGTCTTTACTCTTATTTGGGAGATTCTCTGACCAACTACCATCACTATGAGATAAGTGATGATACAACAACTCGCCCATACTTTCACAACTATTGTATACCTTTGGGGTATATAATACCTTAACTAAGTGGATCCACTAAGCTTTGCCATAAGGCACAAAGGATTAAACTAAAAAGTATGATCATTTAGCCTAGTTAGCTTACATTGTTTATGAGGATTTTGAGTTGTTTGAACTCGTCCCCATATCGGTGCTCACTACTTCTCCCAAAAGTATATATGCATGCTTAAATTTATAGAAAATAACGCTTTATCAATTTATATAGTTACTCAAAAAATCATTTTGGAAGAGTTAATACTCAAAATCTCCTCATAATAAATTCATTTAGAAATCAATTCTTCTCTGTTTCAAATGTTGAAGGTTTACGCTTGGAAATTCTAAGTTCCCTTATACTCATTTTAAAACATGAAATACAACTCTCCTCATTCTCATTGTCATTTACTTAAGATTTATTTCAAATCTATAATTAATTGCAAAATAATTACAAAAAGGACTAGAAAGGACCTCTTGGATTTTTCCCTTAACTTTTCTTTGATTTAAAATGTGAACAAATAAATGTGATTAGCATATGTAGGATCTCTCAAGGATTAATGAATACTATAAGAGTTAAAATCAAGAAGATAACATATATACGATTCGGGTTTGACACAGCAGGAGATGGAAAAGAAAAGGACCTGCTCACCCTGACACATTAAGTGGCGCCAGCCCAAAACTTACTGAAGTTTCGGGTGCACTACTGGAACAGACACCAGGACCCAAACTACTAATCAGTAGTCCTGGCATAGTGGTGGTGCGCAACCCCACATTCGTGCCAAAAAATTTGATGAATTTTTCGTCAAATTTTTGGTCCTAACTTATTTAAAATCTAGTTATTTCTTCAAAAACCTTTTTATTTATAAACCTAAGACGAATCATCAATATCTATCTAAAACCCAACTCATAATAAATATCAGTCAACGCAAGAACTCAAAACCTCCATTGTTAAGGAATGAGGGAAAATTCAAAAACTATGTCAAGAATTACTTAGTAAGTAATTTCATGAACCAAATTAGAGGTATGTCTTGTAGTTGAACAATACCAACACCATGATAAGCTTACATACCTAGAAAAAATGATGTTATCGGTGAATTCTCTAAATTTTTTATGAACGTTTGAACTTAGCTGTTTTCTACTCTCCAAACTATTCTCTCAAACTCTAAGCATTTAGGAACATGAAAAAGTGGTAAAAATCATATTAGGCCATTATTTGGGTGAGAAATTTTTTTAGGCCTAGCTGGGTAAGGAAAAGACCAAAATACCTTTTCTTTAAATGGATGAAAAAATTGTCACTATTGAAGATTCATTAGCATGGCCATAAATTTTTACTCGAAGCTCCAAATTTCACTTACTTGGCGACGTTGGATAGACGACAGGAAGGTTGTTGATTTGATACCTCATGAGAAACCAATTTATTATGTTCTCGAAGTTCAAAGATTTTTGCCGATCACCTGGTAAGGACAATGTTTCAACCATTTCTTTTCATTAGGTTTCAAATATCATGTAAATATGTGAACTATATTGAGTGTTTTAATCTGTTGGCTTGTACTTTTGTGACCGGTCAAAAATTCGGTTGATTAAGGCTTGTTTATAAAACCTCCATTTTTTTGGACTATTGTAAGTATAATCGTCTTATGGTGTGATGCAGGTGCTCAGAGCCTTTGGTTTGATATTTCCAGCCATTTTACGTCGGTGATACTTGGAACAATGGACTAATGATAAATTGAGCAAGATAATCGGAAGGAGAGAAACTCAATTTGTATTGAGGCTACTAATTTATTTTCCTCGTTCTAGGGATCCTTGACCAAGCTACTGTAAATTTGTAGTGGATTTTGGGAGCTGAAGCTCATTGTAAAGCAAAACACCCTGCTGTTTTGCAGCAACCAATCGTTTATTTGGTCCTTGTTGTTTTTATCAAAGCTAGACTTGGAACCAAAATCTTAAAGTTCTATAGATTAATATAATTTAGATCGGCTTGTGTTCATTCTTACTCATTTGGAGCTCATTCCTCTCCTAAAATAATGCTAGAAGAAAAGATATCGCGATAAACCTTGATTGCTTTGTTTTACTTTTATTTCAAAAGGATTTGTCTTTATATCTTCTGGCTCTCGAGAAATGATAGTATGAAGATATCCAAATAGTGTTGTGCAATACATGAACTTAATTTTTATTTTGGAATTAATTTAACTAGTGACAAAGGGAAGTCAATGCTTACTTATAATAACCAGTCATTGATTTTGTTTGAAAAGAATGTTCTGGTTAGAGACATGATAATTAGAGAGAGTTACATTTGAGTCATTCACAGACTTTGTCAAACTAATAACTCTCATATCATCATTGTCACATTTTTGCTTTACTGAATATTGTGGTATTTATATTTCAATATCATCAATTACTATGCAAACAACTCGTGCTTCTAGTAGTGGCAAACTGCCTTAATAAACTTATATATATGTACATATATA
Organism: Solanum habrochaites; assembly: GCA_027704765.1. Classification (NCBI taxonomy): domain Eukaryota; kingdom Viridiplantae; phylum Streptophyta; class Magnoliopsida; order Solanales; family Solanaceae; genus Solanum; species Solanum habrochaites. The sequence continues at coordinate 46,665,806 of JAKWJA010002492.1, forward strand.
TATATACATGTATGTATATATATATATATATGTATGTATGTGTGTGTATATATATATATATATATGTATGTATGTATATATATATAGAGAGAGAGAGTGAGAGGGAGAGAATATCATCAATTTTATTTTAACTTGGAACATGAGTAGGTTAACAAATTACTGAAAGTTGTATAACTATTAATTTTATCTTTTAGGTGTTTTTATATAAAGAGTCATAGATAACTGTGAGGTAGTTTTTCCTCAGGTCCATTACATATCTTTATCTATCTACACAAAATCAATTTCATTGTCATTAGTAGAAAGAAGTCATAACATTTACTACATGTCATCGTGCTAAAATATAATTTAGTGTTTCTAGCAAGGCAAAGAGTAGCAGCATACTACATTTATTAAAATAATAAAGATAACAAACAAATTTTATCTTCGTAGTTAGGTTTCATAGAAAGCTCACACAATTTTTAACAATAATAGGCAACCAAATAGTTAGTCATGAAGTGTTGTGTCAATGTACGCATCTACGTTGACTAATAGGCTAGCGCATTCGCTATGAAAAAAATATTCATTTTACTACTAAGTTTTCAAATAGTATAAACTTAATAATTCTCAAAGTAATGTGGATATTATAATGTGTAAATGAATTTAAGGTTTAAACATTAGCATACTACTAATGTTAGATTTTTGGCAACCAAACTCCTTGTGCATTAGCATAATATTTCATTCATAAATTCATTTAAACGCACAACTGAAGGAGGATAAGAGTTTCAGGTGGCATGATGTCCGAGAACACTCGGTTTTGGACTCCAAGTGGAAAATATCATAAATCTTCCGGTGTACACACCTAAACAATGATGGAAATTACAAATTTCACAAAGGCCTGCATAATTTCTTGCAGTAAAAAATCTTTCAATCTCTGTATTTTTCTCATAAAACACTGCAAAATATGAATTATAAACCGGATGAGTGTTTATGTTATGAGATTAGGAACTATTTTTAGTTAATTCCACTTTAGTATGCACTTGGCTATTAAAGCCATTTAATTTCTTTAGCTCTCAGGTAAGCTCTACAATGCATAAAGGTTTGTTCCACCGAGAGAAAAGTTTAGATGAAGCCATGAACAACTTGAACATTAACCTTTGTACCTTCAATTGACATTCAAAGAATAAGTGTACCAAATTGCTTGTGGATAGTTAAGTGGCATACCTTGCCATCTTGTGGGATTTTGATCCAAGTTCTTGATATTTGATCAGTGCGTGCTTGGATTTTAAAATCGTATAAAAAATCACTTATCAATTTGGAAAATAATTCCTAAAAAATTAGTGAGTTTTACTATGTAAAAATCCATTGGGGACAATGATTGTTAGAGAAAACAAACAGAGAAACTCCCAATAGCCTTGTTTTACTACAAAGACATGTTTTCAGATTTAGCTTGCAATCCTCATTATATTTACCCGTGATTATTTATCATCCGTTCATAAACTACACATTCCACACCATTTACAAAAAGGGTGTCTTGTATTTGCTTAAGCAAATTCTGAAATGTGTACAAAATGCCTTGAACTAATTCGGCAATTACATCACATAAAATTTGTAGCACTTCTTCCACAACATATTTTTTAATGAAGGCAGTGGTTCTTGTGTTCCTATCCGCGTTAATGGTGGATCCTTCTCTTATTGTTACTCCTGATACTTAGACACCTAGCTGTATAAGGTGTAAACTTGTTTGGGAAGATACAGTCTGCCTAGACGGATGGTTTTTCCTTGGCTCTCACTTTTAATCTTGACTCTCCAACACGCTGTTGAAGCTAATATTGCACATAGTTAGCAAGGAAGATATTGTTTGCATATGACATGTTACAAAAGGCTGCATATATGGAGAAAGCTATCAAACATGAAATTGAATCTTAAATGACCCCCTATTACGAAGACATATGTAGGTCGAGATAAGAGGAGTCATCCAATAGTCGCACCAAAATAGAAATGACTCTATTTCGAGGAAAGAGAAGTATTATGAAGAACCATATGATTTAACTCTCTACACTACTCATATTAGGCAACCACGTCAATCTTCACTCTCATAGTTGGACTTGTTAAAACTTTAATCTCTATTACCAATATCAATATCAAGCTGCACATGTTAAACTTCAATTACTTCAACAAAATTTTTGGTAATGTTGGAGGACGTACTGGTTCCTCCTCCTAGAGCTTTGGAAAAATTAACCCTCATTAATCAAGTCAAAATGTTTGTCTCTTCGGTATACAAATATGTGTTGACACCCAATTTATAACCTCCACGATACATATTAATCACAGAGGTTCTTAAACATTAAATGATTAAATAATTAGTTTTTACAGAGCTTAAAATACCTTTCATGTATTTGAAGTAAGTTTGGTCGCTTTTATAGGTTTTAATAATAAATATGTTTTTATGTAATTAGTTTTTTTTTTTATGTAATTAGTTATTTTATAAATATTCAAAAAATCATCCCAATTAATTTTAATTTTAGTAAGTATTTTTTTTATAACTGTTTAATTTAAATTATACTTATATTTTTTTCTAGTTATTAGTTATAGTTTTCTAAGTAAAATATTTTTTATTGTTAAGGTTAACAAGCTCATTAATTAATTTTATTAATCTGCCTTATTTAGTTTATTTTAGCTGAAGCACGAACTAAGTAATTCAGTTAATATTATCAATTCAATTTGACTACTTTTGAATTTAGATGATCATTTCCTTAAGTTAATTGCAAAACCACTATTGAGCTGATTTTTTTAATTTGCAACAGCCCCAGGCATTTTTCTTTCCAGCCACCGCATTCCAATTCCAATTTCTAATGTTCCCTGCCCAATTTAATTCTCATAGAAAAAAACATTTCAGCCAGTCTTCTCCCTATTCCCTGCCCGCTCCAATTCTCCTTGACCCAACCCAACCCACATCTCTAATCGTCCAGAGAAACCCAGCAGCGTACAGTTCCCAGAGTAATATCAAAGACGCAACAAAGGTTGAAGTAGAGGAGAGAAGGTATAATGCCTTCTTCCTCCCGCGTTCCTTTCAAGTCAGCACATCGCAGGCGGTAGGTCACTTATTTTTTCCTTGGGGCTTTGAGTTCAAAACACGTCTCGCCTCAAGGACAATCAGCTGATCGGGTATGTCAGCTTCCCCCTTTCATCTTTTGGAATAGGTTGAAAACTCATAAATGTAGGTCTCTCTTAATTGGTGAAAGGTTTTGAATTATGAATTTGTCCCTCCAATCAATTTTTGGTGAACCCTAGATTTTCCTATTTATATATAAAGTTTCTTCTATATTTTCAACTGGGACATAATTTTTGGGAGGATCTAGAAAATTCTGTGAGTTGCTCATCAAAGGTTATAGATAAGACAAGACAGCATATTGGGATAGAAATTTTAAGGATGACCTCAAATTTTCTACAAGGTTTATCGGCAATTTTGAGAAACATTGAATGATCCCCAACAATTAATCAGATATACCTCGAGATATCAACCTCATAAACATTTATTAAGCTTGACGTGACACGAAACTTGACAATGGCCTTTTCCAAATACTACTTTTTGAAAATCTATTTTCTTTAAAACCTTTTCAGATGTTTCAATTATTTTTACGTAAAAATATTTTGTCTTTTCTATTAAGAGGCGTGAGATTGGAAAAATCAATCAGAGATATCAAGACAAGGAGCATACAACCGAAGAGATCGACTCTGATCATTTCATTTTTAAAGAAACATTTATTTTATGAATGCAGTTTTATAGGTTTACCTCACAATCAACATATTCTTTCTTTCAATTGATGGGGAGAAGTCAAAAGACTGAAGAGCTCCCCAAAATTGACAGTTTTTCTGTGGATGCACGAAATATTTTAGGCATAATACATATATTGGACCCTAAACATGGCTTCAAATTTTAATATTGACCTCCAACTTTCATAATGCACAAATAGACATTTTAACTATCCAACATTTCAATAAACAAACACATGAGTCCTACATGACATAATACACGTAGGATACCAAGTAGGACAAAAAATTACATGTAGGACATGTGTGTCTATTTGTTAAACTTTATACAAGTTTAAGTGTCTATTTGTGCACTTCCAAAGTTGAAGGACATAAATGTGATTTGAAGCCAAGTTAAAGGGCACACTTATGTATTATGCCAATATTTTATTCTATGTATATCAAGATTTGAGGATATTAATAACCTTATTTCATTCAATTCCCAACTAGGCAAGTTACATAATGAACGTGCAACTACGTTTTCAGATGGAACAAATGAAAATCCAAATAAGAGACATTTTACTATTTTCCATCAACTAAAGATACTAGAGGACTTTATCTGAACCATATTTCAAGACATAATAATATTACCACTGGAGATTAATTAATATTGTATTGTCGAATGCTATGATACCACTACTATAATTTTTATTTTTATTTGTATTGTGTATTTAAATGATACTGTCATACAAAAGATACCTAGAAGATCACCTATGTTGCTCGGTGAAGCATCATCTTTGCTCGGTATTGATACACTGAAATTACACCTCCCTAAAGAAGTATAAGCGGTCGTATCAAGTAAAGAACCCAACTAGGTTGGGGTCGACCCCACGAGAAAAATGGTTTAGACTTAAGTTTAATGAATAAATACATATATGTGGTGAAGCTCTTTCTCAAAACAGGTAATTAAAAATGGGGGTTTTGTGAAATAAAATTCTTTTAATATCTCTCTGTAAAACAAGTAACAGGAGTAAAACTTATGTTTTTTATCAAGTTGTGAGAGAAACTAGGGTGTAAGTGTTCCCCGTAGGTTCATAACGCCGTATTCCTAGCTATAACAATTCTTCCCTAGTGTTTTGCATGCAAAATGATAAGTTAGGTATCTCTAAATAATTAGTCCGAAATTTAGAGAATTTCACCTCGTATCTTGGTTCGGCTACGTGTGTATAAGCTAATAACCCTTACCTTTACTTCATATTAAGCATCATATTTGATTTATGACTTAGTTATTACTTTGCATCAATTGAGACTCGCCTATTAGATAGTATCCCACTAAATCTATGATGATAATTATATTCTTAGTAACTACCTCCTTGGTTCGGCTAGTAGCAACAAGGCGATTTTTAACGCGTGCACTCATTAAAAAGACTTCTAAATGAATGAATTATCAATACATGTAATAAACTATTTGAGAATTTTTACTAAGCTAGGTTGTTGTTGTTAATAACCCATGCTTCCCACAACCCTATGTAATACCCCAAAAATTAGATAAGGTGTCTAGAGAATAACATGTTTTTATTAAATTTCTATTTTCTTAAATATGCTTAAAATATAGTATATAGGAAGTAGCTAAAATATTAGCGGTATTGGAAGTAGAACGTTAAGGGACGACTAAGACGTTCGACGACTAAGTCACCTAGATTCCTAATATATGGTTCTATATTTTTATGGTTGTTTAATGATTTTATAAGTTCATAAAATTTCCTTTTATATGGTTTAGAGTTAGTGTACAAAGTTTGAAGTTATTTGGAAGTGGAACGTCAAGGGACGACCAAGACTTTCGACGACTAGTGCTTATGTACCTCGTGTATCTATGCATGCCTAAATATGTATGAAATTAGGATAATAAGTATTAAAATGGTTTAAAATTATGTTTAATGATGTAATTTGAAGTTTCGTGAAGTTTTTAGGTCAGAAGCCAAAAGAACGTCCAAGACGTTCAAAACATAGCCTCTAAGACGTTCATCGTATGTCATGTTGGGGCCAAGGTTGTTTGGACATCTTGTTGGTGTTTGTTTTTGATAAAATTTATGTGGAAGTTATATAACTTGTTAACTGTTATAATTACATTGAAACTTCCGGGTACGACTTCTAAAGTATCCCACAAGAGGCCCCAAAAGAAGGACCCAAAGTTACCTAAGATACTGCTTGGGCAGTGTCCATTGACGTACCCAATGAAGGATTGTTGATCCACCAACGGCCCGTCGAGAAGGTATCATCAATAGGGACTTTCCTAGGGAAGGTCTAAATACAATATTTGGCTAAGTACCCAACGACGGAGGCTAGGAACGGCCCATGAAGGCCACGAAGCCCCATCACTACCTTCATCGCGGTTGGCCTTCAACTGGCAGCCTGCGTCTGTTTGATTAAAGGGGTGAACGGTAAATTCACACCACGTACTAACCTGACTATAATAGGTTTATTTAAATATTTTTGGGTGTATATAAGTCATCAAAAACGTGATCACCCCATTCTAGTATCCTCTCACAAGATTGAAACTTTTCCCTCCAAAAATACTCTCTAGAAACCACAATTCTAGGTGAAGCTCAAGAACATATTCAAGATGGTTTTTATATGGATGAATAATGTTTTAAACTATTAAAAGGTATGGTGATCTTTGTCTCTAGTTATCTTTTCATCTAGAGAGCCATTCTAAAAGATTTCAAAAGAGAAAAATATGATCAAATACTTTCGTCTTCAATCTTCCATGGGTTCTTTCCTAAACTGATTTCAAAGGCATAATATGAATGTATTGATTATTATCTACTGATTTGGAAGTGGTTTTAAATACAATTGAATGATGAACACATGCTCTATCACCAAAACGATTTAGCCTTGCATGGTCCTTATGATCTTGATTTGTTATCGATTGAATTATGATTCTATTACATTGAAGTTATTGTATATTCTGTTATTTACATGAGTTTATGTTGAATTAAATATGATCAATCCATGATGATAAATGTATGAAGGTTTGAACGTGAATATCCTATGTTGTACATGTCGACTAGAAGTAGATTGTGAGACCGATTGTGTAGAGTTTTGATTATGCATGAACTTTTGTAGATACTTTTTTAGGGTTATATAATGGATGAATTTTTTAGGTATAAATCCTTAATGAAAAATATAACAAAGGCTTGCATGAATTAATCTAGATTACTATAGGCTATGAAGTCAAAAAGCTTATGCATGTGATAGATCTTGAGTTTTTGTTATATAAAACATGGTTTCTTCTTGATTTCCTACCGAATTAGCTACTGCCTAATGACTGTATGGTTGAATAAATTTGAATGATGATCAAAGACTTAGAGAGGTCATAGTATTGGTAAAGTCTTCTATACTCTAGCAAATCCATAAGCCTAAATGCCTATGTTGTAACCTTAATCTTGAGGGTATGTAATTATAATTTCAATATGGTTAAATGTAGGTTTATATACTTCCTTATAATGATAATATGTATGAAATTTTATACGAATCAATGCCAGGGAAATTAGCTGATGATTTATGTTATTCAACTTTCCTAGTATGTTAATGTGTTGTATTATGTTATAGTATAATCTTGTAGAGACTTGTACATGGTTTCTTATGTATTTAAAGTACATTTATATACTTCCATATATTTTTTTTATTAATAAATTAGGTCTATTGATCAATGATAATCAAAGGGTGAGAAATTTGTAAGAATGCTTATTCCTTATACTTTTCTACTTCTCTATTTCTTTGTAGTAATGCTGATGAAGCCTTGTATGTCATTGTATGGTATGGTAAACTTATGGTGGCAGTGTTTACTTAGTTGTCATTATATATGTGTTGACCATGGCTTTGAAAGCAATTTGATGAATAAATGATTTAGATATTTAGATGATCACCTTATGATGTAATTGTGCCTATCAACCTATCTAGTTGTGATCTAGGTTGTGTGGCTATTTTATGAACATGTGTATATTCATGTTAGGGTATTGTATTGGTGCTGCCATTGATGTTTGAAAAAATTGATAATAGCCCCTACCCATGTACCCCTTATATGAAAGTGTAAATAACTAAAGTTAAGACCCTTGGTTATAATATTTATATTGTCCTACCTCCTATGCTATTATGTGTTGTGTGGTATGTTCTTGAAAGTATAATGTGGTATAAGAGGGTGGCTGCCTCAAGGAGGAATTGATAGTCATTATGTGATCATGTTGACCAATGTACACACACTGTCACTAACATGCATATTACAAGTAGTATATGTCATAGTGTCTAAATAAAAGGTTGTTCTCATATTCACTAATATCTACTACTATGCATGTAAAGCATATGCATATGACGAATGTTTTGTATTTCTTACTAGGATGACTGTATAGGTGTACTAGTATGATCAAGGGTATGGCACTTTACCTATGCATTACACATGTGTACCTTGATAGGGTAGTTCTAGTTTTTGTTTCTCTATGTATGAATATGTATGTATGAACTTGTGTGACTTAATGAGTTATATGAAAGGTTTTCTCAAATATATGAATACACACATACATGTATTAACTTATAGTCAAGAGACGGTCCTTGAATGATGTATTCATGTGTACCCCAAACTAGATGATGCTCTACATAAGCTATGTTCACTTGAATGGATTCTTTACATGATTTTAGGTTGACTAAATTTCATAAATGACCTATGAATTGAGCATATGAGGTGATGACTCTCCTAAACCTATGATTTATAAAGAAAAAATATAATAAAGGTTTTCAATCAAGGGAACATAGCTTAGCACCGAGTGAACTTGAATACGTGTCCCTTCCCATGGTAGGAAGGTAGGTTAGGTGGATAACCACATTGACTCAATGGGCATAAATATGGTTCCATAAGTGAATAACTACAATGCCTAATTTTGTCATAAAGAGGGTTTTCACATGTACCTCCAAGTTCCATAAGTATGTTGCCACCATAGGATACTAGCTAGTGGATTCCACCTAGAAAGCTATGTGACATTTGGTTCTAGTTTTGCCGGTAGACCACCCTTTATCGGTGTGGGGTTCTATGACACCGGATTTCATGTTTAATCACATGGTCTATGTCAGTTAAGGCTATAGTTTCACTTAAGTAAAATGGACAGTGAAAGTTAATGACTAGGAACCTTAATAGAATGATTTAAGGAAGGTTACTTAGGATAGGTGGAAGTAATGAACACATCTAGACATTGCACAAGTAGCTCCTTATGAAGTTCAAGGAAGATGTTCTAATGCATGTCACTATCTACACGTTCCCTATGCATGACATTGTAGTATCTGTCTACTTGTTATGAAGATGTGCATGATATGAGTTTTTATGCATGATGTTGTTCTTGTTGACTATATGATGAAGGTCTTGACTTAACTATCTCTATGTGGTAATATACTTCTATGATGGTATGTGTTTTCTTGTGTAGATGATATGTATGATTTTCCTTGTGGTCCTAAGGTGATACGTTCCACCAAGTATCCCTAAAGGATTACTTGGGAGACTACTGAATTAAAAGGAAGAGTTCACTATAAAGAGGAATGAGCTCATTGTAAAGTAACCTAAAATTGGACTTAAATTCAATATGTGCTTTTCTATGATGTTTGGCCTTTTATTGTGTTTCTTTGAAGTATGAAAATGATATATATGCTCTTGATAAAGGTTTTATGATGATTTACTTAAAATGGCATGAAGTATGATTTCAAACAAAATGTCCCTTTTAATGTATGTTTGTGCATGGTTGTCATACTTAGTACATTCTTCTGCAAATTCCATTCTACTCTACTTTTTAAACAAAGTATAGGTTATGGATTCTTAAAGGAAGTCTTGAATGATGAAGAGATTTATAGGTGATTCCCAAGCTGAAGGAAAGGAATCCTTAAGTCCAAGAATGTCCTAATGTGTATTTATTGTGAAGTCTTTAAATATTGTATTGTTTTGTATTATTTCTTAAGGGTCGTATCCCTAATGCTCTACAAATTTATTGAGTCTAGGATGGTAAAAAGACTTAGAGTCTATATATGTATTATGACTTATATTTTATATGTATATGAAGTAAAATTTCTAGCATATGAGGTGCTATGAAAAATTTTATGTTTTTTCGCTAAATTTACTATGTCCATGCGATGAATGATAACTATGGGCTTGTATAAGACATTCGAGAGTTCAAGTACGCCATGTTACTGCTAGGGGGTGCTCCCCAGTCGTAACAAATTTGGTATCAGAGCATGAGGTTTCTAAAAGTGGTTTAGGGTCCAAAAAGTCTCATATTGCCACATCTGGTAGAGTCTTGTATCATTGGTAGTGAGTCGCGACACATCAAATGGTACGAGAGGCTATAGGATGATAGAGGTTCCCTTCTTCATCATTCTTATGTCGTGCCATAAAACCTAACTATATAAGATCTCTCTCTTATTTTTTTCTTGTTCGGTAGTCTTTTAGATGTGATTGCTTGGATGAGATTGGTGTATGCTTGAGGGAGAAAAGGTGAGTTTAAATGCTTATCTTTGTTTTATGGTTGAATGAGTATGTGTGAAGGTGACACTTGTCCTTATGTGATGATCTCTATGTTTATAAGCATGTAAATAGCCTAGTGTACTAAAGATATGGAGTTATGCATGCATGAAGGTTGTAGATGAGTGAAGTACGGTGCTAATTGTAGTTCTTGTTGGGTTACTTGATTTAGTAGGCTTATGGGGCTTTACTTGATCATTGCACATGTTAACTCTATGGGGATTATGATTTGTTATCTTACCTTACTATATATGAAATGTATCTTATTTGATGATGTGATGTCAATTATGGTAATATATGAAATCTATGTGAAATAGCAAGATATGTCGAATAATGTATGTCACGATATAGTTAAAACATGCTAGAAGTTGTGGTGGTTAAAGTGAATTCTTTTAGATTGTTGTATTCCTATATGGTTTTGTATGATGGTAGCCAAATGCTAGGATTTGAACTTGGAATGTTTAATCACTACCTATGGAAGCATGTTATCCTATGCATGTATGTGATTAAAAGTGTGAATTGTCTCCTTTTGTATATAAGAGATACTTGATAAGTTGCTAGTGTAAATTGGATCCCCTTGAAGAGCCTTGATCCTAGTTGTTAAGATAGTATGCATCTTATGAAGGATAAGTCGGTAAATCTTTATATCTTATATTGCCATGCTTGTCCCCTCAATTGTCTATATGTTGCATTTTTTGATATTTGGAAGCATGCTCACGATAAAGACTAGGCAACTCATTATGACATTTTTAGAGAACCAACTAAATTTTCCTTTGATTAGATGTTGTTGAAATATGTTTAAAATTGATAAATATGAACATGATAATTAATGTGAAAAGGAGTTTTGCTATTTGGAAATAAAGAATGAGAGTCTTGTGACATGATGAGTCGTAAATTTATTTCGAAACTTCTTATTGTGTTATGAACTTCCTTGTTGTTTTTCTCAAATTATGTATGACCTTAGTGTCTATGGCAATGTAGGAAAACCTTATGTGAATTGAATAGTATGATCAAAATTGATGGTTAAACATGATTTGCCTAAAATGATAAGGTTTATAATTCCTTAGTGTTGCTAAATTTAATTAATGAAAATTCCCTCTAAATTAGTAATCACTTTAAGTGATGAAAATGAAGGTTGTGTAGTTAAGATCCCCTATAGGTTGGGTTAAGTTGTTCTTTATTGGGTTTAACCTACGTGGGGGATGGTGTATGAGTAGTGAGGTTGTAGAAATTGTCTACATTGTCCTTCTATTCTTACTTGAATTGGAAAATAATGAATTCTTTGTAAGGGTGTTCATGATTATTGTCTTGCATAAAGTGTGATATCCATGACCTTTATATGATTGGTATGAATTGATTGACATCATCTTGGACACATGGTGAATTTTTCAAAGAGCGTGAAAGGAAATGTTTTATGAAGTCCATGTTTTCTCTTATTGAGTTGCATTTTTATATACTAATTGTGAATTTGACTTTATCAGATGAGAAAAGAAGCATGCTAATATCACTTGTGAGGTAAAATGTTTACCCTTAAAATTAAAAGTCGAGACTCTTTAAAATGAATAATTTTGAGTCTCTTGAAAACTATTTGACTTTTATGATTTGGAATGAATAATTGTAGACTCATTCTTTAAAAGTGAAAGCATCTTTATCTAAGTGTACATGTGTATGCCTATAATTTGTGTTATTTTTCCAAAATGAGTCTTACTATAAGGGTGACTATTATTTTAAGAAAAAAAATTTATGGAATGGCTTCCTATTTTTTTTTGATGTACTTGGTATGACTTACAACTTATACTTCACTAGGAAGGAACCATGAGCATTTGTTGGCTAATAGTTGAGAATTTTTCATTTTTAGAGGAATTTGACCTTGTACTTGCTAAGGTGTGAAACTCATGATACATGTAAGTGTGTTGAACCAAAGGACATTACTCAGTGGATACCACTAAGTATGGTATGATTGAGTATGAGATTTATGGCACTAGGTCAAACTAATGAAGATCTTTGTTGATTCAATTAACTCGAGTTTAGGTGCATTGAAGTATGAGTGATTAAGTATCTTTTAGTATCTTCCTATGAGTAGCTTTTCAAGATTTTCTTCTAATGAATTAAGATGTAATGATCATGTTATAATTAGGAGAAGGATGTTCTCCTATGAACATGAAAAGGACCTTTGTGTTTAATGCATTAAAGAGTGAGTGAGTAATGGTTTTTCTTCCTTGTGTACATTGAGTGCTAAAATAATTTGATAATATTTTAAATGTTATGGATTTCTCTTATATGCATTGGAGTCCTTGTTGTGATTAAAGAGCCCTAGGTGTCACTCGAGGACGAATGTTCCCAAGTGAGGGATATTGTAAGACCCTAAAAATGAAATAAGGTGTCTAGAGAATAACATGTTTTTCATAAAATTCTATTGTCATAAATATTCTTAAAATATAGTATATAGGCAGTAGCTAAAATATTAGAGGTATTTGAAGTCGAACGTTAAGTGAAGAGTACGACGTTCGACGACTAAGTCACCTAGATGCCTAATATGCATTTTTATGTTTTTATGGTTGTTTAATGATGTTATAAGTTTCTAAAATGTCTTATTATATGGTTTAGAGACATTTTACAAACTTTGAAGTTATTTGGAAGTCGAACGTCAAGGGACGACCAAGACGTTCAATGACTAGTCGTTTATATGCCTCATGTGTCTATGCATGCCTAAATATGTATATAATGAGACTAATAAGTCTTAAAATGTATTAAAATGATTTTTAATGTTTATTTATGAAGTTTCGAGAAGTTTGGATGTCAAATGTCAAAGAACGTTCAAGGCGTTCGAAGTATAGCCCCTTAGACGTTTATCGTATTTCATGTTGGGGCCAAGGCTGTTTTGACATCTTATAGGTGTTTGTTTTTGATAAAATTTATGATTAAGGTCTATAAGTTGATAAGGGTTATAATCACATTTAAAACGTCCGGGTACGACTTGTAAAGGGCCCTACAAAAGTCCCCAAAAAAGACCCAAAGTTTCCTAAGACACAGCCTGGGAAGTGTCCATTGACGGATCCAATGACGGATTGTTTTTCCACCAACAGCCCGTCGAGCAGGTCTCGTAGATGGGTACTTTCCTTGGGCAGGTATTAAGCCAATATTTGGCTAAGTACCCAACGATGGAGTCCAGGCACGTCCCATCAAGTCCATGACGCCCCGTCACTGCCTTCGTGGCGGGTGACCTGCAACTTGCAGCCTATGTCTATTTCATTAAAGGGGTGATTTGGAAATTCACCCCACGTACTAACCTGACTATAATAGGTTTATTTAGATATTTTTGGGTAAATATAAGTCATCAAAAATGTGACCACACCATTCTAAAATCCTCTCACAAGATTGAAACATTTTTCTCCAAAAATACTCTCGCTAGAAACCACCATTGTTGGTGAAGCTCAAGAACATATTCAAGATGGGTTTTTGGTGAAGCTCAAGAACATATTCAAGATGGGTTTTCTTTGGATGAATAACAAAGTTTAAGATGTTTTCACCTAATAAAAGGTATGGTGATCTTCATCTGTTGTTGTCTTTTAATCTAGAGAGCCATTCTAAAAGATTTCAAAAGAGAAAAATATGATCAAATACTTTCTTCTTCAATCTTCCATGGGTTCTTTCCTAAACTTATTTTAAAGGCATAATATGAATGTATTGATGATTATCTACTGATTTGGAAGTGGTTTAAAATTCAATCGTATGATGAACACATGCTCTATCACCAAAATGATTAGCCTTGCATGGGCATTATGATCTTTATTTGTTATCGATTGAATTATGATTCTATTAGACTGAAGTAATTGTATATTCTGTTATTTACAAAAATTTATGTTTAATTGATGATGATAAGTCAATGATGACAAATGTATGAAGGTTTGAATATGAATAGCCTATGTTTCTAAATGTCGACTTGATGTCGATTGTGAGATCGGTTGTGTAGAGTTTTGATTATGCATTAACTGCTGTAGATACTATTTTAGGGTGATAAAATGGATGAATTTTTAGTCATAAGTACTTAATGAACAATCTAATAAAGGCTTTCATGAATTGATCTAGATTCCTATAGGCTACGAAGTCAAAAAGCTAAGTCTGTGATGGATCTAGAGTTATTGTTATATCAAGCATGGTTTCTTCTTCATTTCCTACTTAATTATATACTGCCTAATGATTTTATTGTTGATAAAATATGAATGATGATCAAAGCCTTAGAGAGTTCATAGTATTGGTAAAGTCTTCTATACTCTAGCAAATCAATAAGCCTAAATGCCTATGTTGTAACCTTAATCTTAAGGGTATGTAATTGTGATTTCAATATGGTTAACTATAGGTTTATATACTCCCTTAGACCCATAATATGCATGAAATATGATCAAAATAAATACAAGGGAAATTAGAGAATGATCTATGTTATTCAACTTTCCTAGTATGTTGATGTGTTGTATTATGTTATAGAATAATCTTGTAGAGAATTGTACCTGGTTTATTATGTGTTTAAAGTACATTTAGATACTTCCATATATGTGTTTTATTGATGAATAAGGTCTACTGATCAATGATGATCAAAGGGTGAGAAATTGGTAAGAATGTTTATTCCCTCTACTATTCTACTTCTCTATTTCTTTGTTGTAATATTGATGAAGCCTTGTATGGCATTGTGTGGTATGGTAAACTTATGGTGGCGTTGTTTAATTAATTGTCATTATATATCTTTTGACCATGGCTTTGAAGGGAAGTTGATGAATATATGATTTAGAGATTTTGATGATCACCTTATGATGTAATTGTGCCTATCTTCCTATCTAGTTGTGATATAGGTTGTGTGGCTATTGTATGAACATGTGTATATTCATGTTAGGATATTGAATTAGTCCTGCCATTGATGTGTTAAAATGGTTAATATCCCCTACCCATGTACCCCTTATATGAAAGTGTAAATAACTGAAATTAAGAGCCATGGTTATAATATTTATATTGTCCTGCCTCCTATGTTATTATATGTTGTGTGGTATGGTCTCGAAATATAATGTGGTATAAGAGGGTGGCTGCCTCAAGGAGTAATTGATAGCCATTATGTGATCATGTTGACCAATGTACACACACTCTCACTCACATCCATATTACGAGTAGTATAGGTCATGGTGTCTAAATCAAAGGTTTTTCTCATATTAACTAATGTCTACTACTATGCATGTAAAGTATATGTATGTGAAGTATGTTATGTATTCCTTACTAGGATTAATTGATAGGTGTAATAGTTTGGGCAAGGGTATGGAACTTTGCCTATGCATTGCACATGTGTACCTTGATAGGATAGTTCAAGTTTTAGTTTCTATATGTATGAATATGTATGTATGATCTTGTTTGACTTAATGTATTATGTGAAAGGTTTGATCACATATATGAATACACACAAACATGTATGAATATATAGTCAAGAGAGGGGCCTTTAATGGTGTATTAATGTGTACCCTAAACTAGATGATGCTCTACATATGCTATGCTTATGTGAATGGATTCTTTACATGATTTAGGTTGATGAACTTTCATTAATCACCTATGAATTTAGCATATGAGGTGATGACTCTCCTAAACCTATGATTTATAAAGTAAAAATATAATAAAGGTTTTCAATGAAGGGAACTTCGCTTAGCACCGAGTGAAATTTAATATGTGTGTGTGTCCCTTCCCATGGTAGGAAGGTAGGTAACCATAAATCTCATAAGGTGGATAACCACAATGCCTGAATGGTCATAAATGGGGTTTCCATAAGTGAATAACTACAATTCCTAATCTTTGCATAAAGAACATGTACCTCTAAGTTCCATAAGTATGTTGCCACCATAGGATACTAGCTAGTGGATTCCACCTAGAAAGCTATGACATATTTGGTTCTACTTTGGCCTGTAGACCACCCTTTATCAGTGTGGGGTTCTACGACACCGGATTTCATGTTTATCATCACATGATCTTTGTTTGTTAAGGCTATAGTTTCCCTAAAGTAAAATGGGCAATGAAAGTTATTGACTAGGACCCTTAATAGAATGACTTAAGGGAGGTTACTTAGGATAGGTGGAAGTAATGAACCCATATAGACATTGCACAAGTAGCTACTTAGGAAGTTCTATGAAGGTGTTCAAATGCATATAACTATGTATATGTTCCCTATGCATGATATTGTAGTATTTGTGTACTTATTATGAATATGTGCATGACATGAGTCTTTGTGCATGATGTTGATCTTGTGACTATATGATGAAGGTCTTGACTTAACTATGTCTATGTGGTATTATACTTCTATGATGGTATGTTTTGTCTTGTGTATATGATATGTACGATTTTCTTTGTCGTCCTAAGGTGATACATTGCACCAAGTATCCCTAAAGGATTACTTGGGAGACTAATGAATTAAAAGGAAGAGTTCACTGTAAAGAGGAATGATCTCATTGTAAAGTGATCTCAAATTGGACTTAAATTCTATATGTACTTTTCTATGATATTTGGCCTTTCATTGTGTTTCTATGAAGTATGAAAATGATATATATTCTCTTAATAAAGGTTTTATGATGATTTACTTAAAATGGCATGAAGTATGATTTCAAAGAAAATGTCCCTTTTAAAAGAATGTTTTTGCATGGTTGTCATACTTAGTGTATTCATGTGCTAATCCCATGCTTCTCTACTTTTTACCCAAAGTGTAGGTTATGGATACTTAATGGATGTCTTGAATAATGAAGAGCTTGATAGGTGATTCTAAAGCTCACGGAAAGGAATCCTTTAGTCCAAGCATGTCCTAATGTGTATTTATTTTAAAGTCTTTAAATATTGTATAGTTTTGTATTATGTCTTATGGGTCGTGTCCCTAATGTACTCTAAAGTTATTATCTCTAAGATGACAAAGAGACTTAGAGTCTATATATGTATTATCACTTATATTTTATATCTATATGAAGTAAAGTTTCTAGAATATGAGGTGCTATGAAATGTTTAAAATTTTTTGCTAAATTTACAATGTCGATGAGATGAATGATAACTATGGGCTTGTAGAAGACATCCGAAAAATCAAGTACACCATGTTAATTCTAGGGGGTGCTCCACAGTCATGAAACCCTAGTTAAAGATTTAGTCACCCATACATATAAAAACACAATTCATAGTTGTTATACAATAAAACATGAACTTTCTTTGACAACTCGAAGAAAATCCAGAAAATCAACTTGAAATAACAAGAAGTCAATTGAAAACAAATTTAGAAATTGAATTAATGCTAAAGTTTCAAAACTCAATCTCCAAACAGAAATTAAGAACATTAATAATAGAATACAACCACAAAAATAACTTTTTATACACAATTTATAGAAAACATAGTCGTAAATTAAAAGTAATTAAAATAGGAAAGTTATCCAAAAAACGCGGTTGTAATTGACAACCCCGATAGATGGTCCATCGATGAAACGATGGACCGTCGAATGCCTACGTCAATCCAGAATTGGCATCTTTTTCATTCTTCAACTGGCATCCTCTATAAATCAATCGATGGGCCAAAGACACGGTCCGTTGATGCGTCTACGGTTCGTCGATGCCTTCCGTTGTTCCATACTTAGACTTTCTTCAACTTCGGGCACTAGTACTATCTCTAGAATTATCGACGATTCAACAAGATGATCTGTCGTTCAATTGATAGGCCATCAATCCTTTCATAGCCTCTTAGTTGGTCAGATTTCCTCAATTTTCTTGAGATGCAAAAACTATAAGTGGCGATCACCATCTACGGTCTGTCGATGGAACTACGGACAGTCAATGCCCTTTGTGGGTCACCTCTGCACTAAATCTCAGTAGCCTTCTGCGTTTTGGGTTTGGACATCATTGTTGCGAAACAAAGATAAAAACATGTTAAAGTTATTATAAAAAGAATCTACACAAATAAAATCTACAGGAAAAATCATTAAAAGTATCACGAAACCACGTTACATCAACACACTCATCTTAAATTCGTTCTTTATACTCAAGCGACGAACTATGACTCAACACAACACTTTGTACAATCACATGCCTATCAATCCCAATTTTTTCGTTGCTTTCGTGCATGCTTCTACTCTGACGTTATATAATAAAACTCATGTGGATCATACCTTGACATAAACTCACCATGCACATATACCTCTACTCTTATTCCTCTCACCATGGCAGCAATTATTCGATATCGAAACTAGTATCCTCACTTAAAAAAGAAATCATCCCTTTTCGCACAATGATTTTAATTTTAGGTACAAGGATCTGTATTTAACACTCACACTCAAAAACAAGTCAAACATAGCTATTACTTGTCATCATAGGCTTACCCTAATTTTCGCTGTTTAACTTCACCATATTAGACTCTAGGATCACCATAGGACTTTCCTGGCTTGTAACATAGGCTCACGGTCAGGTATGGTACATATGGGTACATTTTAGTGTCTTTTTTCCCTCCTTGACATTACGGAGAAGCTTCCTACCTCTTTTGTTATCTCTTATGCCCTACTTTTCTTTTCGTTTCTTCTTTACATTGCTTTTCCCTTTATTCTTTCTAGCAGTGACTCTTACTTATTTTCTTTCAACTCTTTTTCTTTCTTTTTTCTTTTTTTTCTTTCATTCAATTAATAATTGAGTGAGTTACCTCTCTTGATCACTTTTTCTTTTATTTTCCACATTACTCTTTTCATACCTACTTTTCGGGTCATCACTCATAATAGCCACCCTCAATTTATGTCTTTGACATGAGTCGAGGTACACATTACCCAAGGTTGGGTCAGACCCAACACGATTCAGTTACTATGTTAGCCACCCTTAACTTAGGTTTTTTGCCTAAGTCGAGGTGCACATGTTCAAGGAAGGACCAGGGCCAACACATTATACCCAGGGAAGGTGAGCTGGTGAAGAACAAAAAGGTTCTTTATAAGCTCAACATATTTGGATCAAAAGGAAATAACATTTTCATTTGGTTCACTTTATTTTAGTCTAGATGTTTGCTAATTCAAACAAAGGCCTATGATCATTTGCTAGTCGTCTAACACATATTTGTTTTTGCAGGACCAACCGGGTAAGTTCTAGATAAGTACCAACAATTGAACAATGATAATTGCTCATAATCCTTAGCACCTACTTTACCCTATCAGATTGTCGGATTTCCCAGTTTAGGTATTTGTTTGAGGGTCATGCATTTGGTGAATCTCTATTCCATGATTAGAGATAACACATTCAACTTCTTTATACTTATTTATGCAAGCATTTTCGATAGACGGTATATCATTCATGCTTAGTCATCATGCTTTATAATGCATTCTTTCATACTTTGTATAAGTTACGACATGCCGATTCAACAGTAAAGTAATTATTCTCTTGGGGAAAAGCAAGAAAACCCCGAAGAGAGGACCGTGAGTTGGAATACTCATATTTCACCCTAACACTCACTTTCTATTTACCCCACCCCCAAAAAAATAGCATGCAATTGTACCAAATGCACAAGAAATATAAAAATAGGGTGGTAGTGAAGCAATCCTGAGGCAGATAGAGCCAATGATCAACAAGAAGCCAGGTTCGATTTCTCGACATAAATATATTAGTAGTAGGGTCACCTTCAGTGGTTACGACAACAATCTCTACACCATCATTGGTTCTCCTCTCTCTGGTCTCTAGTATGGAACTAGATTTCCCAGCAGCTAAATCTGGAGCTCTTACCTTACGGGTATCCTCATCAATCAAAAAGGATGTCCTCATAGACTCCAGGTCTTCCCGCTGCTTCTTCCTCGCATTGGCCTCATCTGCCTAACTGGTGCGCATATAACGGTGCCTCCTGGCATGAACACGTGGCTCAGGCGGCGGCTCAGTAGGGGCTGTGAATAAAGCAGCAAGCATAGTGTCCTCCACTAGCTTCAAGGGTGCAGTCTCAGGGTAAGTCCATATCATCTCCAGAATGTTTTCAACATCTGCTCACACACTCTCCATAACCTTCTTAAGAGTAGTAAAGTTAGTGGTGGGGGATGGGCGTGCAAGAACCTGCAGATCAAATGCATAAAGGCGCTGGTTAACCGCCTGAATCTAATTTTCTATCTGTTGAGCCACCCTTTTGTCAATCTATTCCTCAGCCTCGGAAGTGGATTTTTGCATCTAAGTCTAGATATGATGCTACAGGGTGGCCATCTGGGTCTCTAACTTCTGGACCCTTGCTATAGGGACTAGTGTTGTAGATAGTGGAGTAGACCGGGAGGAACTGGGTACTCTTGTAGTGCCATGCATGGACTCAGCCGGGGTGGTGTTAGTGGGCTCTGAAATGGAAGGATTAGCCCATTTGGCTAAATCTACTGTGGCCGCCAAATTCAAACTAGGCGGCTGCAACTCAAGTCTAGGACCTCTCTGCGGTGCCGCCACATTGGCCTCATCCATGATTAGACCTATATCAACAGTCCCTACCGAAGTGCGGAGGATATCACAGTGTGAAATGGGCACTCTTGCATCTCCGCATAACTAGAATATTATATAGGCGAATGGGTAAATAGTAGAGGTATTAAAATCCCCTCATGTATCACTTAGAGCATTAATTCTGCGAACTTGATCTCCAACCCAGCCACCATGGCTGCCACCAATATTACTCTATCCCATGTAAGAATATTATCTGCTGCCGTTGGAGATAGGCGGTGGCGGACTAACAACTATAAGAACTTGGCTGTAAAAGTGAGGTTGGCCTTTTTTATCATCCCTCTTTGACCTAGAACGCAATCTGCCCCCTAACTATCGATAGATAGGTGCTGATTAAGACACTTCTTTACTATCTCTCTGTGCTCTATAGTCCTCTGAAACTAGCCACTTTTGACCATATCCCACATGTGATCAAACTTCAGGGTGAAGGGGCCCGTGTAATATATATGGAGGGTCCATACAAGAAACGATAGATGGTGTCTGGAGAAATGTCTACTAGTCAGCCCCGAGCTAACACTGGGGTTAATGGGTTCCCTTTGGCGGGTCTCTCCCACCTATCCAAAGAACCTCTTAGAGTATCCACATATGAAGCGTAGAACTCTCAGACCATCTCCTTGCTAAACGAAGATAGAATCTTACCTATCCACTCGAGCGTGTGTCGGATAAACAATCTCAACACATCAGGGACTGTGTGAAGGCTCCATGTAAGAACTCTCCGCTCAGCTGTCACCAACCGGGTCATCACCCCTTGTCATTTAGAACTTTTGCATTCCTGTATAACTTGTAAATACCATTTACGTACCACCGGTTTGACTACTCAAGAACCGGTGCAGGGAAATCCTCCTAGGGTGCCGGAGTAGACTCCAAACTACGGGCCTCATCGGTCGACGCTTGGCGGGCAGGTTCTTCCGAGTGAGTGGATCCATGTGATCAAGAACTGGAGGCAGTGGCCTCATTCGACCCCGAAGAGTGGGCCAACTCTGAACCTATTGCAGTTTCAGAGCCAAAAGCTCCTTAAAAACTCGACGCACACCCAGACGGTGTGCCGGTCAGTGTGCGCTTCTCATCAAACTGGAAGGCAGTGACTATGGAAGAAGCCACTTTCTTGGGGTACCCCGAGTGGCTCGTGCATCTGGTATAGGGGAGCTGGTGACTTTGGGAACATATTCTGGATCTCGCTCATCGTTGGAAGTTCCAATCATCTGATGGGATGGTTCCATGGACCTGCACATTCCCAAGAATACACGATGTCCAATTTTGAGGCCATATGTATCTATAAAGTAGTTGTTAGTCTCATAGAAATATTACTACACACTCATAACAAATGAAATAGAGAAAGGAAATAGAAAAAAAAATTCCAGTTCAAACCTGCAGTACTGGTTGATGGGTACTATCTACGAGCCGTTGATGAATCGATGGATAGACAATAGTGTCCGTCGTTGGATACATATAAATTATTTAGATTTTTCATTCATCATACTGCTTAGTTGAAAAAATGGACATCCGAAATGACCGTTGATCAATCAATGAACCATAGTACACTTCCATCGTTTAACACTTAGAATAATTGTTAAAATCTCTTAAAGCGGGGCCTTAGTTGGAAACGACGAACGTGCAAAATGGTCTGTCGATAAGTCCACAGACCGTATTCCACTTCCGTAATCTCAGAGTTAAACAATTTTAAGGCTTCCCAATAGACGGACTCCAATGAAGACCCATCGATGCATCGACGGTCCGTCAACCGGGTCTCGTGTTATTGGCCAGAGATAGGTTTTAGGACTTATTTCAACTACCACATTTTGACACCTTTTAGACCCAAACAAGTTTATCTGACACATAATAACAATTATAAGAACAAATCTTCATCATTAGGGTTTTAATTTCATAAGGTTCATTCTCTAATTCAAAGATTCTTCCAAACCCTAAGTATAAAATTATTTTAAACATATTACACCACTACCCATTCACTTTATATTATTCTAAAGGAAATTTTACCCAAGGTTTAAACAAGCACAAACATACAATTTTGTCCCTAAAGTAAGACGCAAATTCTACGTTTCGTTAACAACAATGAATGAACAAGAATTCATCAAGCTAAAGGAATATAAATACTTGAAGATCGTAGTGAAGTAAATGGGTGGGTTATCCTTGGAAGAAACTTACGTGCCCGACTTTGAACACCAACCGGAGAAAGCAATAGGTACCAAGTAGAATTTTTGAAGGAGAGGGTTTTGGGAATTTTGGAGAATTGGGAGTGTGAGGGAATCTAATGAATATGGAAGGGGAAAATATGGTGCTTCGATGAGAAAGGAAGGAAGTAAGGTAAGGGAAACAGTTGGGGAAATAATTTGAGAAGATTTTGGATACTAATGAACGGTTTTTCTTTTAATATTACCAGAAGGGTCGGGTCGGGTCATTAGTTCTTTTGGACTGACGAAACCGCGTTGACGGTCCAAAATTCAGTCGACAGATTGTCGACTGGACCGATCGTTGTCTAGAGAATTCACCTTGAGTTACCTCCCAATAAGTTCTTGATTAAACGTCGTGGCACGACGCAAGATCCTTGATTACTCAGACTTCATCAAGTTGACATGCCTAAACAACTTCGTGGACACTCTCCACATCCCCTAGGTAGATCTTGATCCTTTGACCATTGACCGTGAACTTTGCACCTTCCTTATTCTCCAACTCAACCGCTCAATGTGGAAACACTTTAGTGATAAGGAATGGTCCCATCCACTTGGATTTGAATTTTCCTTGAATAGAAGTACCAAGTCCCCAACCGCGAATTCTCGCTTTTCAATCTTTTGGTCGTAGTACTTCTTTATCTTCTCTTTGTAGATGGCTGAACTTTCATACTCCTTGAGGCAAAACTCATCAAGCTCATTTAACCCATTAAGTATTTGTTTCATTGCTTCACTCCTATCCATCTTCAGTTTCTTCATTGCTCACATGGCTTTGTTCTCTAACTCGACTTGCAAGTGACAAGCCTTGCCATATACAAGTCTGTATGGAGAAATAACTATGGGGAACTTGTATGAAGCCTCATAGGCCAAAGAAGCATCAGGAATCCCCCTTGACCAATCCATTCTATTAGTATTCATCATTTTCGACAGAATTCACTTGATCTCTCTATTTGACACCTCAACTTGCCCACAAGTCTTTAGATGATACAGAGTGGACACATTATGGCGAACCCCATATTTTTCCTATAGCCCTTTGAACAATTTATTGCAAAATTTAGATCCACCATCACTAATAATGTTTGAACGTGTTCCAAATGTGGAGAATATGTTCTTTTTCAAGAATGTGGTGACACTCTTCCCTTCATTGTTAGAAAGAGCTATAGATTCAACCCATTTTGAATCATAGTTATCTGCCACAACTATCTATTTCATCCCGTGAGATCTCACGGACGAGCCCATAAAATAAATGCTCCATATATCAAATAGTTGAATCACTAGAATGGGATTTGAAGGGTAACTCTTGACTCTTCGAAATTCCTCCATCTCTTTGGCACCTATCACATGGCTTGGCGAACTCGTGATCATCTTGGTGAATGGTTTGAAACAGTACCCACATTGTAAAATCTTGTGGGCAGTCCAGATACCACTATGGTGCCCACCCACAGACAGGAGTGACATGCCTCCAAAATAGTTAACATCTCAACTTCGGGCACACAACGACGAATACTCCAATTAGCACAACTAAAGTATAAGTAATACTCATCCCACAAAACTTTTTCTCATCATGCATAAACTTCTTCGTCTAATGAAAGGATAAGTTTGATAGGACTATATCACTAGCCAGATAAGTTTTAAAATCGGCGAACCATGGAATCAAATGATGAGAAGCGGAAAAATCATGATCATCAGAGAAGGTATCATTAATTTCGGTTTTTTCACCCAATTCTCGCAGAGCTTCATCCTTTAACGTAGACAAGTGATCAGTAACTTGATTTTCAGTCCCTTTTCTATCTTTTACTTCCAAATCAAACTCTTGCAATAAAATCACCCATATAATAAAATATGTCTTTGAGTCCTTCTTATAGTCAAGTACGTCAAAATAGTGTTCGTTATGTACTATGACCCTTGTGCCAAGAAAATAGGAGCGAAAATTTTCAAACATAAATACCATTGCAAGAAGCTCTTGTTCAGTCACTGTGTAGTTATTTTAGGCTTCATTCAGGGACTTAGTTACATAGTAAATGGGGTGAATGATTTTAAACCTTCTCTGTCCCAAAACCGCACCAAGATTAACCTAGCTAGCATCACACAACATCTTCATTGACTCACTTCAATCTGGGAAATAATAATGGGTGCAAAAACCAACTTCTCCTTCTACTCTCTAAATGCTTTCAAATATATTTCATCAAAATAGAACTTGCATTCCTTCTCAAGCAATTTGAAAAGAGGATGTGCAATTTTTGAGAAATCCTTAATAAACCACTAGTAAAAGCCCGCATGTCTATGAAAACTTCTCAAAACTTTTGCAGATATGGGTGGGGGAAGTCTCTCTATAACATCAAATTTCGCTCAATCAACGTCTATCCCTTTCTCTGAGATGAGATGACCCGCTAATATACCTTCTTTCACCATAAAGTTACATTTTTCCCAATTAATCACAAGATTGCAATCTTTACACCTTTTGAGAACCTCTGCCAAGTGAATCAAACACCGATCAAAGGAGTCTCCCATAGCCAAAAATTGATCCATGAACACCTCAATAGTATCCTCAACTATATTTGAGAATATCGACATCATACATAGCAAGAAGGTGGCCGGTCCATTACACAAAACAATAGACATTCTTTGAAGGTGAACGTCCCATAAGGTCAAGTAAAATTAGTCTTCTCTTGATCCTCTAGGGCAATAGAGATTTGATTGTAACCTGAATAACCATCAAGAAAATAGTACCATCCTTTTACTTAGAATCTATCCAACATCTAATCCATAAAGGTCATAGGAAATAGTCTTTCTCAATCTATGCATTCAACTTTGGGTAATCCATACAGACTCTCAATCCGGTCACCGACCTCAATAGAACAAGCTCGTTCCTCTCATTAGACACTACTGTAATTCCCTCCTTTTTTGGAACACATTGAAAAGGGCATACCCAACTACTGTATGCAATAGTATATATGAATTCGGCATCCAACCACTTAATCACCTCCTTCTTCACTACATCTTGCATGGGTGGATTCAACTGCCTCTGATGCTCAATATTTGGCTTGTGATCGGGCATGAGTTGGATTTTGTATGAACAAATACCAAAGGGATCCCAATAATGTGCACAATGGTTTAACCAATGGCTTGTTTGAACCTTTTCAAAACTTCCACCAGACAGTCTACTTGTTGCACATTAAAAGTTGTTGCAATGATTACTTGCAAAGTATCATCTCTACCCATGAATACATACCTAAGATGAGGTGGTAGAACCTTAAGCTCCAATTTTAGAGCCTTCTCAATAGAATTTATCGCTAGTGGAGACTCGCGATGCTTCATATCTAATTCCAATTTCTTTGGTTTTGACCGATATTTATTTCGTTCAAGTTTCGCAATGAAAGACCCATACTCATTAACAATATCACTTTTAAAATTAATGATCATTGATGCTAGTGCCTCAACATTTTGGCGTTCTTCGATATGCACTTCAAACATACTCTCATCCTGATAGGATTTAGTCGATACTGTTTGGAGCTCACCACTCTACGTCATGGACCTACAAATGTTGAATATTGTTTCTTCATTGTTCAACCTAAACCTCATCTTCCCTTTCTACATATAAACCAAGGCTTGACCAGTGGCAATGAATGGACTACCAAGAATAATAGGGACCTCAAAGTCCACCTCACAGTCAAGAATTACAAAATCATCCGAATGGGCCTCTTTACTATTGATTCGGCCATCAGTTACCATATTGCAAAGGGATATGGGTCACCCAAACCCAATTTCTTATATATGGAAAGAGGCATGAGGTTTATGCTAGCACCTAGATCACATAGCGCTTTAGAAAAGTATAATAATCTGATGGTACATGGAATAGTAAAAGCGCCTAGATTTTCCTTCTTCTGAAAAAGAGATCTTGTAACAATAACATTACAATGTTGCATTCAGTCATCATATTTAAAACTTATCAATCTCTTCTTTGTAATTATACCCTTCATGAACTTATCATAATAGGGAATTTGTTCTAAAGCTTCTATAAAGGGACATTGATGTAAAGTTATTTCAACATAGTGATAAAACGACGGTGTTTACTATCCTCAATCTTCTTCACCAATCTCTAAGGGAATGGTGGTGGAAGTTGAGGAATGAGGATCACTTTCTGGGGTACCTCTTCTCCTTTCACCATTTTGTATAGCAATTTACCACTAGTTTCCACCACCTCTTTGTCTTTTCTCATCTCATCTTCTACCACAGACAGCATATGTGGATCAATAGTTTGCTTACCTCCTCTAGTAGAGAATCCCATGCAATGTCCATCATTTTTAGGATTTTCGATGGTATTCCTAGGAAGATTCCCCAGTTTGCGTGGATTCACAATAGTAGAAATTGGGACATTTGTAACTCAAGATGCTTAATCGAGACCACATGTGCATCGACCTTTTTCCTAATATTACCTAAATCACCTATTAATTCATTGGCATGCTCATCACTAGCATCAAACCTTCTCATCATTTGTTGTAATGTATCCTCAATTTGTGGCATACTACCTCCACCATCCCTAGGATTTTGAGGTGGAACATAAGGTCCACTCCGATCATTTATGTTACCATAATAATACCGATTGAAGTTATTTCCATGGTTGTAATTTCCATCTCGAACATAATTACCCTCTCTATTGTAGATACCATAGTTCCGACCTTTGTTTCCCTGACCTTGATGCCAATCTTGGGTGTTTGGTTGGAAACCCCCCTTCTGATCATTCACTACATAAGTATCCTTTTTAATAATAGTACTCATCCGTTAGCAGTGGTGGTTTAGTCAGGTAATTCACCACATTTACCTTCTCTACACCTCTAGTGACATGTTTCAATACGAACCCAAGTTCAATTCTCATTTGAGCCATCTCCTCATGAATATAATCTGCAGCCGGATTGTGTGTAGATTACACTATAAAGGTGTTTCTCCCGGAGCCTGACTTTCTAGTACTCCAAGCCTTATTATTGCGAGAGATTTCCTCAAACTTCTTTGCGATCTCAACATCTGTGCACTCACCATTAGAACTCCCCATAATAGTATCGAGTACTGCTTTATAGTTATCATCTTGACCCCGACAGAAGTTTTCTTTTAAAGACTCATCATCAATGCGGTGGAATGGAACGTCTCTCACATATGCAGTAAATCTGTCCCAAGAGCTACTTACCGACTCTCCAGGTAGTTCCACAAAGTTGTTCGCTCTATCCTTGAGGTTGAGCTTTTTCGACACTGGGTAGTACTGAGCTAAGAATACATTCCTCAACTTATCCCAAGTATAGATAGGATTAAAGCGCAACTCAGCAAACTATATCGCGGAATATCCATTCAATGATAGAGGAAACACTCTCATCCCGATGATGTTTATATCTAAACTTGGCTTCCCACACAACACTTATACACAAATTTCAGTTTGGCTATGTGATCATGTGGATCCTCTGATGGTAGCCCTGCAATTAAATCCCTTGCGGTGAGCATCTGCATTAAACTACTAGTTACCACGAATGTGTGCCCATGGGGTAGAGGAGGTAGGACAAGAGGCTAATCAGAATCTATGATTTTGACATTGCCCCTATAGAACTCTTGAGGGCATGGGACAGGAGGTTGCATCCTCAAGGCATACTTAACTTGATTTTCCGCAACTACTTGATTGTGAGCATCAATAATTTGTAGAGGTTGTCAAATGATCACATCACCTAGATTGGTTGTGTTCTTATGATTTTGCATTCTTTGAAGTGTACGTTTAAGTTCAGGATCAAATGGAATTAGTGATTGTCCTTAGGTACGTGTACTTGGCATACACTAGAGCTAGACCTGAAAGAAACAAAAACAAAATAAAAGTAAAATTAGGAAATTGTTGACTAAACTTCAGTAATGTTATTAAGGTTAATCTTAAATCTACTTTTGTTGGCAGCGTCACGAAAAATTGATACGCTCAAATTACACCTCCTTAAAGAAGTATAAGCAATCGTATCAAGTAAAGAACCAAACTATTAGGTTGTGGTCAATCCAACCAGAAAAATGGTTTAGGCATAACTTCAATGTACAATTACTTCTATTTAGTCAAGAACTTTCTGAAAATAGCTAATTAAAAAGACCGGTTTTGTGAAATGAAATTCTTTTAATATCTCTATGTAAAATGAGTAACAGGAGTAAAACTTTGGGTTTTTATAATGTTCGAGAAAAACTAGGGTGTAAGAGTTCCCCATAGGTTCATAATGTCGTATTCCTAGCTATAAGAATTTTTTCCTAGTGTTTTGTATAAAAAGTGATAAGTTAGGCATCTATAAATTCTTGGTCTGAAATTTAGAGAATTGCATTTCGTACCTTGGTCCTGCTACGTGTGTATAAGCTACTAACCCTTAGCTTTACTTAACATTAAGCATCATATTCAATGTATGACTTAGTTATTACATCGCACCAATCGATACTATCCTATTAGATAGTATCCCATTAAATCTATGTTGATAATTATTTTCTTATTAACTACATCATTGGTCCGGCAAGTAGCAAACAGGCAAGTTCTAATGTGTGCACTCGTTAAAAAGACTTATAAACGAAAGAATTATAAATGCATGCAATAACCTATTTGATAATTGTTATTAAGCTAGGTTTACGATGTTAATCGCCCATTGTTACCATAATCCTAGTTGTGGAGTTAGTTACCCATGCATATAAGAACACAATTCATATTTGTTAAACAATAAAACATGAACTTACTTTGACAATTCGAATAAAATCCATAAAATCAACTTGAAATAACAATAAAATAACTTTAAAAAAAAATCAAAAAATTGAATTATTTATAAAGTTTCAAAACCCAATCTCCAAACCCAAACGAAGAACAAATGCAATAAAATCCAACCCCAAAAACAATTGATAATTTTGACTGAGTCACCTCTCTTGATCACTTTTTGTTTTCTTTTCCACATTACTCTTTTCGTAGCCACTTTTCGGGTCATCACTCATAATAGCCACCCTCAACTTATGATTTTTCCCTTAGTCGAGGTACACATTATCCAAGGTTGGGTCAGGGCAAAGACGAGGTCACTTTCTGTATTAGCC
Organism: Solanum habrochaites; assembly: GCA_027704765.1. NCBI lineage: Eukaryota > Viridiplantae > Streptophyta > Magnoliopsida > Solanales > Solanaceae > Solanum > Solanum habrochaites. Next base: position 46,695,839 of record JAKWJA010002492.1, read on the forward strand.
AACCTCAACTTAGGCTATTGGAATATGTCGAGGTGCACATGTCCAAGGAGGGACCAGAACCAACACATTATACCCAGGGAAGGTAAGTTGGTGAATAAAAAAAATATATTATAAGCACAATATGTTTGTATCAAAAAGGGATAACACTTTGATTTGGTTTTCTTTATTAGGCTCTTTCCGAAAATAGGTAATCAAAAGGGGGTTTTTGTGAAACAAAATTCTTTTAATATCTCTCAGTAAAACAAGTAACAGGAGTAAAGTTTTTGTTTTTTATCAAGTTGTGATAGAAACTAGGGTGTAAGTCTTCCCTATAGGTTCATAACGTCGTACTCTTAGCTATAACAATTCTTCCCTATTGGTTTGCATGAAAAGTGATAAGTTAGGTATTTTAAATCATTGGTCCAACATTTAGAAAATTTTACCCCGTACCTCGGTTCGGCTACGTATGTATATGCTACTAACCCTTAACTTTACTTCATATTAAGCATCATATTTGATGTATAACTTAGTTATTAGTTTGCATCAATCGAGACTAGCCTATTAGATATTATCCCACTAAATCGATATGTTGATAATTCTTTTCTTATTAACTACCTCCTTGGTCCGGCAAGTAGCAACAAGGCGAGTTCTAATGCTTATACTCGTTAAAAAGACTTCTAAATGAATGAATTATCAAAACATGCAATGACCTATTAGAGAATTGTTAATAATCTAGGTTTAAGTTGTTAATCACCCATGGTTTTCACAACCCTAATTCTTGATTTAGTTACCCATGCATATAAGAAAACAATTCATAGTTGTTAAGCAATAAAACATGAACTTATTTTCACAATTAAAAGAAAATCTAGAAAATAAACTTGAAATAACAAGAAATCACTTGAAAACCAAATCCGGAAATTGAACTTATGCTAAAGTTGCAAAACTCAATCTCCAAACACAAACTAAGAACAATAGTAATTGAATCCAACCCCAAAAACAAGGTCTTACACCCTATTTATAGAAAACATAGTCCAATATTAAAAGGAATTAAAATAGAGAAGTTGTGCGAAAAATGGGGCTGTAATCGATCACCCCCACAGACATAGTCCAGACATGGCATCTTTTTCATCTTTCAGCTGGCATGCTCTCTGAATCAATCGACAGACCAACATCATAGATGCATGTATGGTTCCTCATTTCCTTTCGTCATTCCATACTTTGACTTTCTTTAACTTCGGGTACTGGGAATATCTTTAAACTTATCAAATATTCAATAGGATGGTCTGTCGTTCAATCGATGGACCATCGATCCTTCCGTTGTATGCCTAAACTATCAGTCGATGGTCACTATCTAAGGTTCGTCGATGGAATCATGGACCATCGATGGTCACCATCTACTGTTCATCGATGGAATGACGGACCGTCGATGGCCTTCGTCGGTCACTTTTGCACTAAATCTCAACTGCCTTCAGCGTTTTGGGTTTGGAAATCTTTCCTGCAAAATAAAGATAAAAAAATGTTTAAACTATTACAAAAACGAATTATACACACAAAATCACAAGGAAAAATCGCTGGAAGTAACATGAAACATTGGTAATTTAGGTATCGATAGATATCATACTATCAATGGATTAAAATTATCCTATCGACGAATCTTTATTATTATTATCCTACCAATGGATTAACATATTCTACCGATGGATCATTATCATTATCCTACTGATGGATTTACATTATCCTACTTATAAATCATTAAAGTTATCCTACCAATGGATCATCAATATCATCCTACCAATTGGTTTTCATAACTATTATCCTACCAATGGATCATAATCACTTTCCTACGAATGGATTGTCATCCTTTTACTAATATATGTTCATTAGCATTATCCTATCAGTGGATCATAATCACTATCTTACTAATTCATTATCGTTATCCTCTTACCAACATATACCAATATCATCTTACTGACAGATCTTTATCATCTTGGTTATCGTTATACTATCAATCGATCACCATTATCCTATTGGTGGATCATTATCATTATCCTACAATTAGATCAATATCATCCCACCGACGATTATCTGTTAGCTTTATCGTACCAATGGATCAACATCATCCTATCGACGGATATTCATTATCATTATCCTACCAATGGATCAACATTATCTTATTAATGGATCATCAATATGTTGCTATCAATGGATAAACATCATACCATCATCTGATATTTAATATCATTATCCTATCAATGGATCATCATTTTCCTACCAATGGATCTGCATTATCCTACAAATGGATCATCAATGTTATCCTAGCGAAGAATCATCAGCATCGTTATTCTACCGATAGAGCATCATCATCACCCTATCAATGAATCGACATCAACATCTTATCATTAATGTCATACTCTATATGTTTAATTATTTATCCTATTAATGGTGTATCAATATCATCATCTTATTGTCACGACCCAAATCAGGGACGCGACTGGCACCAACATTTACCCTCCTATGTGAGCGAACCAACCCATCTAAACCTTAACAGTTCAAGATATATCAACAGAAAATAATGCGGAAGACTTAAACTCATTAATAAAAACAATTCAATACTATTATTATTATCCCCAAAATCTGGAAGTCATCATCACAAGAACATCTATCTCAAATTACTTAACTAGGAATGTCTAAGAACAAAATAACTAAAAAGCTAGTCCATGCCGGAAGTTCAAGGCATCAAGACTTGAAGACAAGACCCAGTCCAAGCTAGATGCATTAGCTCACCCTGAATTTTCCAATGAAGTGAAGACTGGCTAGATCTACTGTTGAGTTGAAGTTGACGGAACGTTTGCTGCATTACACAAATAACAAAGAGGAAAACATGAAATAGGGGGTCAGTACAACCACACGTACTGATAGATATCATCGGCCAACTCAAAATAGGGAACAATATACATCATAATAATGTAAATCAACTACAATACTCAACATGTAGCATAACAACATGAATTCATCAATAACTACAACCGAGTTCACACATGAGGACTCAAGCCTCAATACCATACTCTTTTGGGAATTAAGTTTATTAGATTGAGTATATTCATTATCTTTCAAGATTCATTATCTTTCTTCCTCTTGTGTCGGTGCGTGACACTCCGATCCTCTATTTCTATCCTGGTGCCGGAACGTGGCACTCCGATCCTCATCCTATCCTGGTACCTTAACATGGCACCCGATCCATTTATCTATCCTGGTGTCGGAACGTGACACTCCGATCCTCATATTCTATCCTGGTACCGGAACGTGGCACCCGATCCATATTCTATCTTGGTGTCGGAACGTGACACTCCGATCCTCATATTCATTCTATCCTGGTACCGGAACGTGGCACCCGATCCTCATATTCATTCTATCCTGGTACCGGAACGTGGCACCCGATCCTCATATTTATTCTATCCTGGTACCGGAACGTGGCACCCGATCCCCTAATTCATCAAGCCTTCTTTTACACTAAGGCATCATCATTCTCATTATATAATTTATCAAGCCTTCTTTCATACTAAGGCATCATCATTCTCATTATATAATATATCAAGTGAATTAGGGTTCTTTCAAGATTTGGGATTCAATAGTTTCATCATGCTTTGTTAATTCATCACAATTTTTATAATCATAATCATGCAAGCATACAACTTAAGCACATAGCAGGGTTTACAATACTATCAACACATAATATTCACTACTAAGAGTTCACTACGAATATCGTAACATAAACCATAACCTACCTCCACCGAAGAATTGAATCAACAAGCTATCTTCTCAAAATCCTTGCTATCCTCTTCGTTTCTCTCTCTCTACTCGTTCGTTTCTCTCCTCTCTTTCTGTTCTTTTCTTTTGTTTTGTTTTGTTTTATTCAAACCCTCCTTCTTTTTACCCTAATTAAAGTATAATTAAGTGTAAAGGAGGACAATAAACCCACTAATTAACTTAAGGTTACCTCTTTTAACCCCAAGTAATTAGACCTATTAATATTAACCCTCAATCTTTATAATTAAGGAAAGAATAGTCCAAAACGACCCCTAAAACGTGTAGAGGAATCCTATTTTGCCTGGAACTGCGCGCAACCTTTGACGGGCCGTCGTGCCTGCGACGGTCCGTCACACAGGTCGTCGCAGCTCCCCCGAACTCACGTAGCCTGTGACGGCCCGTCACAGCTGTGACGGTCCGTCCTGTTCCTCCGTCATGACGGTCAGAAACTCGTTTCTTGTACCAAATTCTCAAAAGTTGAAGTGTTTTGCAACGAAAACTCACGACGGTTCGTCGTGGATGTGACGGCACGTCCTGCAGGTCCGTCACAATTTACAGCGAGTCGATTTTCAGTACCCAATTTCAAAATTCTAAGTGTCATGGGACGACACCCCTCGACGGGCCGTCGTGACTATGACGGTCCGTCGTTACATCCGTCGTCCCAGCCAGTTTTTCCAGAAATAAAATCTGTTGCTCAAAACGACTAAACAGGTCGTTACAATAGATACCAATTTACCCATCGTTCGTCCCAAACGATCAAAGAAGAAAAACAATGGAGAAAAGGAGTACCTAATCTGAATCTGTGAAACAGATGTGGGTATTTTCTTGTATATCCGCCTCCTTCTCCCAAGTAGCCTCTTCAACCGGTCGATTCTTCCATTGAACTTTGATGGATGCAATCTCTCTCGATCTCAACTTGCGAACTTCTCTATCTAATATAGCAACTGGTTCCTCTTCATCAGTCAAGTTCTCATCCAACAACACTGAGTCCCAACGGATAATGTAGTTTCCATCTCCATGGTATCTTTTCAACATGGACACATGAAATACCGGATGCACTCCGAACAGCCCTGGGGGCAAGGCTAATTCATAAGCCACCTCCCCTATTCGCTTTAGTACCTCAAATGGTCCAATATACCTTGGACTTAGCTTACCTCTTTTGCCAAACCGCATCACCCCTTTCATGGGTGAAACCTTCAACAAGACTTGTTCACCTTCCATGAACTCCAAGTCTCTAACCTTCCGGTCTGCATACTCCTTTTGTCTACTTTGCGCCGCTAGAAGCTTTTCTTGAATGCCCTTCACCTTTTCTAACGAATCCCTCAAGAGATCGGTACCCCAAGGTCTAACCTCTTTTT